>OV277350.1:40304157-40796657 GCA_922984085.1 Sicus ferrugineus
TGTAGCGAGTACTTGTAGCGAGAACTTAAAAAGTTTTCTCATTCCCTCGCGCTCTCGCGAATTTAAGCAGGTCAAATAAAGCAGGAAGTCAAGAAGATTTTCAAGAAGAATGACATAAATTTCACGAGCAACTTCCAGAGAGAGAAAGAGAAAAAAAAACAGACTTCGAAATAAACCAGCTTTGAGGAAAAAAGAAACTTTTTCAAAATATTTCTGTTGTTTTGCTTTTAAATCTTTCAAGAACAGAACAAAATGAAGAGAAGGAGGAAAATAAGCAAAAAAAGGATGCCAGAAAGTGGATTCGGATTCTTCGCCGTCTCACACTCGGTTGAGTTGATACGATTTTTCCAGCTTCCCTTGAAGCAAACAAAATCACATCAACATAATCTGCTTCGTATGTTTGAGTGCTGAATTGTGAAATTGTTTTGAGTTGAACGCCCAAAACATGTTTGTCGCAAACACGCTGAGACAGAATTTACTTCTTTCTCGTTACATGTTTTCTCTCTCTCACTCGCTCTCTCTCTCGCTCAGTTGTAATCCTCGCTCTGTATGATGTCACGAGTTGAAATTTCAATTTGAATCCTGAAATTTGAACCTTGGCTTTCCTTATATCTAAAATCTTTCTGTGACCGACCCACACACACAAGATGCTGGCGCTGAAGGTTGGTTTTAATGCTGTTGGTTGCTGTTGTTGTGCAGTGACGCCCTCGGTCGGTTGGCGTTGCTTGCCAACCGGACGTGGTAGCAACTGCTTCAGAATTAATGTTGCTTGGACTTTCCGACGCGCCAGCTTGCAGCCGAAGGCCATTCTAAGCCTCCTTCACTGTGACTTGGCATGTTTTCGTTTGTTTGTTAACATTAAATTTTATGCTTACGACATCCCGAAAGGTTGCGAGGTACTCGTTGTATTAAAATGAGACCTTCTTGGATTTTGCATCCTGTTGGCCTTCATCAATAGTATCTTGTGGTTCTTTTTTTGTGATAAAAGTTCTATCTTGTGGTTAACGACAAGTTCTGATTTGAAATACAATCTTTTGTTAAATTCTTCTTGATTGATCGTCTGTATTACTATCACTCATCAGAATCGATATCACCTATCAGCATCAATCATTATCATTACCCATTAACAGCATCAACCCCCCTCATAAATCATCATCGCCAACCTGTATTGCGATCACTCATCACTATCACACATCATTATTAGTCATCACCATCACCCATCGTCATTACCATCGTCATAACCCATCATCACCATCACTCATCATCTTCATCTCCGCTCTCAGCAATCACGATTACCCACTACCATCATAATCACCCTTCATAATCATGATCACCCATCTTCATTGCTATTACCCATCACCATCACTATCACGGATCACCATCAATCATTACCATTACCCATTAATATCATCACGACCCGCCATAATCATCATCAGCATCACCCATCGTCATCACTTTCAGCATCACCCATCATCATCAACATAAGCATCGCTTGACCATCATGGCCACCTTCACTCTCTCCATCACCAATACGTTACTCTCACCACTGATTACACAAAATTAACGCTGCAAATTGCAGTTTACTTTTAACTTTCATCCTGTCCATGGACGGACCACGAATCGAAGTAACGAGCACAAGAGCGACCAAGTAATGGACCGACGAGGGTCAGAATAAGAGGAGAGCAACCTCTGAACAACAAAAGCTGTTCCCTCGGTGTAAGCGTGTCTGTGTAAGCGTGTGTGGCCGTCATTTTTTGATGCCACCCGCCAAAGGATAGCCATGCGTTCTCATTTTTATGCTCCATTTTACCTCCCCCCATTGCACTCCTCGAGACCCCAGTGGCGTAGCGAAGAAGGAACCATCAGTTAACACCTCCCTCAGAAATGAAAACCCAACGAATTGAAAATCGCAATCCCCCGAAAGCTTTCCCCAGCTACGCCACAGCTTGACCCTCTCCACCTACACGCTTTGACTTCCATTTCAACTTGGTCGAAATGATATTTTTAAATGTCAACGCCGCACAGCGTTGCCGGATCTAATATAATGTTGACGTTCGTTGTTGAAGTCAAATGAGTTTGCCTTCAGCACTCGAGGGGGAGGGGGCGGGGTGCACTCGGAGGCGGTGCTTTAGCGCTGCAGTGACACAAAAATCGCTGGCTCATCCAATTTGTTGGCTGCTCATCGTTTACTCCATCGTCTTCATCGTCTCACGCGCTTATCTTAATTGCTTGTCGGCAGAAATGTACCGAAGGCGTCTGAACATTCCATTCCATCCCGTTCATCGCTGTCTGTCCGTCATCGTTTTTTACGAGTTCCTTTTCCTTTTCGCTTTTCTTTCGCTTGCATATTTTTTGCCTTCTCTTCAAACTCAAGCGTCCATAACAAGTGTCCTGTCACGCTGCTCTTCTGCATACGAGTAGGTCGGCAAGTGTGTCGTCGTCCTTCGTCTATTTGTATGCGACTCGCCGTGTTTGTGCGGATGTGTAGAAGTATGTGTGGGTGTGTGTTGTGTGTGTTTGTGTGGGCGGGCAAACTGGTTTTTATGGCATGATTTTCAATTGGAACTTTTATCCATTTGTGGCTCATACTGGGCTGCAGCACTGTTGACTTGATGCCTTTATGACTTCCTGACCGACTCCCACTGACCGACCGAACAACAACAACGCACACTACCATAGCAATGCCAATGCAATTTCTGCAACCATTAACCGAAATGTGAAAAATTAAACGAGCGTCAAACGTGTGAAAGTGAGTCTGTGCAAAATGTCAATAAGGCAACATCGAGAGGGACTCTTTCGGTCTTGTTACCCCATTTGAAAGCGGATTTTTTGTGGCTCCACATTTTGTATTTGAAGTGGTTGCTTGTTGAACAGCAGCTGAATTGGATCTTCAAGCATTTAATATAATTTTTTTCCTTATTTCACTCTGGTCGGTGATAAACCAGTTGAGAATTATATTCAGTGTTCTGTGGGAAGACTAATGATTAAGGTTAAAAGTCCTTAAGTCCACGAAGCCATGCGTCATCTTAATGAAAAAGTTTGTAATACTAATGAAAAAGTTCGTCTTATTAATGAAAAAATTAGTTACATTAAGGAAGAAGTTTGTCATATTAATGAAAAAGTTTGTAATATGATTGAAAAAGTTTTTTATATTATATTAATGGAAAGGTTCGTCATATCAATGAGAAAGATTGTCATATTACCGGAAATGCTTGTCGTATTAATGAAAAACTGTGTCATACTAATGAAAAAGGTAGTCACATTAAGGAAGAAGTCATATTAATGAAAAAGGTTTTTAATATTAATGAAAAAGTTTGTTATATGAAAAAGTTTGTCATAATGAAAAAGTTTGTCATATTAATGAAAGAGATTTTCATACTACCGAAAATGCTTGTCATATTAATGAAAAAGTTGTAATGTTAATCAAAAATCTGTCATATTTCAGCGGTTGTCAATGTGAAGTTATTGTGCGAGTTGTCAGTATGATTTTTCAATATGAGGATACCTGTCATCTTGTGAGGTCCCGCCCGCTCTCTGTTTCTCGTCGGGGCACATGTTTTCTTTTTGGTTTTATTAAGCTTTCCTTCCTCTCGCATGCGCCACTTAAGCTCGCTGGGAGATTAAGAGTCGCTCTTGAAGCGGCCGTCACGGAAGGCTTGAGTACGTTCTGAGGAAATTCGCTTCGCTGGTTCCCAAGTTAATACTTTAATAGCTTTAGTGGATGCTTCCTGGCTTAAGTGCTGCCATTAAATTTCTGTCTCCTTAATTTCGCAAAACGACCTTCCGTATCCTTTCGCAAATATGAGTTTTAGGAGCAACGCCTGGACGAAACTGCTAATATGTTGTCGTCGCATGTGTGAGTTAATAGAATTTTTCTTGTTTTTTTCTTTTTGTTCTCTCGAGACGTCGTGTTATAGGAAAATTAAATCGTGACACTACTTTTGCTCATTCCTGCGAACAGTTTTTCGTAATTTTTGAAATTGTTTAACTTTCTTCTCTTGACATTTTTGCAAAATTACATTTTCTTTTTGTCTTCGTTTTTTTCTTTTCTTTTTTTGCTGTCTCTTTTCTTTTTTTTTTTTTGTAGCAAAGTGTCAACTGATTTTCTGTTCGATTGTAAAAATTTTGCGATATAATTTGTATGCAGACAGTGGCGCCATCAAAAGTTTTTAAAGTGGAAAGAGACTTTATAAGATCTAATTTCGTTTAAAGATGACATGTTTTGACATTTTTGCTCCTTTTTTTCTCCTTCACTTTCATGGTGAGTACTTTTCTCATACAAAAGATGACTCGCTCTCGCTCTTTTGACAGGGGTAACTGTTAATTTTTAACATATCTAATCAATGAGAAGATATGATGATTAACAAATTCGTTCTTTGTTAATATGATGTGTGAAATTATTATTTAGAACACACTTCTAGTGAGACAACTTTACTAACCTTTAGAAAAAACATCTGGGAGACGAGAGTGGTGTTACATTCTCTCAGAGAAGGAAGAGAGATAGAGAATCACTCAGTTATATCAGTGTATATTATCAATTAGAAAGCCAAAAACATTCTACATTATTATTTTATATCTTCTATTACGATATTTATGTCAATATTCCTCTTGAAATTCTCTTTTTATTTGTTTGAACTGCTTACGTCTCTCTCTCCCTCTCTTTCTCCAAATTCTCTCTTTCTCCGCATTCCTGTAATTTTATTACACAACTTTTATTATTAAATATTCTCGTTAATAACGTTTTCTTGAAGCCTTTTTTGTACAATACGAACCTGAATATTTTGAAGAGAGTATAATAAAAATAGAAATTGGATAAAATGTCAAATACCAAGACACTCCGTCGCCCATTGGACACCCACTCTCTCTCTTCGACTCTCTCAGAATGGCTGTCGTGTGGCGGGATTAAAACACACACAAACGTAGTTTATGACTTCGTGATCCTTTTATAGAAGTCCTTTAGCATACATATGTCACAGTTTCAGTACAAGCTGTCACGTCCCAAACAGCTGACTCGTACACGCTTAAGAGCGTAGGTTTAATTGCCATACACACACACATACACACAACTCAGTGTGAGCGTATCCTTTGGGTTTCTACACCACACGGTCTCATACTTCAGCTCCTCTATACGACATCTCAGCGTCTCCAAAACGTACATCAAGAATAGCATCACGCCGAGATTCTGGGCGCCATTGAAGTCGTAAAAGTGTGCTCTGGTTTCTTTAAACTCTGATGCGCGCACACGAACACAGAGAGAGAGAGAGAGAGACACACACAGTCACACATACAGAGAAATGCATACTTTTTGGCAGGATAGCCACAAACACACAATTCACAGCGTGGTATTCTTGGTTGGTTCTTCAAATTGTTTGAAGTTCTTTCTTTCCTCTTCACTGCGAAGTACTTGGCTGAATTACATTACAACAGAATCTTGAGCAGGCATGAGCAAATGAAAATTTATTGCAAGAATAGCGAACGATTCTTCAATCGGTTTCAAGTGTAGAATTTCTATGAATGAGTTCATTATTTCTGTAGGTAGAAAGTCAGTGTTATGAATACTAGAAATGAGTATGAGAATGTACTGAAGTAGAATAGGGCGCAATACTAAAGAAAAGTACGTCATATTGATGGAAAAGTTGTCATTATTAAGCCAGCAATCGTAAATTTGAATCTAAAATGGCTTAAAGAAAAAAAAGTTCATCTTATACATATGAAATCTACGTTTCTAAAATGTCTTCTCTCTTCAAATCTGTGAAAAACATTTACAGAAATGACAAACATTAACCTTCCCCTTCACTTCTTGCTTGCACTACAATTAAAATTCCGTGTCACATGAATGCCTTTTCCACCTCAAAGCCTAAAAAAGCGAATTTCTCACGTAACTGACGATGTGAATACCTGATCGCACCAAAGCGGTTTAATGCAGTGCAAATTGGCCCATGAACCACTTTAAGTTGGTCAACAACGAAGCAAGCTGCTTTGCTGAGCTCATTGAACGATAGATGCAAAATCTGCTTACTTTGGAAACGAGTCCCGAGGTGTATTTGCTTACGTGGTGGACGATGACGATGATGGTGATGGCGATGTCGGTGATGATGATGGCGATGATGACGAAGTTTCGATGACGAAATACGTCTGTAGAGCAGGTCAAGGGTTGTCAGTGCAATTTGAAAGTGGTGTGAATGAGGCGATTAGTATGGTAAGCTGTGAGGCTTTTAATGACTATAGTGAATATCAGGTAATGTGTATCGGATAACGCTTGGAAAGTGAAGGAAGAGTCTTAAGAGAGTTTAAGGGTCTTGAAGGACTTTAGAGAAAAGTGTTGCATTTGCTGTATTACATTCAACATGTTTAATTTCATCCGAGAATTTAAGTTTTATGAATTGTGTTAAAAATAATAACCTCAACCTACCATTTCACAACAGCGAAGTCACCTTTTATATGTGGTTTCTTTACCGCAAAAGCCTCTTGCTAAAAATATTCAGTCTGCAAAGTATACTAGTTAGAAAGTTTTAAAGCATTGTAACTTTCTTCAAAAATTCTCACTTCAATCCTAATCCTTTCATGCGCTAAGCTATCCCAACTACCAACTTCAAACATACAAACGCATTTCTTCACTCTGATACACATCCTTGCACTTAAATTTTAGCAACATCCTGCTTGCTGGTGCAGGAAGCTCACCTGACAGGTGTTTGAATTCACTTCATTATTCGTGAAGTGAAAATCACGTTGATTGCATAATAATGGATTCTCATGCCACCGTCTGCGGACTCCTGCCGGCGGCTGCAAAATAACCCGAACGAAACGAAACGATAACCTGCAAAAGAATGTTGAGACGGAAGAGAAACATTTCAGCCGGATCATCCAGCTGCACTGCAGCAAGGACATGCTGTGACGAACAACGAATTTATTTTACTCATAGTTTAGCCTCTCGGTGGAGAGGCAGAAGTTGAGGGAGAGACAGGCTGACAGACGGAAGAGTGTGATTGAGAAAAATTATGCATCTTCTTTGAAGTTGAAAGATTTATAAGGCAGAATAAGGTAGTGGGGAAAGAAACCCTCAGTAGCAGGAGTAGTTAGCGTTCAAGAGGGTCAGCTAACTCTTCAACATTAGCTACCCCTTATATTATATAGTAGTTTTGTATTGAAATATGTAAATCAGGTGGAAACCAAGTTATATAGAAACCCAACCATACACTGCAGAAATGTACTGTTGGTAACCGAAAGTGGACGGCTCGTACGATAAAGAGACTGACATTATCTTTTTCTCACCTCAAATACAAAGTTGGGGACAGTGTTTTTCAGTTGAGATGGTAATGGAGGCAGAGAAGGTCTGAGATTATAGTTGAGACGATGCATAATATTAAGATATCTTCCTGGTCCTCTCTAATTTGAAGCGGTAATATTATAATCGATATCCAGACATCCTAGTTCTCAGCTGAGGCGATAATCGAATGAATTGGTTCCACTTGTTAGGCACGCTTAGGTTGCTTAAAATGGCAGCCTAAGTTGTTTGACTTGGTAGAGATTGATGAATGGATTGGTTGACTTTGAAGTCTAGTTAGGTTACTTAACAGGTTAGATAGTCTGATGTGGTAGAGAACGATGGATGGATTAGATATTGTAGGTTGACTTGGAAGTCTAGTCAAGTTACTTAACAGGTTAGCTATGCTGATGTGGTATTGTAGAGACAGATCGATGGATTTGATAGGTTGACTTGGAGGGATAGTTAGGTTAAATATGGTATTCTTATTTGATTGATTTGGTGGTAGAGATGGATGGATGGAGAAGATATGGTAACTTGAAAGGCGGACTAGGTCAGTTGGTTGGGTAGACTAGCCGGCTCAAATGGTTTGTTAGGTTGGATGTAGATTGTGTTAATTGGTTTAACCTTTCTTCTGTGGTGAGTTAGCTCCAATTTATTTCTGATTACATTATACCATAACGTGATGAATTGATTGTATTAGCTGATTGATTGATTTGGTTAACATTTTCCGAGCTGGTTAGTTAGTTAGTAAGGTCACTCAGTAATGTTAGTTGTTTCGGTTTAACAGATTTGACATTTTCACATACTTGAGAGACTTAATTTTCTCCTTCCGGCTTTCTCATTCAAAAGAATTTATGCAAATTTAATATTAAATATATAAAGCCAATTCCATTAGAACCGTTGTCGTCATCCTCCTCGTCGTTATCCCTTTCGGTTTTACTTTTCTTCTACTTGCTTCCTCCCACTTCTACCCAACTCGAACGTACACATGTATGTCGAGTTATTTTGCATAGTTTGATACTCCACGTATACGCACACACGCACACGCACACACGCATAGATGGCCTTAACTGTTAGCTCAAAGGATTTACCGTGAAGATTTTAAGTCCCATTGAAGTGTGAGAGTTGAGGTCGACGAAGGTTTCTATACTCGATCTTAGGAGAAGATTAACGCCACGCGTGATGGGGGGATTGAGGCAACTGTCAATGCGAATTTTAGAGTAGAAGTTCATGAAATTTACACAGGGATAAATCATCCTTCCGAGGTACGTTAACATTTCTGCAAACGTTTTTAAATTGAAATTAGGTATCGAAGGTGCTTCTTAGTAAAACTCTTAAATACGAGGTTCTGTTTGCATCTGTTGTTCAGTTCATTATCCACTGAGTTGTTGTTCAGTTCATTATCATCCTTTCAATTTTAAACTCCGAATCCATTCACGTGAAGCTGCTGCACTTTAATTTACGCTAATTTGTCTCACAGAGTTACGCCCCAAGCCACAATAGGTCCACAGTCACGCGGACTAGATATCGTCTCCGTTCCAACCTAATGTCACCTCGCAAAAAACAACTCACCGCACGTTTTCCTAAGGCTCCACCTTATCCTTCCAACTGAAGACTGACAGTTCGAGTGTGAAACTAAAATTATAGCCACTGGTCAGACTACTTTGTCTGGTGTTGGCACAACTGACCGCTCGTCTGCGTACGGTACCCAGCTGAATGCCCAAGGTACTCAACTGTTAACCACTTTGAGTGACAGCAGCTGCAGGGAGTGGGTGGTGAGGAAAGCGGTGGCGGAGGAGGAGGACGACGACGACAACGAGAAGGAGGTTCTATCAATACGTACCGCAACGATGGTCAAGGGTAATAAAAACGTTTGCAACAACAACAGCAAACAAAGCGACCACGAATGACGCCCTGCTGTTACTCGACATGGTTGGCTCGAATATGCCTCGGCATGCGTGTCCTGAATATCCTGTCATAGTTGGGAGAAACCTGTAGTTAGTAGGCTGTTGTTGCTTTCGTTTTTCCTGCCTGCAGTAACTAGTTAGAAAGAATGTTTACAGAGTTTCAGATTGAGTACGATATCCCGAAGCTGTTTTTGTATCTGACTTTACAAAATTTTCAAAAGAATGAAAGGTAAGGGAAAAAAGATGGTAAAGTGTTTTGAAAATAGTTTCTAAAGCTGGATTGAAGGAAAGATTTAAAGCTGAAGAACGATATCGGGAAGACAAAAGTCGGAAAAGTCGAATACGTAAGCAGTGGCGGCTCTTTTCCACAAATTCCACAAAACACCGGTTTTTCCTCAAAACAGCTGATTTGCGCTCAATAAGCAATTTTATGCGAGCAAGAAAAACCGGCTGATATTCCTACATGCATATAAATTACGCTCTCTCACAAACACCACCAGCGGTGGACGTGAAATCCAACACAACTTCATGAGAGTGCAATGAGAAAAAAAGAAATGATTGAGAGGTAGACAGGGTTGCCGTGTTTCCTTTATTTTAGGCAGTATATTTGGGGAGTTTTTACTTTTAACTCAAGACCTAAAGAACTCAAGATTGCAAAGCTATTAAATAAATAAGTATTAATTTTAATTAGAAAAAATACTAGACACAAGACATACCGTTAAGTCTCTTTTCTTAGGATCGTAAAGTGTACAGTGTACAGTTTCGTTCGGTGATCCGTACACATTAAACAGGAATCACAACCAGATACTTAGTAGTGGAAATACTACGAGTACTTGTAGTGCTTTCGGCAACGCTGTTTGGAGAGCTCCCAGTGACAGCTCTTCGTCTCGGCTCTCTCTACGAGCCCCATTCTCTCCTCTTCTCCTCGAGCTCCACTCTTCTCCTCTTGCATAGAAAAACTCAATGGTAACGACCTACCCAAACTCAAGATTCGAATTCCTACCGCAGCGCCCTCTGACGGCTGCTACTGGAACCATTTACAGTTAGCAACAAAATTTGTGGATTGAACGCAGAGTCGGGGATTGGGGAGACAATTCCGTCTATCTAGGAATTACACTCCACCACTCACTCCTCTCCCGACCACATCATCTTGCCGTGGAATGGCCACGACGATACTCGTTCTGCTCCTCACATTGGTTGCCAGACAGAAGGACGGAAGGACGGATGGACGGACGGACGGACGAACAAGTTGCTCGTATTACGAGTAGTTATCGAGTATCTATGGGTTTGCAGCGTGTAGCGTTAGCTCAACTGTTAGGAGTAACTGGAAAAACCAAACCAGAGCCACGTTGTAAAACCACCATACAGCAGCAACAACAACGATAGCAGCAACAACAACGATAGCAACAACAACATCGCCTCGAACTAAGCCAAAAAGAGAAGGTTTTCGTTACCAAAGACGTCCTTCGCAAGCATTTGACTCGTTTTACTCTCCGACTCGTTTTTAGCTTTCGCTGATGTGTTCTGTTGTTCGCGTCTCTGCTCGATGCATTCCCTCCTCTCCTCGTTACTTCACTTTTGCAGCATTGCAACGAGTACAGTGTGCAATTAAGTTTGCTTGATTTTTCTTATTTTTCTGGCTTTTTAATACCATGAAGTCGTTGGTTGGTTTTCCCGTTCGATTCTGCTTAAATTGGTACGTTTTAAATTACTACTTGTATTTCACTTGAATGCACAGTGGATTGAGATGAGGGTTCCACCGCTTAAAATCATCGTGTTTAACTTTTATAATTTTTACTATACGGAAAAATCCTCCTCAGAAGTTGTTCGATATGTTTTGCGACATGGGAAACGTAGTGTTGATATACGAAATTTTGGTGGAGCTGAAATCTTTTCAAGTTTGGCGTGGAAACATTATCGACTGAGATCGAATACTGTTAACCAAAGTATCGGGATTCATTAAGCCTTTTAGAACTTCTAAATCTGCTATACATTTTAGAGTAAATTAATCGATTTGGTCAATAAAGTTTAAAAAATCAGAGAATTTGTTTGCTCAAAACGAGAGTTGATACCTCGAGAGGATTGAAGAAATCGTCGGAAGAAAATCACATCCTTAAAACTGATATTTAAATCCTTTATTTTCACAAGTTTGTTTAACAATCACAAGTCTGTCTAACTGTTTATTTATTTGTCCGTCTACGGTCTGTTTATTTATTTGTATAACTAGTTTGTTCACTACAACAGTATGTCTTGTCTTCTGTCCGATTCTCCGTGTACCTCCCTGTGTCTCTCTCTTTCTCTCCTTCTTTCCTTCTCTGATCGTCTCTACTATTTTTGCACTGGCTCTCAAAATGTTTGCTCTTCTATTTGTTGTTGGCTACGGTTTAATAAAATTACTGTCTGTCTGTCTGTCTGCCTACTTATTCCGTCCGTCTTCCTGTCTGTCTCATATTTATCTGAGTGTGTATAAATATACTATACGTATAATCGAACACACACACACACACACACAAATGCCTGTGTGCCACCACCACCAGCAGACATAATAAAATACAGCAAGTGCAGAAAACAGCAACGACAAGTACTACTACAGCAACAGCAACAACGGCAACAACAACAACAACAACAACAGCAGCAACAACAACAACAACAACAACAACAACACCACCACCGAACTGCATCACAGAGCGAATTCAACCAGCTAGCCAACCAGCACACTCTCGTCTGCCTGTACTCGCTCTGGAAAATCAGTTGGAATTCGTTGTTTGCACAAAACGGTGAGGTGTTCGTTAGTTTCTTTGTCGCGTCGCGTCTCGTCACGTTTCGTTCTTCCACGTACTGCATCGCATACAATCCTTTCTTCTGTAAACTAATTAATTACATAATACAATAAGTAATTAATGAATTACCGTCTCGCAAGAGTATTGCACGCGCGTGTCAGTGTGTGTGTGTGTGTATGTGTGTGCCTCTCAGCTCCAAGTACATGAAGAACTCTATTAAAATTCTGCCTCTACCAACAACAACCAGAGCCGTGGTGAGCAGAGTTCGCTACTGTCTGCAGCATTCCGCCGCCATCGTCGACACCGCCACCGCCCAAGCCACCCATTACGGATCTGCCACGCGGTTGTGTTTCGAATTATTGATTTTTGTTCTCCAGCTGTTCGTAGAGGGCGTTTTGTGTTAAATTCTTCAACAAAATCGTCGTCTGTAGCGGAAAATTGAGACCCAATATAGTTTCAATAAGAACTGAACTTCATTCCTTATAGAAATAATAACAACAACAACAACTGCAACTGCAACTTCAGCAAAAGTGCAAAATATTTGCATTTAAAACGCAATTCCTGATCTCTAGCAAAACTTGTTGGTCTGGTCTGGGCGAGTCCGGTCGTGTATCTGCTGGCTGACGTGACGTTCTGCGGAGCTGCCACTCCCTTTTGCGTGCGTTGCGCTGCAAGTGAGTTTGTGTTGTGGCTGCACTAAGTAACTGCAACAGAAGTGGCAAGCGGCAGGTATCAGCGCCAGCGCCAGCAACTGCAACTGCAACAAACAAAAATTTGCCTTCATCGCCATCTGCAGCAAACACGTTACAGCCAACGGAGGACAACGTAACGCGCAACCGTCGTCTGCACTCGCATCGCTCAGCGTCAGCCACTGCGACAGGTAATTTCCCGTTACTGGGCGAGTGGGGTAACCAGCAGCACCTGATCGCGCAGCAGAACGGAGCGCCGAGAGCTTCGTTCGGCTTGCAGTCGGTCGACCGGTTTCGTGACAAATTCATAGAAATCATTAAAAGAAGGAAATTCAGTGAATGCAAATTGATTTGAAACTAATTTTAGACGTATAGTCGATTTAAATTGGCTAGAAAGTAACTAGTTCCAGAATTGATTAGTGCGCAATTGAAATTAACTGAATATAACTTTAATATATCGAATCGGAAACGAGAATCGATTGGAAAATGCACTGATTAGAAATTTCATCGTATTCTCAGTTTTATTTCGTATATCGTTTGCGAAAAGTACTTTCAAAAGCACTTCAAAGTAATCGAACAAAATTGATATCGATAAATGATGAATCGACTAAGCGATTAATCGATTACTCGACCTGTTTCAAATTTCAAACTATAACTTTCGATAAGAGAAATGAACGACTAATGAAGGTAGTTAATTAATACAAGGTAGTCGAATAATTTCGAAACGATTATTTGACAAATGGATTAATTGATTATTCAGCTATTAATCAAATACTATTTTTAAGAAATTAACTTGAATTAAATGGAAGAGTATTAATAGCCTTAATAATTGTTTAGTTTATTAAAAAGCATTCTTCAAAACTGATTAATGCATTAAGCGATTAAATGACACACTTCTGGATTAGTCAACCACTTCCACTGACTCGATACTGTTGCTCAAGATATGTGGCCAGACTATTTCACTTTCTCCTAGCGTCAAATATCTACGAGAACTCCTGGATAGTAAGCTCACCTGGAAGAGTGATATTGAAATGCGGGTGAAGAAAACCTGGGATTGATACTCTGGCTGTATCACCCTCTGAATTGGTAAATTCACACCTACGGTGTTATCGCATGGCGCCCTCTCTAAGACCTCTCTATGCGCTCTCTAGGGAATAAAATAAAACTAAAATTGCAAGGGCCCAGCGTTAGTAGCACTCCCACTGAAACTCTGAACGTTATGCTAGACATTCTTCCAATTAATCTCTATAGTATATCAGGACTGAAGCTTATCGTTGTGCGATGAGACACAGAGAAAGTGGGTTTTTGGAAAGCGAGTCAGTTCCAGGAGTCGCAATTTTCCCGGACGGTTCTAGGATGGTGCGCGGTGTAGGAGCGCGCGTTTTCTCCCGCTGTGTGAGAGTATTCATATCATTAAGACCTCTGAATACAGCAAGTGTATTCCAAGCAGAGGTATGCGCTATTTTGGAAGCTTGTAGGTTAGCTGACACTATCATTACTCGTCCCAAGAAAGATGGCTATTTTCTTGGACAGCCAAGCAGCCATCGAGGCACCGTTAACGTAGTCACAATTTTTTGGGAACCTCGGCCACAGGAACATTCCTGGTAATGAGATGGCCGATGAGCTTGCAAGAGGGTCTCCGCTCTGGAGGTTTTTGAGGTTGTGTCGGTTTTGACACCTTTGGCTAGAGTCAAGGCTGGAATTCTCCTTCACTTCAAACAACTTATGGACGCTATTTCAAAGACGATCTGGCCCTCATATAACTACGGCAGAGGACTAGTCAGCCTGAACAGGACTAATATGCGCAAAGTGGTCTTTGTCTGTACCGGACATTGGCCTCTAGGAGAACACCGGCCTCTAGGAAATGGACAGTACGATAGAGATTTCTCGGGATTTGGCGTATCTAAAACTTGGTTATCGCTTTGAATGTGAACGACATAGCGATATCGAGTTGGATTTCTTAAACTAAGCTGTAAAAATAATAAATGTAAATGTAATAAGATACAAACTAAAGGTTGATAACCCTCTTTTCCAAGATATAGAAATAAAAAATAATTCAAAGATTGTTGAAATAAAACTGGTTTCGGCGGAAAATTGTATGGCTTAATTTCAGTCAGCCAGCGCGAATGCCAGTGAATAAAATAAATCGACGGCCGCGTGTTGGTTGAATGGAACGAGAGTAACTCAAGCATGAAGTAAGCGAGCCGCAGCGGTCTGCCACCACCCACTTGAGGCAGGTAGCCGAAAGCCGTTAACATCCACGATTACCGCGAAAAACCTACCAGACCAAAACTCTGGCAGTTGGTTAATTTCTCCAGATCTACATTGACAATGAGGAATTCACTAACAAAAAGGTTCAGTGCACCTTCATAATGCTATATATATTTATATATATATACTGAGGTGCAGATATATTCTGTCTGCTTACTTTTTTCCATTAATAAAAACTTTTTTACTTTCATTAATAAAAACTTCCTACTTCAGAGTCGGTAGTTTTGCAGTAATTTCTTTCAGAGCTGCTGCTGCTGCTACAATTCTTACCTACAAATCTGATATCCTCGCTGTCTGTATCTCTCTCGCCTCCCCCCTCCTACCCGCTCTAACAACACCTCTTCCAACAACATTTCGTGCCAGTTTTTACTACTGCCTCGCTACTGCAGCGAGTCCAGAAGCTCTTGATCAAGCTTCTCAGTTGCGTTTGGCTTTCCGTTTTGGCCTCGTTGTAGTCTGCACTCTGCTGCTGCCGGTGCGCATGAAGGCCTGTTTTCATGCCACTAAATACGCACCCATTCCTCGCTGCTGGTTTGCAGCACTGTTCGTGGCACGTCTTTCGCACGGCGGCGTCCCGTCTCACCGCTGGCCTGCGGTGGTCCGCTGGCGCTGAGGTCTACTTGATGAAGTGTTTGCCAGGCGCTGCAATTGATTAATTAAAATAGTGTTGCAGTTTTAATTACAAAACCATGAAGAGAATGCAGAACAAAAACAAAAGTAATCACTTGAGGAACGCCAAGAAATTAATTTTGCTTCGGTTTTTCTTCGAAAGTTTCCACGAATGCAGTGAAAAGCTTTTTTTTTAATGGTTTTTAAGCTTTTTAATATTTACACAATTTTTGCAGTGATATTCTTTAATTTATTCGTTCGATTTTTATAGGTTTTGTGAAAATTGTTGTTTGTAATTTCAGTCTTATAGTTTTTTTCGACAATTTTTGCGAAAAACTTGCTTTGATTCATTTTTATTTCATTGGTTTCGAAAATCCTTTTAGTGCCAAAATTTTGTTTATTTTTCTCACAACTCTATCAATTCGTAAAACTGATTTATTATCAACAAACACTTACTGAAATACAAAAACAACAACAACAACAACAATTGCATATTGGAAACCCCCATTGAAATACGTTTATTTTCAATAAAATTTTGGCTTTTAGTAATTCTTGTAGTAATTGCAGTTTTTTGCTTGTGTTATTGCAGTTTTTATAGTTATTTCCTTTTATATTGGCATTTTTTGCTTTCATTTTTGTTGTTTTAAAAGGTGGACCATCATTGATATCGTACACCGTTCGATATTCAATGACTCTGGATAGTAAAAACGTGCCAAAATGAAATCCTGCCAACTAACTGTCATCAGTGGATGGCACTGAATTTGTGTTTGTTTGTTTGCGCGTGTGTTGGAATGTTGAGTGAAATTTTTATAGCATTTTTGATTTCATTTCTTAGTTTGTTAGTGGATAGACTAAAAAGTTGGGGCAATTTTAACGCCATTTATAAGTTTTTGGTATGTTCTTTCCATCTAAAGAATGAAACTCACGAAATTATAATTTCGTTCCTTATCTTTTGTCACAGATTTCACACAGTTTTAATGAATCCCAGCCTAATGAAAGGCCTGAAACTTTAATTAACCATGAATTTCCACGCTTCTCAGGAACTCCTCCATCTCATACTCGTATTTTTCTCCTTTCTGTCACACATTCTTCTCGGTTTTTCTTTACTTTTCCTCAACGCAATTTCCTAATTTTTGTTCCAGAAAACTGTTGTTCGCTTATTACGAGTTTAATTGTGTCTCATATTATTTAATCCTCCATCGCCCTCGCCCTCCCACCCTTCATTCTGGATTTATTCTTATATCTCTGGCTGCGCTTGCTTATCTCTTACCGACGATTTAACATATTGTAAATATCTGGCGAAGGCCGGTATAGATTACGGCTTGCAGTCTCGTTCCACTCTTCCACTTTTCATGGCTGTTCGTATCTACGAATCCTCAGCTCACACAAGTGTGTTGACATTCGCGTGCGAGGTTTCCGCACGATTTCACATCAGCCAGCGACGCAATAACGACGGCGACGGCGACGGCGACGGTGACGACGACGACGACTAACTAACCGACAACTAAATGTCAGCAGCAAATGATGTCAACGATGAACGCGGAGTGTTGAGTTCATTTATCGGTTGCCTTCTACTCGTAGTTGAAGTTCTACTCATTCTGCAGCTGCTGAGTGTGGTGATGAATAATAAAATATTGATTAAAACGTTAAGTAGGAATGCTAACAGCATCAACAATGAATAAAATGCACTCTGAATTCTCGATCCGTAACGTTAGAGATGAGGGAAAGTTTCGGTAAGCGTGGCTGTCACGCTTATAAACTCGAAGAATTATTTTAAAAAACTCTTATACTAAAATTTTAACTAAAAAAACGTTTTTCATGTTAAATAGCACATTTAAAAACAAAATATTTAAGAATAATCAATGTAAGATTTTCAGCAGGGTGGCCAGCTTGAATTACAAAGGTGGCAACTCCTTAAATTTTTACAAAATAGAAAAAAAACCAAGACGAAAACTAAAAACTCTGGAGCGAGTGAGTGAGAAGCTTAAAAGCGAGCGAGTTGAAAACTAATCGCTGGAAGAACAGAGTTGCTTATCTCTCGGAAAATCACACGAACACTTGCTCACACACACACACACACATTTGCACGCATACCACCACGTAGATCTACTATCAAGTTAAAAAATTTAATTACATGCAAATACCGTTAAGCAAATGAATTTGATGTTTGCAGAGTTGGTTGTGCTCGCCGTTTGGATGTTTTGGCTGCTTTGTATCCCCGTTGGTGGCTGATGTGTATTAGTAGTTGTTGTTGTTGGTGTTGGCGTTGGTTTTGTTGTTATCTTTTTTCTCCCTTTGTTGTTTGTTGTTGCTGTCGTTGCCCTACCATTTGCTACCCTTTATTCTTCGCCCCACAGCCATTAACAATTTAGTCGGGATTTAAAGTAGCTGCAGTTGGTGCTCTTGTTCTTGTTGATATTGTTGTTGTTTCTGTTGTTGTTGTTGTTGTTGTTGTAAACTTAAGCTGTTTTTTCGCTTTTCCCCAGAATTCCTTTTTCAAGTAGCTGCTTTTTTGTAGCTTTGGTAGCTGCATAGCTTTTGAATCGTTTTTTTTCTTTAATTAAAAGTGAACTTTCAGTAAAAAAGTAAAAGAGAATAAAATAGATTTTAAAAAATCTACTTATTTTCTCTAGAAACTGAAAATAAAATCCATCCTTTGCAATTTTTTAATCTATTTTCGTTTCTCTCTTTCGTTGCTAAACAATTTTAATTAACGAAATAACAACAAAATACTTTGAAAAATAGTTTTACAAAAGAAGGTTTAAAATTTTTAGTGTGAGAAATTGGAAAAACTGATAAATGAATGAAATTTAAAATACAATTTAAATTTTGCGATGAGATATATTAGATTTTTCCCAAAAGACATTCACCACGCACAAGTTGGTGGATTTAAAAAGCTGCTGAAAACAGATGTTCCGCAAAATTTTCATCATAAATCACTTATTCAATTATTGAAATTTTGTATAGGATTCTCCTCATGACAATAAAACAAATAATACATGAAGCACGTCGAATGCACGTTGGATCGATTATAAATTATTGGTGGAAAATTTGCAGTGATTTGTGTAGAAATGGAGGGACGATTTCAACGTGTCCTTCTTTAGAATGAGTTACTTTATATGACTCAAAATTATTACCGTTACATTGCACGTTTTAAAGTGCTCAAAAATTAGTTATTGAAAACTTAAAAATTTTGAAAACTCGATTCCAAAACATAGTTTTAGCATCGAGTGTATGATTTCCACTTAAAGTGATCCTCACTGCACGAAATAATTCCCGATGACGCCTTCATTGCGATTATCGGGATCAAAACGACTTTTACAGTCGACGCGATAATCGCAATTGAAACTGCTATTACAAGTTAAACCCAGAGTTCAGATTTATTAGAGTGTTAGCAGTTCCGTTTATTGTGTGATCATCACTAGACGAAACAGTTACCGCTAACGTCTACATTGTGATTGTTAAGATCAGGACGATCTTTTTACAGTCGAGGCGACAGTCGCGATTGAAGAAACGGCTTCCTTAATGAAGCGATAATCCAGATCGAGACAGGTTTTCTTCAATAAAGGCGATAATCGAGATCGGATGGCTTTTCCCTCCTCGCATTCGGGAAGTTAATCTCAAAAAAGCGCGACGTTAGTAGCTTTTCACTATATTTAGCTGAAGATATACATTTACATCAGATGTATGCTGTTTTTATATTAACTATAAACACAAATAAACACAAGCCTTCACATATTCCTTGTATACTGACTATAAACCGTTTATTCCCAGTCAACTTTCAACCATGCGACGAAATCCATCGTTATTCTCGATTTGCACTTGCTGGCCATTATCGATTTCTACTCCTTTATCCCTCTCACCCTTATTACATTTCTGGCTTTGCAGGATTTGTCGCTAAGCTTTCGATCTTCCCTTTGGGTTTTTGCCTGTTTTAGCACATTGTTGCCGCGTCCCAAAAAAGAGAGGAAAATTAAGGATTTGCTATTGTTGGCCTTTCGTGTTTTGATTAACACTTAAATTCGTTTTACTCTTTATCACGCTCCTCTCGGCGACGTTTGCTATTTGTTTCGACGATTTTCTTTGCTTATTCTTAACGCTTTTACCTTTTTATTTTTTGCTTATTCCGTTTGTTCTTCCTTTTCTTATGGGGTTTTCATTCCTTCAGCTAATTTTCCAGAAAACGTTTGGTTTTATATATATTTTATCTTGCTTGCTTTAGTAGATATTTTTACTGCATACAGTATTTGTATGCAAATCTTGTTAGCTACCTCGCATATGCAAATTCTTCCCTTCGTATTTTCTTTCGCTATGCTTTATTTTAGCACTATTCCTCAGGGATTTCTTATTGTAATGCACGTCTTGCAGTGAAATAAATGACTAAGCTAAATCAGTATTTTATACTCTTTTATAGTATCAAAATTTATGGTTTTGCTGTTGTTTTCTGAGGGATTTTTGTTTGCTGTATGTTCCTCTAACCGTTAAGCTAACCAGTTAATCTTTATAATGTAAAGGGCTTGAGATGAAATAGCTCTTCGGATTGTTGCTTGTAGCTCTTACAACATTCTTTCTGTGGTTCTTTCACTGATTCCCCTACTTATCTAAAGGTTTTAATGTGATATTTGGATTGTTCTTGTTTGTTAGATATCGTAGCTTTGTTTCGTTCCTTAATTGACCTATCTGAATAAAGAATATCCCGTGAAAATATGGGTAATGAACTCTCCCATATTCTCCACTTCGCAAAATATAATTTTCAATTACAATAAATTTTTGTGTGGATTTTCTGTAGAAGGAAAAATATTTGAACTTTTGATTTTATAATTCTATTTTCTATATAGATTCTGCTAGTAATCTGTCAGTTACTGTCAACTACAGACTAACGGCTAACTAATAAAACCCTCAATTGACAAGTGTGAGGGAAATACAACCAAATAAACGCTTACAAAATACGTTCAACTGAAATAAAGTAAAATTCATCTTACTTTAGCAGCCGCAGTAAAAAGAAAGGAAAATAACAACTGAAAAGAATTACTTTGTTGGACTGTCAATATTGGAAGGTGTTTCCTTGAATGCCCTCCAGCTTGTACATACAGATCTATTAAGAAAAGCTGACATAAACATGTTTAAGAGATATTTGATGCTTTCTCCGAAATGGTTTTTGCTCTCGGCGGACACGTTCGACGGTTTTGGGGTGTAAGAATATATGACAATGGGTGTGGAAGGTTCAAATAGTAAGTGTTCCACATAAATTATATCACTTCTTACAATTATATATTTTCTTTTAACCACTAGCAACATTTTATTATAGAGAGATATAATTACTCAGACCTTCAGACTTGTTAATTTATTATCGTTAACGCTAAAAATATGGGGGCTGAGAATAATAGTCCTATTATCATGGTATCTCATTACTACATCATGATATAGCCCGAGCTACTTTATAATAAGAGAGAGAGATTTTATTACATGGTAACCAATAAACTTTGGCATTTGATTACTTTAATTTTAACAAAGCTTAAATCAAATACTTCCTTAGTTAGAAAAGTTCCATTGTTTGCAATCTTGTCATCTTAGCTTGTTGAATCCACAAGTCAATTAATTTAAGACAACACAATCTTTATTTAGCTTTTTCTTATTTCGATCATTAGTTGTTTTGCTCTCTCTCCCGCTCTTTCTCTCTCTCTCTCTCTCTCTCTCTCTCTCTCTCTTTCTCCCCGGAGTATACGTAGTTTTCATGTTTCCCGTACTTATTCGGAATTTCTTTGGAATGTGAAATCATTGAAGGATGGATAGCATGTTAGCACAGTGTGGTCTTGACTCTTGATTTAATCCCTGATCACTTGGCAAACATTTACTAGTAGATGTTGCTTTGTAAGGAGCAGCAGCATTTGCCTGAATTGCAATGATTTGACTTTTGTGCCTCCATGCATTCCTTAGGCATCCTTTAGTGATTGCTTTCAATTTGACTGCATTCACTTGGTGTTGGCCGCAGTTCAATTTTATTTCTCCTGCTTTTATTTGGATTTTTCTTTTTACCTACGAAATCGAATTCTTCAGATGCTCTCTCCGCAGTCAGTGCTGAGGAGAAAATTAAGTGCATAGCTACCTGCTGTATAAAAGGATGTAATTCCCTGAGGGACGAGCGCTAAAAAGACTTGGCAGGATGTGCGCTAAGGCGATTCTTTTCTTCATTTCGTGCTTAAAGCTTAAAAGACTTGGTAAATTTTGTACGTTTTAGGGAATTTTGTTAAAAAATAGCTCCGGTATTCTAAAACGAACATTAAAAAGTCATTTTTCAAGAAATTAATAGACCTATTGTGGCAATTAACACTATTTAATTGAGGATTTAGAGTTGGCAAAATAGTGCCACAGCGCTATTTTTGTAATGTAAGATCTTACAAAAGTCGCCTTAATTTGTGATGTAATTGTGACTTGTGCGAGGTTTGTTAAAGTCAGACTATCTTTCATATCTAGCGTTAAAAGTGTAGCATTTCTACTTTACCATTCGTTTTTATAAGAAACTAACAGAATGTAGAACAAAAACTCTAAACCCCGCTTTTTTCCAATTCAAAATATCTCCGATTCCATTCCAGAGAAACCCAGAACAATAAAGCACTTCAGCGAATCTTTCAATAAACAATAGTTGAATTGCTTTTCATCGTCACGTCAAATGCATCATCATTCGAATGCGTTTTCTTCACGGTACTCGTCGACAGCGGCGCATCTTAACGTGATAAAAGTGGAAGTCAAGTGTTTTCTCGGCAAGCATCAAAAGTAACAACAAGAATTCAACCACAAGAAGTGTCAGAACGTCCCTCATTCGTTTGGATTTTCGGAATCTGTAGATATTTTCCTTGTGTGTTCTCTTATTTTATATGGTTTTCTCACCTTTTCTACTTTTTCGCGTCTTCCACAAGATTTTCCATCATCATAACAATCTTCAAAATCTACGTACGCTCTATCGTCATCCTTCACCTGATGATGATGATGATTTATAACGTTGTTTTCCTCACTAACAATGCATGCAGATCATCACGTTTTTGCATCTGTCACAATAATATACGGAACGTGTCTCGTACATCGACAGACAACTGCCAAAAGAAATGACATACAACATCCGAGAGAAAAGCTTTGCGCGTGATAAAGATTTCTGTATTTTCTGAGAGACGCGTTACATATTTTTACCTCTTCTTAGAAAATAGTAGTGGCAATGACATTTTGCTTTTTAAGGCTCCAAAGAGTTGAAAAAAGATGCAATTTTTAAGATCAACAAAGACTTTTATGAGTAAAATGTTACTGCACTGAGATTTGTAGAAAACATATCGACGACATCCTCGCTTGCTTAAAAGCATCAAAGTCTACAAAAGTTATTTAACTTTCTAATTTTCTACGACTTAATTGAAATAGGTGACAACTTTTAGATGTAAATAAGATAAAAATGTAGCTTAATGCAGATGACATATCCTGTTGAAAACAAGAAATCCATTTCTCTACTTCGTTTTTAAATATAATTTTGTGCTGTCAATAATATTTCTACATTTCCTGAATTTCTCCATAAATTAGTGTTTTTCCTCTCGACGCTTTTCATGTTTTACATGTTTTTGCGTTTCTCTTTGCATTTTTTTTATATAAATTATTTATGTTGTTTAGCATCGAAAAATTCCACAAAATTACACATCAATTTTAATATCATTTGAGTTGGTGGCGGTATAGAGCTGCAATTTATTTCATGGTTAGTGCTGCGCGTAGATGACCGACCGACGAAAGTGATGAGGAATTTTATATTTTAATGGAATTTTTCGCTATAACGCCACAACCAGCTATTTTATGGTTTGTTATTGCATTTATGCGATTTTCACATCTGATGACGGTTGAATTGATTACTCGTCGCATCTAAATTATGCATATCGAAATCTGTCTGATGTCCCTTGAGAATTCATTCGTATTTAAATTGAATCGGTTAAAATTTCTATTGGTTTATATTTGCTATCTAGAATGGGTCAGATGATATCTGGTGTGAAGTTCGGGTTAATCCGGGATTTAAATTTCCTTCGTTTAGTCGAGACGAATATCGATAATCGAGGTCGAGATAGCCTTTTTCAACCGAAACGATAAGCTCATCCTGAGAAAGGATGCTTTCGAGGTGATAATCGAGATCGTGCGAGGTGGCATAATTTTTTTAAGTAGGGAGAGGGAGTTTCTAAAGCTACTGGTTAGCCCATGCCGACCGGTATTTCTAAGTACCGTAATCTGTGTTCCGAGAAGAGGGACAGCAAAACTCCCATTCAGTCATACAATGAAAGATCAGCACGTAATCTAAGTGAACGTGTAATGGATCTGATTTAGAGGACGTAATTAGAAATCCGACGTGATGTAATGATAATACTGATGCAAGTCGGCAAGGGTGAGGGGGTGAGGTGTTTAATGCGAAACTGGCGGAACTGGAACTAATTAGAAGCCTAAAGAATCACAGATAAGATGTAATTAAGGTCAGATTAAGGACCTTCCTACGTAGTTGATTTCGAGAAACACTTGAAAAAGGACATCGAGTGGGAGGAAAAAGGCAAACACTTGCAGGGACAAGCGCAACAGACCAATTTGCTGGCTGGCTGGCTGGCAGGATTGGTAGGTTCGGTGCTCGGATGCTACATGCAAAGCAGACAAAACTGCTTCGAGTGCCACAACTTGGCTTCATCCGTAGGCTGTGCCAGGTCAAGGGTGATAAATGATTGCGCCAACCATTACTGGGTGAGGGTGGGTGGTTGGCGAGGGTCAGAGGGGCAGAGGAGTGGTCATGGCAGCAACTGGTTGAGAAAGTACGGATCATTAGTCTTAATAATTTGCTGGTGTCGGCAAACATAACAGCTTAATTGCTGGCATTTCGACAAAGTTGAGCAACACGTCTTAACTTTGTTTTTCGCTCTGTGTTTTTCTTTGTTGGTTTGAGGGATGGGGCGGGGGAGGGGGAGGAGAAACAACTTGCTCTAATTGCAACAATTACTTAGAGTTTCTTGCTGCACTCTTCTTGCTTTTTCTCAAGAGTTCTAGCAAATTGAGCAGTTTAATCACACATTTCTGAGCTGAATTTTCCCAGCTTTAAATTGAGATTCTCTAATTTGTCATTAGATATCATCATGAAAATCTAACCGAAGTTATTTTAATTTTTATAGCTTTTAAACTTTTAATCTTAAGCTGTATTAAGGCTGAGGTATTGGTTGTCTTGTGTATGCGTGAGCGTGTGTGTGTTTGCGCGTGTGTATGCATGTGTGTTTGCTTGTTCTTAAGCCTGATTGTGTGAAGTTAAAGTTTTCCTTACAAAAAGTAGAAACTTTATAAAAAGTTAACTATAAATTAAAGCTCCCTGCAATTGCAAGTGAATTAGCTGTAATCTCATAAATTTTACCCAAGGCTTACTTTACTTCTACTTTTTTACACACCATTAGATGCTTAAAAAGTGCTTTCTTTGGTCTGAATGGCGCCCATTGTGTCAGGGTTTTGTTTTAGCAGAACTTTTAATTTTATGCAGAGCTTTTGTTTTCAATTCAAAGAAATGCTTTCTTCATTTAACGGTTTAATTTGTGGGTTGCATTTATATACTTATATCTTGAAAATTTCCACGCTTTATCTTATTATAGTAAAGTCAAATTTAAATGTTAACATTTATCTTTTAAGGGAATTCATGCACAAAATTATCCCTACTTAAGAACCAGACTATATAAACTGTTTGGAAATTATAAGTTCTTAGAAGATGTCGATAAAAAAGCGCTTCTGTATCTGTTAATTTTTGTTGAGGGTATTGAAATTAATTCTTATTAAAGATGTTTTAAGTGTTTACACGATTTTCTTTTTAATTTTAAAACTGAGATTTATTTTTACTTAAAAACCAAACTTTATAAACTGTATGAGAATTATAAGCTCATGAAGTGGTTTTGAGAAAAAGTTTCCTTTCTTATGTGTTTTTCATGTTTTGATTAAGAACACGACACGACAATTAGTAACTCTATAATTATCTCGCTTACCCACCTCAAGTTACTCTCAGCTTTATAATATATACAGTGGACCGTAGCATTTGTAATTCTACGCTATCATTTAATTACTCGCTTGAATAAGATACTCGTTTCTATGGCAACGAAATAAATTCCAACTACTTCTTCCTTTCTACAAGCGAGTAACTAGTAAATATCAGTTTACTCTTCTTTCACGCGTTATCTTCAGTCAGTCGCGGCCACACTCAGTCGAATAAAAATCAGAAAAAAGCATCTCCTTTTCCTGTATTGAAATTCTAGATGTTTTCTCGTTGCATTCTGTGTATGTTAGCCAAAACGTAAACCAGAAGATAACAAACACACAAAAAAATTTGAATTTTCTTTTATGGTTTTCAGCTTTCCTGCGCGTATTCGTTGTCCACTGCATAAAATTTTATATTAACAACGCCCTTTTCCGCCCTTTTTCCGCCCTGCCGTCAGTAAACCTTTTTTGCACTCATCTTTGATTTCCTTACATGCTTGTCTGATTTTTCTTAACAAGCTTTTTTTTCTTTTTTACTTCATGTTATGTTGTTCCTTCGTACATTTCTCTTGTATTCTACAACCCCCCTCCCCACAATAATCGCCGTTATATATAGAAATGAGAAGAAAATAAATCTTAGTTTCTATGTACGAAAAAAGAAGTTTATGTTCTCCATTAAAGATGCACAGAATATGGTAGAGTAATACAATTCTTATCCCTGGAATAGAAAAGAAATCCATCAACATAAAATCGTTGGTGTTTTTTGCGGGGATGCTGATGGGAAGGAGGGGGTGTGGCAGGTGGTTGAGAGGTTGAGTAAATGATTTCTCACCACTGTATCATTTTCAAGGCAACCCCAAAGCAACCACAGTAAAGAAGCCAACATTAGACGGTTCCCTCCCTTCTCTCTTACATGCTTTAGTAGGGCGTTTATTCGTCCATATTTCTGTCCACTTGACTTTATTTCTTCTTCCCTGCTTGGTTTTTTCTACTTCTTTACTTAATATAGAAAAAAATACATAATTGTACAGATGTCTTTGCCTAGTTTTGTTCGTTTCTTGTGGTTTTCTTTGTGTTGTATGGTGGCCACGATTTCTTTGGTATTTCTATAATTTTATTAACATCTGTTCTCCGACTTAATGCAGAAATTTCATTAACCGCGTTTTGCTAAATGACCACAATGCTATTTTTTGTTTTCTTTTTATGCGTAGAGTTATCATGAGTTCAGGGTTTCATAGGTTTTCCAACGTCCTCGCTCGTGGGAATTAGAGACACTAGAGAATATCTAACCGTCGTGGAGTTTAGGGGGCTCAGATTTTGTTCTAATTTTGATAAAAAAGTTGTTTAGGCGAGGATCCAGAAGTTTAAAAATGAAAATGTGGTGTTGCTAATTATTAAACTGAAAAAAGTTTTGACGTATGATCTCATTTTTCGGATTACGGAGATATAATGTGTTCTAGGGGTATTCCGTTCTTGATCATCGTCTCAACTAAGGACTCTCGAACTTGAGAACTCGAACATGTTTTGGAATGGATTTCCGTCATTGTCCGTTTTTCATTCCGTTTGTCTCCAAAATTGATAAGGGATTTCTTCGTTCTCTGTCTGTTTCTCGTTAATCGCGTCGAATTCGAGGGCGCCAAGACTTTATCGATCCTCGATCTCGATTACTCCCTCGGCTATAGAAACTAGAAACTCTATTGATTTCATTGATGATCTCAAAGTTTCAACAGTTTGAATATTCACTAAAAACTTGATTACTTTATAATAGAAGAAATTGCGTTTGATTTGAAAAATGGCTTTAATTTTTTTTTCTCATTTCGGATGAGACAAAAGGACCGCAGCATAAATAATGAAAAGTAATCCGCTCAGCATTTCGCTCCACTACCTCCTCCCCTTTAACACCCATTTATAATGCCTGCATCTTGCAGTTTTAACAATAAAATTTAATTAAATTATTCGTGTCGACTCGTACTTCTTCACAGCCAGAAGGAACATTTTCTCGAAACTGCTTCGTCTCACTCGTGGAAATGAACGAAATATCCTTTTTAATTGCTGCCGCCAGTCGGCAAGGATGTTTATGTGAGTGAGGCGTGTCAGGCGTGCTGCGAAGCGGCAAATACGAGTTCCAGCTACGTCTCTGCACAGCTACAGGATGCCGAGCACGCCGAGGACGAGGATGAATGCAGAGCAGCAGCAGCAACAGCAGCAAAAAAGCCGCGGGCGGAAAATTTAAATGCAACTATTTATGCGGGTGGATACGGCGAAGTAGTAAATATCGCTCTAGTGAGCGGCATAATGCGACCTCGACGCTGTTGTTGCTGCTTCCGGCGGCAAAAACAATGCGAACGAGACGAGTACGAGTTGCGCTTCGATTGTAGTGGAGCAGCAGCACCAGCAGCGAGCGAGCGACTAATGCTTGCCAAGAGCTGATTTCCGCAAATGCTATATTAATATGAGGATGTATAAGTGTGTGTGCGTGTGTGTGTGTGTTTGTGTGTTTGTTTGTCGTTCGTGTGTTTGTTTAATGTATTGCAATACATGGGAGCAAACATGCTGCACAACAGATGTTGCAGAAAGCACAGAATCGTCAGTTGTGTGCGATAAATTTCGACGACGAACGCACATCTGGACCTCGACCCCGATGAAGCTGCAAAATGGGTCACAGCTGGTATTTTTTTTTCGGCAAAACTGCTGCTTTGCTACCTCGTTTGCTCGAATAATCTTATTAAATATGAATTAAATATGCATTAAATTGAGGACGAAGCGACGGTCGGTCGAAAGAGTGTCGCCAAACTAACGACAATAATACTAGTTGGAATGATATAGTTACTCGTTACTTTTCTATGATATCATAAACTCGTTTGGTTTGCTAAATTTCTATGCATGCGAAAGTTGATTTAATTTAAATTTGATATCAGAAATTTCAATTTATATATTCAGAATAATTGATTTTGGAAATATTTAAAAATTTATTTTGAGAAAAACTCGACATTCCAAACAATTTTTTGCACAAAAAACTCTCAAAATTCAGCAAAAAATTACTGATTTAATCCAATGAAAATTTTTGCACATACTAATTACGTCGCGTATGGATTTTATTACGTAACTTAAAAACTATTCTCACAACTGCTATCGGGTTTACTGTATCTTCTGCTTCTTCTACTTCTTCCTCTTCTTCTTCCCATTCTTTTTCTCCCCTTCTTCTTCTTCTTCCTTTCTTCTTCTTCCCCCCTTTCTCTTCCTTCCCTTCTTTTCACAATCGAAGTAATTTGTGCGAATACTTGGCGTGAATGGCTTGTGAAAATTGTGCTACTCGAATTATTTTCTTTAGCAGTTTTTCAACTATAATTCAATTAAAATTAATTTACGACGTGATATTTTCCGGCGGTATTTCTCTCCACTATCAAGGGAATAATCGGAGAAGCAAGGGTTTCCCCACTCAACCCACCATCATCACTCAAAATAAGCTTCGAAACTTCAATGAAATTTTTATCCCACAAACCACAAGATTGCTAAATTCGTAGGCTGCCCACATAAAAGTTTCTCTCGAGTTGCTTGCAAGCTCATTTGATACTCCTCGCAGGGACCAGAGGAGGTATCCACCCTTGAGATCCCAGTCTTTATTTATCTCAACCTACTGCAGGGCGGTCGCAACCATCCAACCAACCATCCACCAACCAACCAGCCAGCCAACCAGCCAGCCAGCCAAGCCAGTCCTTCGCAGTTTCATGTTCGCACGGCCGCAAACGGCGACATCTTAGCCAACTTACTTGTTAGCCAAAGTTTTAAGAAACGGAAACGCACCAGATGCCTCGGCTGCTGCCATGTGCTGATAATTTCATTTGGTAAGCCATTACTTGGGCCTGTAATAGAAGGCGTGTCGTGTAAGTCACCGGAGCTTCAAGACGATATGGAGTGGAACGGAATGGTGTGATGTGAACGCGGTGTGAAGCGGTACAGTATGATGGAAGTCGGTCGCTGAGCCCAAGTTGCTGTGAGGGAAAATAATTTTATTATCGCAAATTGCAATGTTGTCCTCGGCGTAGACATCCTTTCTTTATTAACATTTCATTTGCTTTTTTTTTTGCTCATCTGTTATGGTCTTCTGCTTCCTCAGCGTTCTTCTGTCCTTTCTTCTCAACGATTTTCTTCCTCATTTTCTTTGGCTTTTTGCTTGTCTTTCAGCTTCTCCGTTGCTTTTTGTGATTTTCATCGTGTTGCTTTTTGTGATTTTCCATTTGAAGACTTCCTTTCTTCGCTCATAAGCTTTTTTATTACTGCTATTGTTGTTTTTGGTATTGTTGGTGTTGTTGTTCTTGTTTTACGCTATTACTGACTGGTATTTTGTTATCCTTTTGGCAGTACAGCCAACTGCGGCTTAGTTGCTCACGGAAATGCCTCGAATGCTTCCTCAGCGCCTTCCGCAGAAGATTTTTCGGTATTTTTTCTTTATCCTTACAGAATATTCATATCATACTCTAAGTGTTTGGTAGCAGCCATCATACTAAAGAAGAAAAACCAACATACAGACATGAGAACATGACAAACAAATGCTGAAATTCATTTTTTGGCAGGCGGGGAAGTCCTGGCGAAGACCGTTGAATGCGTTTACATAAAAAGGAACAAGTTTCTTTAACGTACACACATTTTCATCATCATCAACATCATCATCATCATCATCATCCTGGCAGATCGTCTGTGGTTCGGTTATATTGAATGAGTTTCTTATTATAGCGAATCCTGCGCTTTCTGACCATCAAAATATCTGTTTAATTTGATTTGTTTTATATTTTGTCCTGATACTCATCCCCCGCCCCAACCCCTACCCTTTTCGCCCTTGTTCACCTTTATCTTGATATCAAGATATTCTTCTTTAATGGAAAGAATTTAAAGCAACGAATGAAAAGTGTTTTGGAAAGTTTAGGTTTCCCCGTTCTAAACTCAAGAAATTTAACTTGGTTGGCCCAGAAAGAAAAGGACCTTTCATTCCTATCACCCCTGCCTTCATCACGATTAGATTATCCTTGTTTTAAGGACGTTACTACGGCATCAGCGACAATTCGACTCTTATTGTGATGCCTAGTTAACCTAAAAGTTCTGAACTTGAAACAAGTTCGACCCTCTGGAATCCTTTAAACTAATTAATGTCCTGTCATGAAAAGCTCTTTGTTACTAAAGAGTGTTAAGATTAACTTTCAAGTCTATTGAATTTGCAGATAAAAATTTGTCTCGAGTGCCTTTTTCACAAAAAAACAAAAAAAAAAATAAAAACAAATAAAAAAATTTAAAATAAAGCAAACACAAAAACAAAAAATTGGTTCTCCGTTTCTGCCAATTTTTCCCGAGTAATTTTTCCGTGTGCTGCACACGCATTAATGTCGCCGTGCAATTAATTAATATCGCATCACTATTTGCAGTCATTACGGGTCTATAAATGTTGCTGCTGCTATTGAGCGTTGCTGTTGAGCGATGCGAGTAACTTTCGGTTGCATCCATTGTTGCAGTTGCATTGTGACGACAAAGACGGCACGTCGCTGAACACAAAAAGGATGAAAATTTTATTCCAACAGCCATCATTATCACATTGGCGTGTGATAAAAACGTCGTCCTCTATTGTCGATGCTGGCGCAGCACAGTTTTAATAATTTGCATTGAGAATGAAATGAAAATTGCGCGTGAAAATGAGTGCAAAAGTCGGCAAAAGTCGGCAAAAGTCGGCTGCTGCTGCCGCTGCCACATCGTTTTGCATCAAGAGCAATGCAAACGAATGCAAGCTGAAGCAACAGCAACAAATGAATAAAACTAAAACTAAAACAAACTAAAGCATCGTAGGAATGGAAATAGAAATGCAGCCTGAAAAAACAGAAATAAAGAATTATGCAGATTTCTGTTCCAGCGACTGCGATTTCTTTATTACTCGCCTTTGTGGGGCGCGCATGCATTTTTGCGAGCGCCCAAAAGTAGGCAACGCACGCACGAACTTCGTCTGAATGCTTGCATTCTACTCGCCCATTTTATTGTTCAGGCGTTCGTCGTCCGCCTCGTGCTCGTTGCTGACGTCCTCACACTCGACGCTTGCGTCCTCCCACTCGACGCTTGCGTCCTCCCACTCGACGCTTGCGTCCTCCCACTCGACGCTTGCGTCGTCCCACTCGTCGCTTGCGTGTTCGTACTCGTCTCTAGCGTCCTCGTACTCGTCTCTAGCGTCCTCGTACTCGTCTCTAGCGTCCTCGTACTCGTCTCTAGCGTCCTCGTACTCGTCTCTAGCGTCCTCGTACTCGTCGCTTGCGTCCTCGTCGCTTGCGTCCCCGTCGCTCGCGTCATCGTTCTCGTCGCTTGCGTCTCCGTACTCGTCGCTTGCGTCCTCTTACTCGTCACTGACGTCCTCCTCTTATGTTGGAATTCTGCTTCTGCTTCCCTGCTTACAGTTTGCAAATCATTGTTGTGAAAAAATCTCTGTTGTGAAAAACAAAGAGATGGCTTTGGTGCAGCCGCTGTTGTTACCGCTGCAGGCTGGTGTATCTGTGTTTGAGTGGGTGGCATGGGGAGGGGGGGGGGCAGGTGCAGTGGGGCAATCCTGTATTTAGAAAGTTTGCACTGAGATTAAAGAATTCTGACGGAAGTTGCGGTGGGAAAACACATTTTTTCTTTTTTAATACGCTTTGACGTTATTTTTAATTTAACCTAAATGCGTGTCAAGCTTTTTTACCCATTTTTTTCAAGAATTCGAATAGTTGGTGCATTTTTGAATTTATTCTTGTGTGCTGAATTCACTGTAGACTAACTAATACGACGGTATTCCATCTTTCAGCTTATACATGGCACAGACATATTTACCGAAATGGCTCCCACGTGCCTTGGATAACCACCAGAAATAGCCACGCCCCGTTGCATGCGCCGTTAGTGCGAACAAGCAAAACAACGACCGTTTGGCACCGAACAATGAAAGGATTCAGAAAAAGGATTCCCTCTTCTATCGTTAATCATTTCTAGAAGCGTTTAAATTATGTTTTGCAAATTTTACTCAGCTGTGTGGCAACGGGTTAAAATAATTATCGTTGTGATTATGAATTTTGCTGATAAATGCAAATTTTTCTTACGATTCTGTTACACAGAAACAAAATCGTATATCACATCAGGAAATAGTAACTTGAAACTCAGAAAAAAGGTTGTTAATTTGGAAAAAGATTTAAATTAACTGAAATGGAGGTTGTTGGTATTATTTGCCAAAGTTTTTGATCCCTTAATATGAGTGTAAAATCTGTATAATATGAAAATCCCAAATGTCATAATGAAAATCACAGTTCTCACATTGAAAGACGTGATATTCAATCTGAAGCATGTGATTTTCTTTATGAAAACCGCAATATTTAAGTTAATGAATAAAGTTTTCGAAAAGATTCGTTCGTCATATTGACAGTAGTCGCTCGTCATATTAAAAATTGTACTTCGTCATATTAACAATCGCCGTTGGTCATATAGACAATTGTCCTCCGTCACATTGACTAGTTTTTTTCTTCATATTGACAATTAGTGTTCGTCATATTAACAGTTTCGTTCGCCATATTGACAGGTGCATTCGTCATATTGACAGTTTTCGTTTGTCATATTGCAATCGTTGTTCGTCATAGTGACAATCGTCGTTCACCGTACGAGTCATCTTAAAAGAATTTATGTCACCTTGTCAGTTTTATTAGTTTTCGCAAAAACCATCGATTGTTGATATGGCAACCAAAATTCTTTTTAGTGTAGTAAAAAAGACTTCAACTCAACCTCGCTTTCCAACCTCCACCTCCCACTCCCCTACCCCACCCACATTTCACCAAGAAACATGTAATTTGCTTGGCTTCCTTGCAGCCGCTATCTAACGCTATGACGTCATTCTGTCTAATAGTTATTAATTACAAGTTGCTTCTGCTGGTATTTTGTGTTTGTAGAGCCTGCAGTGAATATTAATGAGCTGAGTGCAGACTCGCTTTACGTCCCTTAACGTGTACGTGTGTTGGTGAATCTGTGTAGGCGTTCGGGTGAGCTGTAATTTTAATGAAAGAAAAAAAGAAAACAAAAAATTACATTGTTCAGCTCCATATAAAACTTGTATGTGCTGCCTACGGCTCTACATAACTAATACATTTTTCATAATGAGTATCCAATTCTCGATTCTGCCGCCTGGTTTGGGTTAAATTAGAAAATATATGAATTTTTTACACATAGAAAATAAAAGCGTTTCGTGCTTTTAATAATTAAAATAATAAATCGCTCTTTTATGCCGCCAGCATGACGCATCGCTGTTTGCCGAAGTTACAAATGAACTCGGTCGGAATAAAGCAGGAGCGATAAATTAATACTCGCAAATTTTATCTGAGGCGGCGTTTTATCTAGAGTGTTTCTAGTTGAACACGTTCTCAATAGAACGCGTACTGAACTAATATATTAGCAATGATTTATTGGGTTGTCATTTTCTATTCATACGGGATCGATTTATCCTTTATTCCACACACTTTTGTTACTCCTTGGAAATCTAATACTGTCTGTTAAAATTCGTTAGTTCGGTCATAACTACAGTTGACTCGTTACTAATAAATTGTCGACTCGTTGAGTCTCTCGCCACTCGAATAATTCGTTCACTCTCGCCACCAATAACTAGTTGGCTCTGGTCACCAAAAAACTAAAAAACTTTATCTCGATAATAAATAATCGCTCGCTATCACCAACTCGTCTCTCGCTATCACCAACTCATACTCGTCTCTCGCTATCAGTAACTCGTACTCGTCTCTCGCTACCAGTAACTCGTATTAAAGACTCGTAGTAACTCGTATAAATACAAAAACTGTTATTAGCGATTTAAAAATATTGAAGACATAAATAAATCCAGAGAATCTTTGTCGGGTTTGCCGTTAAAGTGCCCAATATTATTTGTAGATGTTATTTACACTCGGGGCTCAAACACACACACGCACACACACACACCCACACCCACACACCCACACCCACACACCCACACACCAATCCAAAAATGTGTGGTTACAACGATTTCAACTCTGCTAAGAAGCTTCTTGCGTTCCACCGCTAAAACGTTGCTAACGATCTGGGTAAAAGTTTTGCTGTGTTCCAGTTAAGATGCAACCAGCAGCGCCTGAAACGCGGTGGCTGCAGACGCCTGCAACAAAACGCAGGCCTCTCAGCCGCTGAAGCACTTTAGAGCAAAACACACACACACAACCAACGGCAATAAGAACGACCGCAGAAGGCATAAATATTCTTCTTATTTAAAATTTCGATATTGCCAGAAACCGGAAAAAGTTTCGAGCAGCAGTAGTACCAGTATAACAGCAACAACAACGACAACAACTTCAAACTGCAACTGCAGCTGAAAATAAGTTCAACAACAAGTGAAATGTTTTCCATTTCGGTTGAAATTGTTGCGGCAACTTTGCCAGAGTTGAAGCCGAAGCGACTGCCAACCTCATTCGGTGCATGAGGTCGCGATGCTCGTGACGTGGTGGTGTGTGTGTGTGTGGGTGTGGGTTCCCTAAAACCTCCACAAACTGCCACCGATAACCTAAAATTGAAACTTTTGCTCGGTGTTTTTCTGCGATTGTCAAGCCACGAAATATGTGAAACGGAAAACAGATGCATTACAACGGAAGCGACAGGCAGTAAGCAACAACAGAAACAGCAACAACAACAACAACAGCAATAACAGCAACAACAACAACAACAGCAATAACAACATCGAGTGCATTAACGAACGAGTACAAGTATGAATTACATGATGGTTGCAAAAATAAAAAGCTGCCGCTTGTGGAAGACGGCAAGATTTCAAGAGACTTTTGATTTGTAGTGCAAGGCCAGTCGGAAGAATCGGTCCACCTGCAAAGATATCAGTTAACAGTTCAGTTAACAGCGAGCATTTCACAGATAACCTGCTTCACGGAGCCACAAAATACAAACCTGAAAATGTCAATCATAAATTAGTTCATCTTTTCTGAGACGAAATGAAATGATGAAGGAAAAATGCTAATTTGCAGTTTTCTCTAGTTTGGAAGATTTCCAAAAAAGAATGGATACCGCGGAGTGTCGTGGGTGAAAAGTCCTTGAAGTCGCGTCCTCGTTGGTTGCGTTCCTTTTCGAAAGTGCCGTTCTGAGTTTTCAGTTGATTCTCTGTATATAAAGTCTCGTATTACTATATTTCACTTCTAATCACCTTCCTTTCCTGTTCTTCTTCTTCCTCTTCTTTTCTAGGGCGGCACAACAGCGGCACCGCGCACCGCATTCCCGGGTGCTCCGCCCCCGGGCCCGGTTACACTGAAAGGGGCCCAGAGGCCAGCTATGACTAGTCCAGCGGCTGCCGGTGGCTTGGCCGGTGCTCCGTATCGCGGCGCTAGTTGGACACCACAGGGTTTCGCACCAGCTGCAGCTGCAGCCGCGGCCGCTGCCGCACAACAGGTCGCCGCCTACCGGTACACGGCACCATTACCGCAGCCAGCGTATGCAGCATATGCACCACATACAACTACAACAACAACAACGGTGAGTTGCAAAATAAATTAGTTATCTACTAGTTTATTAATAAATTAGTTATTAGTTATTTAGGAAATAATAAATTAATGAGATGTTGACGATGAATATCTTTTGAAATTTGTAAGACCTCGAACTTGTCTGAGGAAATTGCCTTGCTCTCGTTTCACATCACTTCTGAACAAGCTCTCCCCCCCTCTCTCTCTCTCTCTCTCTCTCAATCTCTCTCTCTGTCTCTCTCGTTTTATCTATCGACTCTACGTACTCATCATTATCATGGATTCTCAACATTATCGCGTAGACGAAAATAACTCTCTCACTCTAGAATCTAGATTATCACCTCGAATTCGGAACGAGAAAGGTCAGTCTTGATATCGTCTCGAATAAAGAAGCCACCTCAATCTCGATTAACGTTCATCGTATTCTTCTAGTTTTATTGCTCACTTTACGTTCCCCTTCTCTACAAGATTTTATTCTTCGACGCCATAAGTTTCAGTTTGATTTTTTTAATGCTCCAGCAACGTCATTCTCACCCTCGTCATCGTAGTCGTCACTCAATTCAATGAAATGATGATTGAAAAGCTTCAACTTTTGGTGTGATTTTGAAGCACGCCCCTTCGCTGCCACACCCACTCACTTTTCGAAAGTGAATTGCTTTTGCTTTATCATCTGCACACACACACTTTTACTGGGCCAATTTGAGGATTTATTGTCATTATTTGATTGATTTATTTGAAGTTGTTCGGAACATTTCAAAAGCGGTTGAGCGCTGCGAATAATGGGCACACGTGCGTTTTTTCACTACAATAATTCTATTCTATTTTAGTTGAAGACAGGAAATAAAGAAGGACAATTTCTATAGAAAGTATTTTCATATGTGATTTTTTATAGCACGTTCTTTAGGGTTTGAAATGATTGACTAAATTATCCTGTCGTGAGAATAACTAAATTATACTGTTCATTGTACTCACCAATATAGCATGGGAAACATTTCTAGGTCCTCCGAACTTGTAGTAATAGCGCTATTTTCAGAAAATAGTAGAAGTCTATTAATATTGAGAGAATGATTATTGAAGGGTTTTGTTTTCTTAGCAATGTGAGAAGGAATCAGCATTTGAGAGGTTTTTGAAAAGAATTTGAAGGCAATTATCTTGTCAGTATATCAGAATAGGGCTACTAGTCTTTCAAATGTTCTCATTATTTCAGATGAGATACGATATTAGTGTATATATTCATATAGATATGATATCACTGCATATATTCTCTGATGCGTTGTAAAGAAACGTTGAATTTGGAGAGAATTTATTTAAAATTCAATAAGTAATATTTAAATTAAAAAATATGTAAATTTCAATAAGCAGAGAAAAGATCAATAATTTAGTTTATTTTAACGGATTTACACATACTTTCTGCTTTATAAATACCACGAAACACAACATATTGTAACCCAAAAACGTAAAGCGTAAAAAATTGTATTAAAAAACTTTTGCGTCATTTGTTCCGCCCTCTCACGGCCGTCTCGCTCGCACTCGTTTGAAGGAAAGTAAAATTTATTACTTTCTCTTGCTATTTTTACGGAAATATGAGACTTTTTTCTTTGATTGCTTTTCCCCAAGGATCGTATATATTTCGGAACTTTTAAGCATCAACTTTCGAAACAGCGATTAAACTTTGAAATGCGATGAAATATATTGGTTTGGTTTTAATAAAAATCAGAGTTTTTCTTTTTTTGTATCTTTTGCTGCTTTCACAGATTTATCAGCTATGCTATGTGAAAATATTTTGTACACTTCAAAATTTTCCTAATTTACTTTAGCTTGAAAGCTTTAATTTTAAAGAAACAACCTTAATTTAAATCCTCAAATCAATTGATTAAATCGCATAAAAAGCTCATCATTTTGTTACTGTCGTTGCCTCTTCCAATTAACCAAGCTGGAGAAAAAACTCCAAACTCATTTGAAGACACTACAGCTACAAACAGCGTTTTGCCTCGTCAGCTTTGATGATGTTCCGCCCTTTATTAAGGGGGAGGGGGGGGGGGGAGAAACATCATTAGCTTCTGCACTTTCTCGGGCTCCTCTCTCGTTCTCTCTCTCTTTGTCTTTGCCGTCCTCTATTGAGCTCCTTTTTTAATCTCGATTGTTTGATGTACCACACAGATTCGGCCTTAATTAACTTGTGTACAGCTTAACTGACGCCACCCACTAATCGGCAGGATTCTGTCTATCTGATGCCACCACCCATTAACAATTACCATTACCTGGGTCACTCAGCCAGCCGGGCCTTCATCACCCGAGACTGTGTATTTGAAGAAATTGCTAATAATTTTCGCTATTGTGGTTGTTGTTGTCCCAGGCGATTGTCTACCACTCTGATTTATAAAAACAAATTAAATTACTTCGTCATTTGAGTCTGCAAAAGTTCATTTTTCATTAACTGGTCTTTGTTTATCATCTCATTAGAATTAGTGTAAATTGTAAAACTAATTTTTCTTGCAATTTAATTCAGTTCGAACTGAAATTCATCGAAATTATTTAGAAATATTACGCATTTACGAATATATCGTAGTTACTTGATATACGGAACAACAAGTGACTTCATGAGGAATGCATCACAACAGCTTTTCGGTCCATTCCACATGCAAGGAACCGAGAGGTTCTTCAGTACTCATCGATTTCGTTGAAATTTGATATACACATACAGTTTCTGATATAGAAAATATAGTATATCACTTCTCAAAGAGAACAGATAACACATAATGAGAGTATTTTTGATCAATTTTCGCCCATTTTCAAGAATTTCCATCAAAGTGAAGGAATTATTTTCCTTAAACTATTGAAAACGTCATGTTGATGTGAAAGGATGCCAAGGATAACGATTTCTCCCTATTAACTTCTTGATTTCGCGCAAACCTATCAGAGATATTCGTGTTTCAAGTTGGATTTACGAAATTGTTCACATAAAATGTCGTTTATCGTATTTCTACTCTGTCAGTGATTTTCATCCCAGAAAATCATGATCATTTGTTACTCGTCTCAATATCTTGCAAGGATACCGATTTCCCCATAATTCCTGAAGGAAGTATTTGTAAAAATTGGATGTCGGTTGTTTTTCTACCGGCTTCCAATTCCAAACTAATCAACGAACCAAGAGGAGTTTGTTCGAAATCTTATCGCGATATTTCAAATGGAAGAACAACTTGAATACATCCTCACCCCCGAAAACGGTTGACTGCTGGGTACCGAAGAAGTAAAAAAGGAAGAAAGAAAACAACTCGAGCGACAACTACAAGTTACATTTTTCATGGTTCCTTCTTACGTTGGAATGCCATAACTTCTGTTTTCGCCCCATTAACGAGATCGTCAGCATTTCTCGAGTGTGTGTCTGTGAGATTACACGCTACATGCTACGCTTACCGTTACATTTGAAGAGAGAGAGAGAGAGAGAGAGAGAGAGAGAGAGAGAGAGAGGGAGAGAGGGAGAGAGAGGCATATAATACATATATGCCAATAAAATGCTTAAATTATGAGCCAGCGGTTGGGTACCAAATGTTCCAAAATGTTCGCTGAAATGAGCAAATAAATAAGCGACTTTCTCGAGATGCCACCTGCCACCACCCGCTGGCAGTCGGTCTGTGTGGCGGTGGTGGTGGGGGGTGGCTAGTAATGAGGGTAGTAAGGCTGTGAAAGATAAGAGCGGAGGTGACGAGCTATAAAGTTTCGGGTTATTAAGTTGAGTGCTGGCTGATGGATGCGGAAGCATTTTTAGAGACGATGAGGTGGAGTTGCTTACCAGGGGAAACAAGAAGGATGAGCTCAGATGAGCTTTAATTTTTCTGCTTCTCTGTAATGAAGAAATTGCTAAAATTCAGATGCTTAATTCATCAATGAATTAACGCAAACTCTGTTCGATCACGGAATTACTCAGGATTATCCTTTTAACTTTTCTAACACTGACAGCGGAGTGACAGCTAAACGTAGACAGCAGACATTAAAATTTCGTGACGTTATTTGCGGCTGTCATTTAGAATTTAATAATTCTCGTGATAAGCTCAACTAAATGACATCAGATAATGAATTACCGAAATTTCGTGAAATATGAGGATATTTTTAGTCATCTTTTTGTTCTCTCTACTATTTTGCGATCCTTATTATGAATTGCGCCGAACGTAAACCGTTTGCGCCAACCGTAAACTGTTTTTTCAGCATAATTAGAAATATAGAGCGAAAAAGAGGAGTGCATTTTTTTAATATTCAACATTTCGAGTTCCTTTGTCAGCCGTGCCGGCCGGCCGGCCAGCAATGGCATCGGCAACCACTATAAATTCAAATGAAATCACAGGCCATCGACTATTCACAGGCCAGTGCAGTATTAATGAAATTCTCTGCATAACGCGTCGGAGGAGAGCCCCTGGCGTCGTTATAGTCCTTCATGACCACGTGGTGATGGCCGCTGGAAGTTATGCTTCGTCTTCTTTTTTCTAGTTCTCTCCAAAAATGCAGTACGAGCATGAAGTGATGAATATTAAAAACAAAAGATATGAGAATGCGGAAAATGAAAATGACTCTGTTTACATTTCAGTCGCATGGAGGCGCGCGCGCTCCTCTCCTTCCCCACCTCGTCACACCTTCCCTTCTCAATGTCCTGCCCACTTTTCACTGCCTCACTTTGCTTAAACACACACACACACACACACACACATCGAAAGAAGGAGTGTAGAATGAATGGTATTCACTGCGGACTGTAAGAACAGAGTTTTCATCCAATTGTGCCATTTCAGTATTTCCTCCCGTAGAGCTGCACTTGTTTTCGGTCCACGACCTCTACTCTCCTCCACTCTACTCTTGTTTAACCCTTGTCAGTCCAGAAACCCCTACTCGCTGCGCGCTGGTCACACACGACGACTCACAGCAGGCCTCCTCCTCCCCGGTGACAAATAAACGTCCGTACATGTGACAGCCGGCAACAAATCAGCACCGGCGCGCCGTCGAGTGCGCCGACCTCATTCGAGCGGAGACCCAAAGAAACACGCTTGAGTGACTCGCCCCCTCGCCTCCCCCCCCACCATCCGCTAGTAGGGTTGCTGCAGCAAGTGTTTGAGTTTTAATATGCATAAAATTTGTTTATGGAAAATTATGTTGAATTACGGAAGTCCACGTCGTCGTCGTAGTCATCATCGTCCTCGTCGTCGTCGTCATATGTCTTCATATGTTGAGGTTGGACATGGAAAGTCCTTCGGTCCACCTGCTGGTGTAACGCTGTAATGGTAAAAGTAATGTTTGTCAAACTAATTGTATTGACACTCGGTGAGTTAATTTGTGTCCTCTGCAATTCCGAACTGTTAACCGTGTTAAGAGAGTCTAGTGAGCGGGGTTGAATGGATATGAATGAATGTGTGCGGCAGATTTGAGAGAGTGGTGAGAGGGCGAGTTACTCACTCCATGGGGAAAAGAGGGAGTTTTAATTAGCGACATACGTGACTAATTACAGGTAAATAAATTAGATTAGAGCTGCCTAATTAGGAATGTAAAAGGGTAGGGATCGGTGAAGAAGGATCGTGTTACCTTCCTTAAAAAAAAAATAACTGTCTGATTTTTGGATTTTTTTTTTTGAGACTTTTCTTGAAAATGACGAATTAAGTGGTTAATTTGGAAGGATAGGTTGTGGTTATTTGTCATTTCAGCAGTATTTATAAACTCAACGATGATAATTTTCATGTTTCTAATTTCTAAAGAGGGTAATTTAGGATTTATGAGAAAAATATAGAAATGTGATGTGTTTTTATCGATTTATATAGCTGGGAGTTCATATTTGATATTGATTTCACCTCATATTTGTTACATAAGACCTCTAAAATCATCTTTTCGTGACATATGTCTCTGTTAAGCTTTTCTTTGAAATGATATTTTTGTTCCATCCTCGCCTGACTTAACACAAAATATTGTAGTTTAACTATGTTATTACTTCAACAATTCCACTATAAAACTTCATATTTAAGCTGTGTTTACTCATTTGAATCAAGCAAACACACTGACAGTGTGTATTGACACATTGATTGGTTGGTTATTAAAACTGCAACCACGACTTCACGCCCCGACATACATGAACTCACCGCTGAATTATGGTGATGTCACGTGACCACGACAGATTTTAAAATTTGTACACATTTCATCTTTTTTTCCTGACTCTTAATGGAGAGAAGAACTCATAAATTGACTGAAATAATGAAAATCGTTTAAAATATTTTTATGTTTTTAAGTTCCACATTCGATTTATAAGCTTGAAATAATTCCTTTATATCGCTGCTATGTAAAATTCTTCTGTAAAACTCACAAACCGATAAGAAGGACGCTACAGTCGACTAAAAAAACAGAGCATTTCATACAAAATATTTTGTGTGTCACAAAAATAAATCTAGATAACCGCGAAAAAAACAGCTAAAAGAGATTCAAACAAATTGGTGACCGCCATGAAGGCCACCGTGAGCGAGAACCACACACGCTTTTCAGAATTGAAGCTGAAGAGGAGCTCAAAAGTATTGCATACTTTTAGGGGCTGCAAAATCGTGTCACAACCATGCAAAGTTCGTCGAGAGGTGGGTGGGGTGGTTGAAATTTAATAAGTGGAAAGTAGAAAAGTGAAAACTTGTAGTTTTTTATATTTAATATGCCGCAGATATTAAAAGAATCTAGATTAAAAAAAAAGATGTGTGTGTGAGAAAATTACAAAATTGTATTAAAGTGAGCGCGGGCATGAAAGTAATGCCAACTGCGTCCGGAAAGTAATACCAACCACAGCAACACCAACAACAACACATTGATTATGCAATTTTTCACAAGTATTTTTTCTGCTTTTCATTGCCTGACCTCGTTTTTTCATGCTGTTTGAAAGGAATTTTTCAACGCATCCACCCACAGCAACGTTCAAGCGTGGATATAAACAAACACACACGCACGCACACACACACACACACACACACACAGCTAGTGAGAGAGAGAGAGAGAGAGAGAAGGACTCATGCATACTTGTAGAAAGAAAAATTAATTTCGCTAAAGCGGAAGGATCATTTTTGCAGCAGCAACAAATAGAAATCTCAAGGATCTCGATGAATGTGCGTGTTTAATGCTTGAATTTGTATGCGCCATGCGAGAGTATAAAGGAATGTGTGTGTGGGTGTGTGGGCGTGCATTGGATTCCACTCATTTGTGTGCGCCTGTATTGGTTGGTAGTCGCGCGAGTGCATAGATATGTGTGAGTATTTGCTGAGTTCTGCATGTTGTTGGCGCGGACTGCGTATCCTGGCGGCCGCCGGCTGCTCTCGCAATGAATATGACAACAAAAAGCGCAACGGCAACAGCAACAACAACAACAACAACAACAACACCCACAACAACAACAACATGAAGGCGAGCAGTCACATTAATCGTTGATGCGGCGAAGCGTGAGACGTCGTGCGCTCGTTTTTTAGACTTCAATTTTGAAAGGACTGAAAATCCTGTTGAAGAATTTAAACGGGGCTGGATGGAATTTCGAAAGGCAGTCCGCGTGAACTTATTTCTCTTTTGAACTTTGATCTACTTTAATAGAATTTCAGATAATTAATGGTATTTATCATGAATTTTCGAACAATAACCTTTTTTTCTAATTCCAGCGCTAATTTCTTCAAAATATGTTATTATAACGAGAATTTTTAAAAGTTTATCAAATTTTTAAACACCGTTTTCAATTACTTTTCAAAAATGAACTCGTATTTCCTCTTTTATCGCAGGTTTTCGATGAAAACTAAAAAAAATAACTAAACTTTTTGCCAGTTTTCAATGTCGTGTTCGCATTTGGTGAATTTTATGGCAACGCGGTGTAGAGTTAACAGTGTTGTTGTTTTGTTGTTGTTGTTTTTGTTGTTGTTGTTGTTGTTTCGTTGTTGTTGCTGCCGTTTCGTTGTTGTCCTTTGTTGTCGAAAACGCTTAAAATAGTTTCGCGTTGAGTGCAAAATGCTAAAAGCGAACTTTGTGTGCCGCACTTGACTCGAGTGGGTGTGGCATAGAAATGGTTACATCTGTGATTGTTTGTGTGTGTGTATATATATGTGTGTGTGTGTGTGTGTCTGCTGCATGTGTGTTCCAGGTTGCAAGAGGATGGAATGAATGCAGTCAGTGAGTTGAAGTGAGCGCTGCTGTTTCTTTCCCGAGCACAAATTTATTTGCATTCGCGTAATTAATGAAGAGTTATTAAAACTGCATGAACACATTTTAATTAAATGACCCGAAAGCGTGTCTATTATTTGGTCATAAATTGCTGAGGAGGGCACACAACACCGCAGGCCTGTTTTCCGCCCTCTCCGCCTCCTTTCTAGAGTTTCTGCTGCGCTGCCTAAGGATGCTTGAGAATTTTTGGTAACACTTTGAAGCTCATTTTAATTATGCAATCAGTTGTAATAAAATTTATTTTGCTAAGTTTGTGAGTGTTTCAAGGACTCCTAATGAACTCGTTGATGTCTTGAGAGCGGCTCGAGGCGAGAGAGAGAGAGAGAGAGAGAGAGAGAGAGAGAGAGAGAGAGAGAGAGAGAAAGAAGTGGGAGCGGAGATTTAGAGAGAGATTTAGTCTCTCAGCTTAATGAATTCCTTCAACGATTTCGTTTACTTCTAGCGGGGAATTTAAAAAGTTAGACGTTTTACAAATTAAATAAACTTTTTATGGTTTGCGCGGCGCTTTTATTTCACTGCTCGTGGGTTTTCTGCTGTACTGTCGTCAGCTGTTGCCTATTTTCTCTGTTGTTCGCTCGTGCTTTCCCTACGATTTGGCCAATAAAGGTTGTGAATATCCTTCGGCGGTTTTTACACGATTAAAATTGATAATCCTCTTGTTTCATTCGTTTTTAATGATTTTAATGATTTAAAAGTTTCACTAACAAGTGCCAGGAAATTTAAGAATTCAGTTCAGTTGCAAATGTTCCTCAAATATAACACGAAATTCCTTCGTCGAATTCGACAAAAAATACGTCATTCCGACGGCTTTCCTATCAAATGGCATTCGGATAAAAAGCAGTTCAACAATTCTCAGCCATCACTCATTCTTTCGCGAGAGTATTTCGGCTAATAAACGCGAATTCATTGCCGCAGGCGTTGACGTGCAGCAATTCTGGGCAGAAATTGTTAACCTCTTGCTGTAGATAAATTCCCGGCCGCTATGACACACACACACACACACACACACACACACACACACACACACGTGCCCTTCGCATACCCGTACCAGCGTACCGTAATATCGCTCCCACCGCCACCCGCCTCGTTTAGTAGGGATTTCATTCTATTCATGTCACTTCTCCGCAAATATCGAAAGTGTTATTTGCAGCGTTACGTTTGAGACTATCTATCGCAATTCCACACACACACACACACACACACACACACACCACACACACACAGTGCGTCCTCTCTCTCCCTCCCATTTTATGTTTCTGCTCTCCAACTGCCGAGTCCCGTGTACTCGCTTTGACTCGAATACTTCCCGAAATTAGCTCGAGGCAACGCGTACAAAGCATGCAAACGTGATTAATTGCCGAGGTAATCGTCGTTAAGGGATTTCGCCGTAAATCATAATAAATTATTCGTATTTCACTCAAGGATAATATTATAACCTGCTTGCAATTTCGTATTTATGCACTGAAAATATTTAAATCACTGCAATCTTTCGATTTTTCGGTTTTTTTTTATCTTTACTTTGTTATTGAAAATATTTACATTCATGTTTGTTTAATCTGCCGCTTCGTTTTTTTATTAAATAGAATCCATATAATTTGTGAATTGTTTATTTAGATTGTATTAAATTTTACCTTATTGTGAAAAATTATTTATTTAGCATTTTGTTTGCTTTAAAATGACGCTTAAAAAAAATTCGCAACAGATAAGATTTTGCTATTCTGAACTTTTAAACAGAGATTTTAAAACTTACGAGCAAAGAAAATGTTTTAAATTTCATTTAATAAAATCTTAAATTATTGTAAAGTGTACGAAAGTGTTTTTTATTTTATTTATTCTTGTTTGGTTTAATTTGAATTCAACTTACTTTAGTTTAATTTTCTATTAAAATGTTATCTCTCTGAATTTTTCTATTTTTCCTTCTTTATTTTCGCTCTGAATAAACTGTTTCCACTGAGCATTTTAATATTTGCTTGAGATACTTTTGCGGAAATCCTATTTTTAGATTATCTATAAGGAAACAAAATACTTGCTTCACCTGCAGCATGTTTTTGCAACAAGCCGGCAGGTTAACCTTCAGTTTACAGGGTTGCGCAGTAGAGTGTTGTGATGCCTCTCCACCACCGAGTTGGCTGGCGTTAAACTGCCCCCGTGTAACGTCAGCAAACTACCGGTAGTCTCCCGTAGCTTTGTGGGCGTGTGAGACGCTTCTCTCTTCTTTCTGTACCTTGCAAACTCTCTTAAATAGACTTGGTTCAAATTGTGCTCTCAGTGTTTTTTACGTTCTCGCTTGTATCTGCTGTTTTCATCAGAGATGCAATAAAGTAAATACAATAAAGTAAAAAGTAGTAGGCGAAAACGTACATTAAGCGATTTTTCGTAGGAGGAAACTGGAGAGATTTTTAAGATGAGTTATAATTACATTTCTGTTCACTATTAAGTCGGATAATAATGATCTACTAGTGTGATAAGTGTAATTCCATCTTATATTTATATTTACGTAGAGATCAATATAAAAGTAACGTTCTGTAAAGCAAAATCCATAATATTTTCCTACAAAACACCATATTTTTTATCATTTCATCTTCCATCACTTTTCTGTGTCTCTACTTTTTCATCTTCTCTCTACCTCTTCATCTTCTCTCTACCTTCTCCTCATCTCTCTCTATCTTTCCCTCTTTCTGTAGTTAACCCTTAAATTTGAAGCTTATAAAAACTAGCTTCTCTGAACTTCTCGAATTCCTTTCTCTTTGTTAACCAGGGCGTATATTTTACACGCATGCGTTAACCTCTTCCTCCCCACGTATGCAGTACACAGCTCACCGATGCACATTCTGCCTGTACTTGTATGTGTGTGTGCGTGGTCGACAGTCGAAATGTCAAATGGTGACACTTCGTTCATAGCGTGACCATAAAAATGCTACTCGATGCTATTTATTTAACCAAGCTAGCTGAACACTACATAATGGTGAGGTGAGGAGATGCATACTCTTCTGTGTATTTTCTGTACATAAATACATAAGTATTTTAACACGTCGGTATTTCGTACTTGGAAGAGTAATTCAATTTATAAGATACGTACTGAGAAGAGTAATTCAATATGAAGAACACGGATAATTTGCAATTTAATCCATATCACAGCTTAGCTATTGAAAAAAGTTTTCTACAATCCGTATTTTAGAAGATATTAAAGAAGACACAGACTTCTTAACAGACACAGACTTCTTAACAGACACAGACTTCTTAAAATTCCAAGAAAGAATTACTTATTTCTCAACTTAATTAAGAAGAAATTCTTGCCTCCTCGAAGCGATGCTTCAGGAATAACAAAACGTCAAGTGCAATTTACGCGAATAGAAAGCAACGCACTAGCGACGTTTTAAAACCCTTTTGAAGAGGGGTTGGGGTTGGGGTTGGGATGGTAGGTTAGTACAGGCAGGAATGGGGTGGAGTGCGAGGCCAGGACTAATGCGAAGATGCTTTTTTAAGCTTAAGAATGCTCAGAATAGCATAGCAGGATTAACACATAGAAGCAAAAAAGGAAGAAAACATCAAAAAGGTAGTTAAAGAGCAGCGAAGAAACCAAGAAGAAGAGAGAACAGAAAGACAGCAAGACTGGGATGAAATAAGCTTTTAAACATACAAAGACTATTTTATTAAATTAATCTTTTTTTGAACATGTCTGAAAAGAAAAAGATAAAATATAAAGTTCGAATTCTTAAATTCGAAAGTAAAAGAAGAAATCTTTCGATTTAGCACTGAAATGTTAATTAAAATAGAAGAAAATGTATACTTTTTCCTCCTGAAGTGATGGTATTATTAATTTCCTGTTACAATTAATGCATTTTAGAGTAATATTGAAAAGATTTTAATTAGGTTCTTATTACTTTTTTGAAGATTTTGCACTTTGAAGAATATTTTTATTCGAAAATTTCATGAAAATATTAAATTTTGTTTTAATTTGCGATAAAATTTGTACCTTTCTGACATTTTCAATGTAATTGCAGTTTGCTATTATTTTTTTTTTGCTTTCTTCTTGTTAACTTACTACGTAAAAATATTCTTCCTCATTGTCAGAGGATATTAAATAGATGTTTGTATTCCCAGGATGAACTCACTCTAATGAGGAGCAAAAATATTTTAAAAGCGTAGCGAATGCTAAAAAATCATTTGGTGCGCACAGCAACCCTGAAGAGCTTGCATAGACTGGCTGTTGCTTCAGTAAGGGCGTTTTGTTTGTTGTTGGGAATTTTCTTCTTCAAATACTTTTGCTCTTGCAGCAGGCAGTATCATCATTGTTGTTGTGTTGCGTTGTTATGGAGTAAAAATTGAACACCCTCGTTCGGTCGTGCATCCCCTTGCATTAAATAGTGGATTCGAGTTCTTCCCCCGACGAAAAACATTCGTTTAACCAGTTCAGCTCAGCTAATCTCTCCGCTCTGCGTTGCCTTTTGTTTCAGTTATCCTTGGGCGCTTCTTTCTCGCTCTTCTCCAGCACAACAAGTTCTCGCCCTCGGTGTGTTGTTTTTGTTACGCTTTTGCTATCGATGTCGCGTTCTGTTGCTGCTCCACAAGTTAATCGATAAATTTTAATTTGCTGATAATTCTCCAAGCGCTAAACGTAATTTAGTGCAGCTTTTTGGCGCTTAAGAAGACGAAGGAAGTTCATCAATTTGTAAAATAAAAGAATCGTTTAAAGCTACAGAAGACTAAAACGTGAAGCAAGAGAAACGATTGAAATACTGAGAAAAAGCGTTATAAGAAAGTAAACAAAAGTTTGAGGTGAGCGAGTCAGAGTCGAAGGACGTGCATTGGGTTGAATGACTGGGAAAGAATGGCGGGATTGAGAGGATGAGTGTGATTGATGAATGGGATTTGATTGAAATATTAAATCCCATTGAAGGAATTTCCTTTATTAAATGAGTAGCTTTGCGTTAGTGAATGAATTCGAGAGTTTGAGAATGAGTTTTTTTTTTGCAGTGAATTTGAGTCAATTAGAAAGTTTTTTGCGTGAACTAACGAGTTTTTGAACAAATTGAGAGCGAATTAATTAGATTGAGTGATTTGAGAAGAGTGACTAATTTTAGTGGAGCGAGTGAATTCGAGTGAATTGCAGACTATTAATTGAGTGAATGGATTTGAGAGTTTCAACAAATAAATTGGCTGATTAAATGAACGAATTCAAGCGAATCTCACTTGCTTCACTTATTTCCTGGCAAACAATGCCAAGCAGACAACCTGACCGGGGAAGCAAGTCAAACTCGTTACCAATTGCTCTCGTTACAAATTTCTCTCGTTACGAATTGCTCTCGTTACGAATTGCTCTCGTTACCCGTTGCTCACGTTTGCATGGAAAACGAAAGGCGGCGGATACCACGTATCAGACAGACATTTTTTTGTTGTTCGTGCCATCAGTTTACGATGTTGCCGTCGTCATTGTCCTTGTTGTTTTTGTTGTTGTTGTTGTTGCCGTCGTTGTCAACATTCGCAGTGCATTCATATTGGGCGGCGGCTCTCGAGCTCAACAGGTTGTATAGGCAGACATCAGGAATATTTAACCAATATTTCTCATTTTTTCCTTTTCCCTTTTATTTTTTTCTTTTTTTTTTACTTGCACTCGTAATTTTTTCATGTGTTTACAAATTATAATAAAAAGTAATGAAAATAAAATTCTGTCTACAGCCGCTGCTGCTGTATAAATATTGATTGCTGTGATTGTACGAGCCAGAGAATTGATGAAAAATGAAATAATGAAAAATTCATTCTACAAATTGAGTGAAAGTTATGATTCATTCATACTACAAGTTGTGTAAAAAAAATGAGAGAATTAATTTTCATTTTCGTTGCACGCTTTAAAGTTTAAACTCGCTTGATTTCGGTTGGTCTCGTTGCTACCGAAAATCAATAAGATAATAAATTTAGCTTTGTTAAGCACAAAAAGCGGGGATTTAAATGTAGAAAATAAGATACTTGCAGGTAAATAAAAAATAAATTGTATTGCCTTCGTTTAGAAGTCTTGAGAAAAGTTTCCTCCCTTTATTTTTGTATCAGAGAGCGTGATATTGAAAGTCATAACGAGTGTGCAAACTCGCTGGTCTCGCCGGAGAGCGCTCTGTACTGAAATTGTTGTTGGGAGACATTTATAGTCGTTCTCTAAAATGTTCTCTTAAATGCTCATTTATTTCTTTATATTTTGCAATGGATTTCTTAAATTTCAATTGCATTCAATTGCGCTTTCCAAAGTTTTCTCTTAACTTGAAACTATTTCTCAAAGTGTTATTAGACTGTCATTTTTTGCCCGGAAACCACAGAAAACCTCTTAACGAATTCGCAGATAAGCGTGTAACTATTTTCACAGACGCAAACTTTTGACATTTCTTTGAAAACTTTTCGCACTTCCGTGAATAATAACTCTTGTGGAGGAGATACTTTATTTCAATTATGCTCGTATAATTAAATAAAAATGACAGTTCGTTGCAAATGGAAATACAGACGCGCCAAACTTTATTAGCTGGAGAAACAAGAAGTGTGTTTCGTGCGCGAGTATTTGATCGGCGCGGGGATTTGAGCGGCGCGGGGCTTTGAGCGGCGCGGGGCTTTGAGCGGCGCAGGGATTTGAGCGCCGCGGGGATTTGAGCAGCGCGGGACTTTGAGTGTTACGGGGGAGCAGAAAAACTAAACTAAAGCGAAAGAACACTGAGAACAACACTTCGCAATCCGAACTTTAAGCACTTCTCTGGCTGAGTCGACGACTGTAGCGCGAGCGAATAAGGAGAGTGAAAGTATGACGTCGCAGAAAACGAATTATATTCGGCGGGGGACGAAGGGAGCAAAGCAAAAATGGGAGGCTTAATCAACGCCAAAGCTTTGATATCGCTTACATAATTGAAATCGGGTTGCGTCTACAAGAACAACGCGGCCAAAAGGTGAGAAGGGTGCTGGTTCACCGCGCACCCCAACCCTCCTTCCTGACGTCTACCTTCTTCTTCTTCCTCCTCGTCGTGGTACTTCGGAGGTGTTCAAGTGTGGGTTTGAATTGCATTGCGATGCGGTTCACCTTTTCATACCGCGACGGTGGTGGTGGTGGTTACGATGAAGTGGAGGTTAGTGTTGTTGTTGTTGTTGTTGCTGTTGTTGCTGTTGCTTTTCATTGATCCCCATTCACACCGGTTGGTTCATATTTTTCAAGTGCACTCGAGTCAATCTGTGTGAATGCCAGCACGGGGTTCCTGTGCGGGGTTGAGAGTGAGGAAGCACAAGCGTGTGAAGGCGTGTCAAGGGGGAGGGGGGCGTGGGAGGAGGGCGAGCTGTTGTGGTTGTGGAGCTGATTGCGGATTAAATGAAACTGAAAAGCGTAAAATTTACTCATGGGATGAATTAATTCGTGCGTAACGTTGTAGATGAAACAGAGTTTATAATCACCACAAATTAAAAAGAAAAATCTGTAGTAATGAACTTTTATTCAAGACTTTAAAGCTAAACATCTCCTTATAGACTTCCGTTCCGTCTGCTGCGAGTCCCTTCCCACACATTTTCACTCGAGATTTTCCGTCTTTAGTATGATTTACTGCCACATATGAAAGAATTAATTGAGAGTCGCCGGTTACTCTCAATTAATTCTTTCTTTCAACAATTAATTTGTGACTTATTTTTGCAGCAAATAATAAGTGTTGTTCTTGTACTTCATGAAACTCTACGTTGCCGGCAGAACTTTATAATTAGAGAGCGTTAAATGAAAAAATATCGCAAAACTTGCGTAATTTTCTTCATCTTCAGCAGACGAGAGTAAAGTAGCTGCCGAGAATTATTAACACTTGACACCGCCACACGCACCTCTGGAGACTCTCAGGTGGTGCGCAGGTGGCTGAGAATTCATAGAGTTGCCACGAAGTTATCTGAAATCAGCGTTCAACTAAAAGCTTCTCTGCAGGCGCGAGCAAACTCTCGTCCTCACAATTGCTGCCTCACCCTCACCGCCCGACGAATGTGTGGCTCGCATCACTAGACGAAGTAAGAATAACAAGACGGTGCGGTGCGCTGGACGGGGAGGGGAATGAGGAAGTAATCGGGCACGACCACACCACAGGATGCAGGATAATTGTGAACACGAGCCGTGCATATTAAAAATGGTGCGAGTAGTTGGGAAAAATCGCTTTTCGCTTTTTCTCTTCGTTGCCACAGAAAGTTTTCGAGAGTGTAAAACTTTAGATTTTGGTATGGAGTGATAAGAGGTGAAATACAAATTTATGGAACTCTTTCTCTCTCTCACACACACACACACGCACACGCACACAAATACAGTTGCTAAAAGTGCAGAATTTTTTGCCGGGGGAGGCGGTTGTTGGAATACCTCCGGCGTGAAAAATCTCGCCATTAAATGCAAATAAAACCGCGCACATTTCACGCAGGGGCACTTCGCTCCTCCTGTCCCCTTCCCCCTACGCCCGTGGGTGCGTGTATGTGTGAGCACACTACATTCTTTCCGCTCGAAACTACGAGTGGCCCAAACTGTCTCAAGAACTTCTTCTTCTTATCGAGCCGAAGTTGCTGCTGCTGCGTTCCGCTCTCCGCTCTCAACTTTTCTGGCAGCGCACTTCGGGGGCAATAAACTTGTTAGTGTTGCGCCATAATGCGAACTTTCTCCGCACTCTAGAAAGCTGCTTCCCCTCGGCCTCCCCCTCCGCCGACGCCCCTCGTCCAAGAGGCAGCAGCCTTCCTTGTTCCCTGCTAACTAACGAACTACTGAGTTGTAATTTTTTGTGGATGTATAAACTTCATCTGCACGCAGTTAACTGAAAAGAAAGGACTTGGAGGACGATTACGCTGCTCGTATTGCTGCTGCAGACAGTGTTGCCACCGCTGCAATTACAAGGTTGCCACCTATCACACATTACATTAAGTTTTAAAGGAGTCACGAACAGAAGAGACGCACTTAAAAGCTTTAATTTGCCTTTTTGTTTTAAAGTTTTAAATCAAAAATTTAATACAGTTCATTAGCGGAATCTCTGTAATGGATTGTTTTTTATCTTTGAACAGAAGCAAATTAGGGAAGAACTCATTTGAAAAGTAATAATCAGGTGATACAATCCAGCGATTTATTTGTCTTCAATAAATCAGCGTTTATCAAGTTTTTATATAAGGAAATTATAATTCAAACAATCGCATCAGATTCTCAAATGTTCTGAGAGCGCCTACTACTAGAAATGTCAAAATTCCTGAGAGAAACATAAAACTTCATGAGATAAACGTCAAACTTCATGAGAGATAAAATCCAGAGATTTATTTGTCTTCAATACATCAACGTTTATCTAGTTTTCATATAAGAAATGATAATTCAAACAATCGCATCAGATTCTCAAATGTTCTGAGAGCGCCTACTACTAGAAATGCCAAAATACATGAGAGAAACGTCAAAATTCATAAGAGAAACGTCAAAATTCATGAGAGAAACGTAAAATTTCATAAGAGAAACGTCAAATTTCATGAGAAAAACGTCAAACTTCACGACAGAAACGTCAAACTTCACGACAGAAACGTCAACCTCACTACAGAAACGTCAACTTCACTACAGAAACGTCCAACTTCACGACAGAAACGTTAAAACTAGTAGAGCAATACTTCGTTCGCTATGTCGCAATACATATCGTGCATCATGTGTACCTGATGACGAATGCACTGCGTACTCGGTAGTTAGTACTCGGTATTAGCATTTGCAACTCTGGAAGCAACTCTCAACCCTAAGCAACTCTCAACAATCGTGTGTGGCAATTTGGCTTCGGGTCATTCGGCGTAACTGGCATCCAGAAAACTTCCTTATATTTCGTTGTTTCGGGAAACTTTTTCTCTCTTTTGGCTTTACGTGCGCTTAGCTATTTTCTGTGAATTTCGCACCGTACGCTTTAAAAGCTCAGACTACATCGAAACGTAGGATGTTTAAAGTTTCGGAAACTTAATTTTCTTTGTTAGAACGTCGCTGCCTTGCTTGGTCATACAACTCTCACCTAAAATTTGATCCTTGCTTGATTTTATAAGGAAAATTTGAATTTTAAATCCTATCCAGAAGAACTATTTTGTTAATTCCTTTCCACACCAATACTCTGAATTAACAAAGGTCGCTTTTTTTAATGACGATTATGCAAATTCTCGGTCGACACGAAATTTTCATCAACTGCTGGATTACGAAACTTACGGAAAACACCTACATAAATTCCTTTGCATACAAGAGAATCATTAAAATTGACAAAAACCGAGAGCCCTCCTTCAGCGCTGCACGACATCATGACAAACCAATTCTTTGTCGTCGTCGCGATGTCAGTTGTTGCCTCACGCGCTCAGTTAGTTAGTGCAACAACGACGGCTCAGCTAAAGTCAAGCATCGAAAGTATTGCGTGAAACCGTAGAGAATCTAACAGCAACAACAACGCGCGAACAACAAACAGCCGCATAACCCGAGATCTTCTCTTCATGTCAACATGCAAGACAATTCACTTTGTGCGAAATTCATCTCGAATATTATGTCAAACGTGACGAAAATACGAAATTGATTCTCAGCCTTTTGTACGCCGCGGCCGGGAATCGTGCGATGACAATGCGTTTAACGTGGCGACTACAACGACAGCAGACTTCAAAGGCGCTGGCCTTTGACGAAGATAAAGAACTACGAAGAAGAGACTCATTTGACTATTGCTAGTGCTGAAAAAATACCCTGTACAGGAATTAACTAATATTGAATTAATTTAGAATGAGTTTTCCTCTCCTTCTCAATCACAACCAGTTGAAGTTCTTATTAGTGGAGTGAAAGAGGTCAGTTCGGACTTTTTAGAATAAATTTTTTCGAATAAATAAAATAAAACTGTCGAAAAGGTTAATTTTTTAGCATAAATATTACTAAAAAAGTCAAAGTTTTCTCTTAAAAGTTACTGACAAATTTAGAAATATATAGACAAACTGCAACACACTATTATATTTCGTTATTTATATTAATTTCCTATAATATTTCGTTATTAAAAATGCAATTTCAGTTGACTTTTCAATTAGTCAAGATTGGCATTTCGAATTTTCGAACTAGAAAGCTGACAAGGTCGCTATCCATCTGCTGATTTTGAATTCATTATCGGTATCATAATCATTCTATTTTCAATCTGCTGAGATTGTCATATTGAGAGCATAATTTTTCAACAATATTTCTTGCAAAGTTTAAAATTGGAACCCGCATTTCTTCGTTAATGTTGGTGTATTTTTCCCACTTTGATGGCGAGATAAGTTGCAATGCAAAGTATGAAATATGAATTGAAAACTAATAACACTTATAAATTTAAGCGTAAATGTGGATTCGTCTATGCGTTTATATATGTTAAGGAAGATTTTTATCAATTAATTTTTAAAGTAATTATTTTCACTAGTAGTTCATTTTTACTAGTTAATTTTTAAAGTAATTATTTTCAGTATTAGTTCAAATCTTTCAACTGGGTAATTCGTAACTCTTGACATTATTGTTGCTTCAGTAAATGTTTGTTAAAAAAATTAACATGCTTACTAGAAATTGGCTTAACTTTGGTAAAACAATAGAAATTTAAATAAAAAATAAAACAAGTAAAATAACTAACAAATGCGTCAAACTGAAATGAAAAGAAAATAAAGTAAAATATAATAAAATAGCATAAAACAAAACAAAATAAAATATAACTAAGACAAAAAAGGCAATAATGAGGAAGTAGTGGCAGGTTTTCCCCCCTACAAAGCAAGGAATGTGCGTCAATTTGTTGCTGCAACCCATTTCCATCTCTGTCGTTAACATCATCAATCAAATCAATGATTTATGCTTCGGCCTGTCGTGTCCAGATAACTCCGAACAACTTTCAAGCCATCGTTCTGTCAGAAAGTTCATGAGTCAGTAGTGTTGTCGACGCATTAAGGGTTGGGGGTTGGGAGAGAAAGAAAGTTTCGTTTAGTTGATTTTTTACATGACTGATTCGTGAGTGGAACGAATTTCATGCTATATATATAAAAATATCACTTATTGAAAAGCTGAAGAAATGGAAGGGCTGGTGGGGTGATGATGGGGGATGACGGGGGATGATGGGGTATATTTTTACACACTCTATCAATTAATTGCTTCTCTTAGTTTCTACTTATTTAATGCGATAACTATTAATATATCGTTATTTTCCTTTTTCTCTTTGCAGGTACGTGAGAATAATTCCGAGTTTTCAAGTCAGGAATTCGCTAACGAATTCAAATCTTTGGAATTCAATGTATTCATTAAGTACAATATTTTCTTCTATAATTTCTTTTAGTTAATTCAATCAGTAGTTCAAGTAAAAAAGTCCGCAGTGAATGCCTCCAGAAGGGTGAGTGTGAGTGAACGTTGAATTTTACTGTATTTTTGAAATTATTGTTTGTTTTGTGAAATTCTTGACCAGCTTTCTGATGCCATTTGACAGTTCTGTCTTCCAATATATTAAATATGGAGCGGCAGAAGCTTAGGAATGGAATAGTTGAAGTAAATCATCTAAAACAGCTAATGAAAATGTGATACCGTAAAAACCTTCAAGCTTTTCAAACTCAACAGTTGATATCCTTGCCATTCCCCCCCCCCCCCCCCAGCCACCAATTCCACTCAACATACTTCGTGTCACCCTCATCCCTCGTAACTTGCAGTCATCGAGTCACCTTGATTTTTATTTTTAAGCGGACTAGCTAAAGTTACCGACTTGAGCTGTCAAAGTGAAATTTAATTAAGAAAATTCTTCCCCGCACAGTTAAGAGGAAGCTGCTGAAAACTATCCACAGTCAGGGCTGACGTCATTCGTCTCGTCTTTTATTGTGCGCATACACGACGCATAATCATTATCATTATCATTCTCGGCATCAGCATCATTACTATTCTCACCACCATCGCCATCGTACCGTAGCATCCTTGTGGAGCTTTTCATTGACGCAATAGTTCATTCTCTTGCGGCGAAAGTGGAAGAGGAAACCTTTTTTTTCTTTTTATATTCCAGATAGTGATTCTCTACAAATTGGCAGCATTCTATTTTTAGCCTTTTTAAGAGGATTTCCTTTGACGTTGTTGCTCGCTCTGTGGCTCTTTTTTCTGCCAGCCTCCCTCCTCTCCACTTGCCACAATTTTCGCTGTCATTTTCATTTCTCTGCAGAATTTTATAAAAAAAAATTAATTGCTTTCAAAGTACTGAGCATTTTCTTAGTTAGGAATCGCCTAATTTCAATTTCAACCGAAGACAACTATAAAAGAACTTTTTAAAGCTTTCCAAATTCTGAATTCATTGAATTTATTTGACTAACTATATCGTGCTTCTGTCTGACTGCAACTGTTTGTTTCTCCATCTGTCTGTCTGCTGTGCTTCCATCTGTGTGTGTTTCTCCATCTGTCTGTTTCTCCGTCGTTCTGTTTATTTGTCTGTTTTTCTCTCAGGTTGCTTCTTCATCTATCTGTTTGTCTATCTGCGTGTTTGTCCATCTGTCTGTTCCTGCATCAGTTCGTTTCTCCATCTGTCTGTTTCTCCAATTATGTGTGGTTTCAAATCACGATTACTGTGCTGTGCTGTACTGAAATTCTAACGAATCATCTTTCAAACAAAATCTAACAAGCTTTTATTGACACCTCAAGACTCAATCAGCAACCATTCAAGCTGAACTCATTGAAACGCACATATGAGGCCGTTTCTCCGTATATGAAAGAAATACAAATACTCGGGTAACCATAATTGAATGTAGAAGTGCATTTATAATTAACACCTGCATAATTTCAACCAAAAGTGCCTGAGAGATATTAAATTGCAGTAAAGTCAACGAAATTGAAGTGATTCATCTTTTATTTGCTAAGATTTTCCTTCATTTGAAATAGTCAGAGGCAGTGGCTTGCCACGAATCACTACAGTTGTAAACCGAACATGATCACGATTTCAACAATTGATTGCAAATATCAGCTCAATAAACAAATTTGTACGATATTGTTAAAGTGAACATTTCATTCCACTTTGAAATCTGGGACCAAAATATTTGAACAATTGATTGGTAGCTAAAAATAGGCAGTCATCTTAAAGTCAATTGAAAGAGATAATTGATTCACTATATATAGTATGATGTATGTCTAAAATACGTTGTCCACTTCTTGCTGACGTCATTGTAGCTATCAATGTACCACAAAAACATAAATATTTCTTCACTTTTGACACTTTTCATTGTAATGTTAATGCAGAAAGTTGCCTATTTAGCTGTTTATTGTTACATTTGATATTGAAAACCTGCCAGATACTTTTATCTGATATATGATATCATTTCTATTGCTGCAGTTTGATTTTTGATATATCACAACGTATGAGAGTTCTATTTGCTGTTTCTGATTGTGTGGTAATTTATTGATTTGGCATTCTAATCCATTTAAATACAAAAAGACTTGGATTGCTTATTGCCTCATGAAGTGCCTTTGAGAAGAATAGATTAAGTCGGTTTATGTTTTCGTTTATAGTTTACAGGAATGAGTAGTTTGTTTTCATAAGAGGGAACAAATAAATTCGACTGCTTGTAGTGTTTACTACACCACATTCAGTGGTTTCAAGTGGTTTTCGAGTAGCGCGATATTTATTTGTTAGAATAGGGCTTTCTAGAATTCTAGCGGTCTTTTGGATATTTCTGGAGATAGTAAGAGTATTGGGAATTCCATTAGAGGACAGAATAAATAAAAAAAATATCATCATATAGCAGGTCGAGGATAATAAAGAGAATATCATCGATATTAGTAGGCCAATTGTTGTCAAAGTCTATACGATATTTTCTATCTATCTTGCCTAATCTGTGTAATCTTACTAACGTAATATCATCCCATATAAAATTTTATATATTCTTCAGTTTCCCCTTTACATCAGCTGTAGAGACAAATTAAGGATAAACTTGTTTTCAGTGGTTAGATCAGTTTAAATTGCTATTTTCTAAAAAAACAATCAGAAAAATTAAACTACTACTGAAGTACTGAATAAGTTCGGTAACCTAAAAGTGGGAAAGTGATTATTTAATCACGGCTGTTACCGTGAAATCGTGATTTTACGCCTCGACTCTAACGACGCCAAATGTTCTAATGATAACTAACGAAATGATAACGAAAATACAGTCACAGCAAGAGACTCTCAGACAGAAACACTCCCCCGAACTCCCCCCACTCACCACAAATACCAAATTTTCACGGTGGAATTTATTTCTGTGAGAAGTGGTACGTGTTTACTTAAATAATGCTAGGAAATCCTTTCAGCTGCGCTGTAAATATTAACGCGAAAAATTAATGTTATCAGAATTACAATTATTGTTTCTGCTTTTATTGTTATTATTACTTTTATTAGATGAAAGTCAAGCCATAAACGCTGGCGATGTCGCGGTATATTGAACGATAAAACTGGCTAAATGAAACGAAGGAAAGAGAGGAACCAACTGATATTAAATGCATTAAAATGGTGTTGCTTTCATGTGCGGTTGCTGGAAAAGTTTTTTATTACTAGAGGACGTTTCGCCCGAGTGGATTCCAGGGAAGGAGAATCGATATCGCTTGGTGTTCAGAAATTATTACAGGGAAGAAGAGAAATATATTGACGCCGTCAGGCTGAGGCGCATCCAGGAGGAGAGTTTGGGGGCGTCAAACTCTCCCGTAATTTTTAAATGTCTCACTCTAGTGAGTACAGTGAACAATCAAAACTCCCTCCGCGAATACTTGAAAGCCTTCAAAAGCTACTTCAGCAATTAAAAACAACAACTCGATTTGCTTTTCTATAAATTGTTTTCAGAATCAGAATTATCAGAAGACGGTATGCGTAAATCTGAGAACGATAATGTTTATCAAGTCGCCGAAGAGTGTTGATATCACTCCGCCGCTGAGGAGTGTAAAGTCCTCGCTTGTGTTTATCTTCGGCTCATTTTAATCTATCGCAGTGTCAGAGATTTCCCGTCGGACCCTAGAAACTCCGCTGACCTCGAAACTCTTCCAGCCGGCGAAGTCACGGCCGCCCTTAAAATCCCTTACCGCTCGCGCGTTCCATTAAAAGGTTTGGGATTTCACACTGGTCGACCTTGAAGGTCATGTTTTGCTTTACCGCTTCTATTGTTTGTTTGCTTTCGTCGTTCTTGCCTTCGTTTTCGTTACGTTTCGTTCTGTAATCAGCATTTCATTCAGTTGCCACCACCTTGTTTTGGACACAAGAAGAACCCCTCAAACTGGTGGCGAGTTGGACGCTTATCAGCGACTGCGATCGCCGAAATCTCGCACGCATAATAAATCGGCGACTTTCTAAACAATCATCGTCACCACCACCACCACCACCACCACCACCACCACCGCTGCCAGCCAGCAGCCTCAGCGTCGCTATCGATCGTTCGTCTGTCTTTCGCATTCGCATTCGCATTCAGGCAAAAATACGACTCATTTGAGATTGGGAACAAACGCGGTTCCCGGAATACGGGTGGCTCGCTGCGAGTCGCATGGAGTGCAGATAATTTCCGCGTTCACACCCGCCCCACATTTGTGTGAGTCGCGCCCAGAGCAGCGCAAAACGCCCTCATTTCTGTGCGTCATTATTGCCTCGGTGGGGGTTTCGGAATGATGGAAGCCGCTGATTTATCAGCTGAGTAGACTTTGGAGTTTTTATCGTTATTCCAACTAACAATTCATAAACACCGAAATCACATAAAATCCGCAGATAAATTAACTTGAATTAGGAATACCGACAGAAACATCAGGAGAGAAAATAACTTCAAATATACGTGAGAGCGAAATGCCAAATAGGCGATACTAGAAATTGAGAGCGATGGAGTGCTAGAGCTACTGGCAGTCAGAGAGAGAGAGAGAGAGAGAGAGAGAGAGAGAGAGAGAGAGTGAGAATTCAGAATAAATATAATGATTTGTCAATTGAAATGAGTACTTCGTTTGAAAATATCAAAGAATTTGCATGAAATATAAGCAAACTAAAGAGAGCAGTTGAAAAAGAGAGAGAAAAACGGAAGAGTGCTGGAATTTGTGCGGTATCTACTACGCTTTGCTTTGCTCACAATGCCGGAGAATTTATTTATTTATCCACTCCGCAGCTACATGCAGAGCAATTTTGCCTTTTCTCGCTTGCGTCAGGTCTCTCCTCACAACTGCTCTCAATAGCAATAACGTTATTTATACACTTTATTTCTCAGCCTTTCTCACTTTGCACGGTGGTGGAGAAACGGATGAGTGCCGGGAACAACCTGTTAAGCCAAACTGTCTCTTCCGTTTCGGAACAACTTATTTCCACTATGAAAAGAGCAAAAGGAAGAACTGATATATCGGCTGATAGAAGAACACGTCAGCTGATTCGATGTGACATCAGCTGATATGAGACGATATCAACTGATATGAGAGCTAATGTATCTACAATATTATTGCGTATATATTTTTGCACATGTTTCATTCTGGAAATTAACTTCAATCTTAACTAATCCGCTCCACTGTACTTGGTTGGGTGGTGGCGCGAGTGAGTCAGCCTCAGCACGGCTTTTGTCTCTGAGTAATAAACTCTCTCAGAGACCTTGCCAGTTGTTCTTGTATTTGAAAAAAGCTTTTACATGCATTGTTCTCTCTACTCTCACGGAAGTTGTGCAAACAAGTGAGTTTCCTCTTTTCGGTGCGTGCTCTCCCGCAAGCAAAAGAAAAACATGCCGCGCCGGTATGCACTTCATTGTCCGGTGACTGGTGTCCGCTCATGCTTTCTCCTTCGCACTCACTGCATTCTGGGCTCCCAATGAAGTTTTTGTTTTTATTTTGGTAACAGTTTAATTTGCGAACGACCTTACGGAATAAGCAATGCGATGTAGAAAAAAGGAAGAACCGGACCAAGAGTGAGTGTGTTGGTTGGTTGAAGAGTGCGAGAGTACCGTGCACAGCGCTCTCTGTGAGCAAGCACTGCCATCGCTGGCTCTCCGCAAGAGTGCAGTGAATGGAAGTGAGCATAGAATTCAAGGCGGTGGCATCGTTTCATCCGTCAGTCGTCTCTGAGATCAGCTGCTGCAGGGTTGCATACGCCGCTCACCGCTGCTCGCTCATTCGAACCACGCAAATTACCATCAAAATTGTTGTTAACTCTGTTCGCTGCGTTTTGCTAGATATTTTACTCGGCAGTCAGTCGACTCATCTGCTAAATTTACGCACACCAGAAGGCTGAAAGGCGGTCGGTGTCGGTATTCTGCAGCGAGAATACAACGCGTGGCATATCGTCGGCTACTTGTGGCGGCGGAGTGTATACGTGTGTCGTCGGTGTGCATATGGCGGCGAGTGTGTAGCTCTTGGTAGAAATTCTTTCTGGTTTATTTGGGACGCTTGTGCAAAATCAACGCATAAAATTGACGCTCGGCTCGAGTGCGGTTTCAACGTCAGCTCAACGTGCTGCAACTTCATCGCGCTGGACGAGTGGCGGCCGCAGATCTCAGCACGAAAACTCGCAGTCGGTTCATGTGTATCTTAACTGAGGTAAAAGTGAATTAATTTCCTCAAAAAACAGCGAGAAAGCAAGACAAACGATTAAAAATTTGGCCGTAAAATGAAAGATTTATCGGTGACGGTGCTGAAATCATCTGTTTGAAAAGCGTATCGTCGTCTGTATGTGCGGCGTGTGTGCATCGCTGCCCGAGCATGGTTACCACGTTAGCCAATTTAATACGGTTGTAGTCGTGAGAGGTGATGGAGAATGAGGAGGAGAACAGTGTCTGCCATGGTCTCTACAGTGGGAGAGAGAGGGAGCGGTTCTTCAGCGGGGGTCGGTGCTGTGTGCTCTCTGCTGTGACGCGGCTTCGTCAAGGCTGAGTCCGCGAGGTTAAATGTTCAAATTACTCTTGGTTTTCTGCATTGTTGTTTTCACTTTTCCGTGTCGACGTCGACAGTTTTTGCCGTTCCGTTCCGTGTGCGCTCAGTCAAGAAGAAAGACAACCAGCCAGCCGCACACACAGCGTCTGGTAAACAGCATTCACTCTGTCTCTCTCTCTACGCCCTTCCTCTCTCGTCCGCTCTCTCTCACAAATCTTCGATTTCTAGGCAATTAATTGTGCTGTCGTGATTGCAGAAGCTTTTATTTTTAATAATCTTATCAAACAAGTTAAATTTCACTCAAGTGCTTTTGTTTCAATACAATTCCAGCCTTGTTTTCTCCTTTTTTTCGATAAACGCCGCTCTGAAGCGTTTTCTCTCGTTAGTTCGCCAATTCGTTAACACCCTTCAGCAACGACGCTCTCACTCTCACTGAGCATCGCTTACTCTGGTGCTCTTCTCTTGCTGAGTGTTGCTGAGTGCTGCTGAGTGCTGACTCGGAGCGCACGGTTTCATTGCCTTCTCTCTTGATGTGTGCGAATTTTTTTTGTCTGCCCGGGTGGGTGTTCAGTGTTCGGATACCGGATGCCTGCGTTGCATTTCTCTGAACACCCGGACACCCACTTTTATGCTTCTTTATGTGTTTTGTACTCAGCATCTCTGGCTCTCGTCTACTCGCCTACGTGGCATTTTTGCGTTGTGTTTTTCTTTCTCGTTTACGCTTGCATCTCACGATTTTGCTGAATTCTGCTCTTTGCACTGATTTGCTATTCCAATATTTTGGTGCTCTTTATTGTTTGTCTTCTTGGTTTGCTGTTGCTAGATTGTTTACTTTTTTAGATACGGCGGATGCGCATGTCGTTCTTTATGTTTTCTGTGGCATTTCCTCGCAGAAGTCTTCTTAGCCGCACATTTCGTGGTACGTCGATCGCGGACCAAACACGCGGGTCACGTTTGTGGATAAGACGTGGACACCTACTACAGCTGGACCACTCAGCCGAACCACGAAATGTCCGCCCGACAGACGGACGCGGATCTTCGTTGTCTGCCCCTCAAGAGAGAGTCGATTGCTTTCTATAGAAAACTTATCAGCAACTCGAATGAGAGGGTTTCTTGTGTCCCAGCTAATTTAGGTTTTTGCCTCGTTATCGCTTCGTAGTCCGCCCAACATTTCTGTGCAATTTCGAGACTGAAGCGCTCTCTGTCAACCCTGAAGTGACGCCCGTACTTTGTTGCAATTCAAGGAAATTGAAATATTCAAATGTGGGTTTTCGCACTGATAACGAAATCAGCAGGCAGCTACAGCGAACAACTATTGAGTTGGAAGTTTGCAGCGCGTGGCTTGTAAATAAAAAACGCTCAGTTGCAGTAATTTTAAGATATTTCTGCGGAAAATATTATAATTTTACCCTTCTTACGATGCAATAGCGCTTCAGTAGCTGGCTGTGATGACGAATTGAATTGCATTTAAAGTTGTAATCTATCGATATTTCAACTGGAAATCCCAGAGAAAGAAATAGGTGACTATATAATTATATTTTAAATTCCTTATATGCCGTTTAATGCCGTTTTTTCGGCCGTTTAATGCCGTTTTATGCATATTTTAGTAGTTTCCTCGTCTGAAAAGAGATTAAAATCTCATATTTTTAAGTTCTTATTAACTCCCGCTTATCGTTCGGCAAAGCAGACGAGTTCGTTGCACTTTTCTCTCAGTTTTCCACATTATTAAGTGTGCCTCCCTCACTAAAAAACTTCCATCTCTGTTGTACTACACACTGAAATTGCATATCACAGCCTCGCACGCCATTATCTTCCCCTATCTCGAGCGGCCACAGCCGGTGACGTCAGCCGAAAACGGATATGGGGACCCGTATCAAGCTCCACAGCGACGCCGAATGCGTGGCTATCAATGCGAGTGCAATTTCCGTTGCAGAATTAAAAACCTGCAATTGCTCATTTTTGAATGTAGCACTCACTTCACTGAGCCATATCAGTGTCCGCGCTCTCTCTCTCTCTCTCGCTGGATGCCCTCGATACTCTAATACCGTCCGCTCGCCTCCCGCTTTCGAATGCCCGTCCCCTTGTGGCTGTCCATCCCCGCTTCTGGCCGTCCATCCCCTCCCAATTACTCATTCGAACCTTTGTAAATCCATCGCCACCATTGACAGTCGCGAACACAATTACCGTGATATATCCGGCGATGTGGCGACTACATATATTTATTATATTTATTTATTAATGCCGAATGATGATGGAATGATGTTGTCATGTGTGTGTTTGTAATGCGGTGTGGCTACGTACGCGGTATACCGCGCGCTGATTACAATGGTCCCTCTATTATTTGCTGCTCTGCAGATCATTAATGTTGGCCTCACTACATCTCACGCGTGATTGTGTACAGCAGGTTGGTGTGGGTTTTTTGATGGTGTTGCCCAGAGCCTCACATTGTTTCCACAGTAAATTCCGAAATAGTTCCATTAATTAATTTTCGAATAGTTCCATATTCGTGGAGGTGAAGGAATTTCTACTACTAATAAAAATCCCTTATAAATACGTTGAAAACTCTCCTGGAGAAAACTCGTGAACTAATTTGTCGTAAGCCAGCCAGCCAACGTGGCAACACTGCAAAATACATGATTGTCATTATGATTGTCATTATTATTGTCATTATATTGTCATTATTATTGTAAATTGTCGCTCGATTCTATTTGTCACAACGGATTCTCATCCGTTCTTCTTGATCCGTCGTCACTCGATCTCAGCAAGTTTCTAATGAATTTTGCAGTTTCCTTCGAATCTGCTAATGGATTTCAATTGAAACTGATTATCGTTCTACTGCATGTCGTTTGCTGTTAAAGTAATTAAAGTTTATTTGTCAATTCGGTGGAGTTTAACTGGTTCTGCAGTGAAAAATGTGCGATGTTTTGGATTTAGCCGGCCACTTCTTGACTGCATTATTGTGGGTATAAAATTTAAATTAGGTAGACCATTTGAGAAACAAAAGGATGATTAATACTAATGATTGTAGTTGACCTTTTGAAGTTGCCGCACAACTTTTCGTGATTTTATGATTTCCAATTTGTTTTTTTCGCTGTAAAATACTGACAGTGTGATGTACGATATGAGGAATTTGTAATTCTATACGATTATTGCGAAGCTGGTGAAGCTATCACATCATATTTCGAGGTATTTATAAAATATTCATCTGTAAATATTGTAAACCACAAAACGCGTTTATTAAATTACGTATTAAATTTTAATAATTAATTAGAAATACTAATTTAATCAGAAAACTTTGGAAATTCCAACAAAAAGTAAAATATTGATTTATTTTCTGATTTTTTCGATTCACTATTTTTTTATATCTTCAATATTTCTAAAAGTTTTAGTTTCTTAGAACTCAAGTGTTGTTTATATTGTATTTAAGTGGGCTTCGGAATGTATATTTTTTTCTTCATTTGCTTGTTTACCGAACAAACGACGATCAGCTCATTATGTTTTCTTCGTATTTATTATCACTTCTTGGTTATTTATTATCATTCCTTGTTTAGCGCTGCAATTCTGCGTGCAGCCGGCTCGAAAATTATTCGTATTTCGCTCCATATAATCAACAATTCCGCTTTTTGTTCTCATTTTAAGCGAAATTCCGAAATGGAAAGACATGCAACTGATTAAACAAGAAGAAGAGAATTTGTAAAAACATCAACTTCGATCGTGTATCGCGTCGCATATTTTTCATTTCAAATTCGCATTTCAATCTTTCGTTCCCTCTCGCTCGCACTTTTATCGCAATAAAGTTTGTTTGTTGTTCTACGATTAAATTGTTATTTTACACTTAATAATATTTTCTTTAAACTAAATAAAATATGAAATTTGAATGTGGGTAATTTTATTATGCAGTGAATAACAAAAAAGTGGAACCTTGGAAAGCCAGCACGGAATCGCCGTGTTGTACTTCACTGTGTTGCCAACCATAAATAATTTTAATTGTTATCATTTCATTCTCGGGATTATAATATTAATTTTGCTCGCTTTCGTTGTTGTAGCTCGTGCAGTTGTTGTTGTTGCATTGCCTTGCATGGAGATCTCGCATTCACTTAATTTCTCCATATAAAAGTGAAGACCTTCTGTTGTTGTCGTTGTACTCCTCGCATCGACAGATTAATTCGAATTTACAAAAGCCGTGATTTACTTGTTCAATTATAATTTTGTTCGGCTGCAGTGTGAGACGAGGCGCGCTTGAAGTAGCGAGTGAGATTTTGCTTCTCACTTTTGGGTTTTTAACCTCCAATCTACACTAAAAGCGAATGCGGAAAAAGTCTGACAGAGTTTAGTCGAATACAAATTATGCAGTGTTAAAGCGAAATTCAATTCAAGACATTCAAATATACAAATAAAAGTGAATAAAAGCCACAAGAATCGAACCGAAGCCCTCTGCGCTGCGGCAGTGCGAACGCTGCTGCGCTCAGCCCGCTCTTGTTTCTCCAGACTGCAATATGTTGATCCAGAGCGTAATTTTAAAGAGAAGAAAAGTTTGTAAAATAACAGAATATTTGGGAGTTTGCTGAAATCTTTCTGCCTAAAATATTTTCGACATCTAAATATTATAATATCTAAAAGTTTCTTTGCTTTATGCTTTGCGTGTCCTTGTTTTTTCTATCCTTATTTCCGTCCAAAACAAGACTTGCTTACCTTCCAAAATTTGTCTGTCTCTTTTCATCACTCTCTCTTTCCTCGTCAGCACTGTAATGTTAAATCACGTGATTTAGATGAAGTATCACATCTCGCTGAATATATTGAGAGCGTGTGTGTCTGCCTCTTCGCACGTACGCGTATTTTTATTTCAGTTTCTCTTTTTTGGGTGGTTAAATTGTCTGCAGGTGCTGCCGTCATTCTAATAAAAACCTCGAACACAATCAAACTCTTTTGGCAAAGAGAACGAAAAAAGTCATGAAAATGAGGAGAGGAACATTTAATCGAAATTTCTAAATGTGCTACGTGCGATATGAAATGCTTTTCCTATATCATTTTTAATACATTTTTGTGTGGATGGCAAGCTTAACCCTCAGAGTTCAACCCTCACCGCTTGACACTCATCGCTCAACCCTCACCGCTTGACACTCACCGCTCAACCCAGATTTCGACTCCTTCGCATCACACACACACACACACACACACACACACACATTAAAACTCGTTTTTATAACTGCAGTCAGAACAAAACACACTGAATAACTAACACAAACTTCAATTGTACGTGACTTCGTTGCCATTCCAGCCAAATGTTTACATTCTTAATTTGTGCTTGAGATCGTCTAAACGCGTCTCTCGTTCACATTCTGAGTGGCCAAATTAATTTAACTTCCACCTCGGATTTCTAGTGTTTCTTCAAAGTTTCCCCCAAATTGTTGCACAATTGCAATTGCAATTATAAAAGTTTTGCAATGTTTTGTGTGAAAATCTGGAATTATTTACGCATTATTTGACACATCGTAAGTTTGTTCCTTTTTTTTTATAATAAGAAAACTGCAATTCGCGAAATGCCTTGACAGCGGAATCCGTCGAAATCTCTGCATCTGGAATTTTGAACTTAATTAGAGGTTAAAAGTCGCTGCTGTTGCATCCGCGTGCTGCCGCCTCACCGCTCCAGCGACACTTATTAGGTTCAGCTGATGCCACTAAATGATGCCCAGCGGATTATTATGTCATCTCACTTGTAAATTATTAAGCGCTGCAACGCAACATCCGGCAGACGGTCGTGTGTAATAATCAGGCGCGTTTGTAACTCTGGACGACTGCAGGGGACGACGGACGGGACGACGGACGGGACGACGGACAGGCGGACGGACTCATGACACCTCAGTAGTGTTTCGTGAGCAAGTCATTCAACTCTCCAGAATAGTTGAAGATATTATTGAAGTTCCGTAGGTGGAGTAAAATAAGTTTTCCTCTCTTCAAAATGCCGTTAAAATGTAGCAGTTTTTCGCTTAATTTATTAGATTTTATTGCCGGTGTACTCGCTGTTGCCGGCGCACTCGCTCGTGCCAATGAACTGAGCTGATAAGAGGCAAAGCAACAACAGCAGCAGCAGCAGCAGCGGCAGCAGCAACGAGAGCTTTTTAGTCTCACTGATAAACCTCCACATTTTCTGAGCTCCTCTTGTTTTGCATGCTGACATTTGAAGTGATTTGAAAAATTGCAAAATGATGATGTTGTTGCGAGCTATTTTTGTCTTTATAACTTTATTAAACGTGTTGATTTGGTTAACTTTCTAAATATTAATTTAACACTGTTGAGCGTCACACACTCTTTCTCTCTCTCTCTCAGTTTCTCGCTTTCTTTGTGAGTTTAGCTTGCGTTGTTCTCAGTTTTGTTTAACTCTCTCTCAGTTGAAATTACTTGGTTTGGTGGAAATTCTGGCGTGGAACTTCAGCTTTCCGTGATGTTCACGCTAATTTTAGTTCATTGTAATTATTTATTTAGCTTAGGGTCGCGACTGTCAAGGTCAATTAAATTGAAAATAATAATATTTGATGAGTTCTTTTCGTGTATTTAGTTTTTTTTTTAAGCTCTGCAGCTCTTTTCTGCTTAAGTTTGAAGAGAAGAGAGAGAGAGAGAGAGAGAGAGAGAGGAGTTCTCATTAGAAAACTGCAGTAACTCGTGTTTCCTCTTAAATTTACTATACCACATTTTTGGAATCCAGTCCGCATTGAAAAATGCGAAATTCGCATTCTTGCACGAACCAACAGACAAACACGTTTCTCTGCAAAATTGCGAAATTTGTCTTTTAATTAAAGAAGAAATTCACGCTGTTTATTCTTCCATTTCGCTGACTGCTCGATGTGCCAAGAATACAAGTGGGGAAAAAAGTTTTCTATAAATTTCACTTGCCAATATTTCTGCTCTCCGCGAGTTCGTAGGAGAAAATTTGCATTAGCTAGCTGTGATTGCAATTAAAGGCGCCCCAAAATTGTAGGGCAGCCAGCACGTGACACGCTTCATTTTTACGTTTGGAGGCAAAAACGTAAAAATGAAACTCTTCCTCTTCGTCCTTCCTCACAAAATAACGTGTTGGCTGGCAGCTTTTCAGAGGCATTGATATGCGTTGCTGGCGCCTGCTGTTCGGTTGGTCCTGCGGCTGTGAATTACTAGGTTGGAGCATGCAAAAGTGTGTGTGTGTGTGTGTGTGTGTGTGTGTGTATGTGTGTGTGTAAGAGTCGCCTTACTGTCGCCTTTACTATGCGAGAGTGCGCTTCAAATCTTGTATTCATGGAGGAATTTTTCAATTCGATATCAACTGTCAAACTCATTTTTCTATTCAAAAAACAAATTAAAATATTTGTAAGACAACGAGAAACGAGCTTCTCTCATTCATCCTGACTTATTCTCCTCCACGTAATATTCCTCTTTCTCTTCATCTTCTCGTCGTCTCGTTCCTCTTGCAGTACGGACAACGAGTGCCAACAGCCGCATCGCCCAGTAACACGAATTCGAGCAGCTCTTCGAACACCGGCTCGCAGAGCGGAACTTTGAGTACTAGTCTGAGCAACACCAACACAAACACCACCATGGGTCCCAACAATGGCACACAGCAGCAGGGCTGTGAGCAGCTCTCGAAGACGAATCTCTACATCAGGGGCCTCCAGCAGGGCACCACCGACAAGGACTTGGTTACTATGTGTGCACAGTGAGTAGAGAATGGCGAGCCATGCAAGAGTAACGAAAACCTGCGCGAAAGACCATTCGAGTGAATTGTGAATTGTTCGAAACCCTCCTACCCTCTGAAAGGGAAATCTGCCGGCGCGAAGTATAGCAGTCCACATCAGTCCACAGACTGATTATATCCATACATATTATAGACTGTAGATAGTACCGACTATATGAGACGACATCTGATAAACGATTATATTGATCGTCGTCAAACTTCCGGAAAAGATGACACTATTTTGGTTTAGCATGGAAGACAGATAAAATGTTTTCGAATAAACGAAATCTATGCTATGCAACTCAACAATGAAATGGTACCTGCTATGAATACTTCATTACATTTCGATTTCAATTCCTCTCTCTGTTCCCGATTCTGTGGAACACGCGTGTTATACGTTGTTCGGAGTCTTCTGTTTTTTGTCCCATTTCTCAAGAAAAAATTCATATTCATAAATTTGTACTGACTTCTGAAGATAGTTACGAAATACGCTTTGATACGGGTATTTCGCGCTGCAGTAAAAAATGAATACGACGACAGTTTTAACCATTTCATTGAATATATTTGACATTTCCTCATTTCAAACATTATATAGCCCTGCAAAGATTGTATGTAGAGCTATTATTACCATAAAGAGCTGGTAATTACAATGCTGTGTCTTCGCGAAGACTATTTCGTGGACGCTAATAGTTCTCTCCGATATATACGAGTCTGCTTATATGTATGTAAATAATAAACAAACGTTAGATAAAGAAATGACATCAGCAATCGATAGCGTTTTGTTTGCTCATTAATTTCCCCTCATGTATCCCACTGTTAACTTGGACTGCTGTGGTTTTGTGCCATTGTAACTTAGTAATGATATCAATAAACTGACTGACTGGCTGACTGACTGACTGCCAGCCAGCATTAGTTTGATTGATGACTTGAATCGTCTTAAAAACAGCTTAAGCATCAAGAGATTTTCTCTTTGTCAGTCGCAGATGCCCGATAACGAAGGTTTAGCCAGGCCCTCAAGTAGCCCCAGCCATTGCTAAATTGAAAAAAACATCTAGTCAACAAAGCAGTTTTTTTTTTGTGAAAGTTTTGCTATAACTTTGTGCTATCACACCTCTTCTGCTCGCGATGAAACAACAGCAAATAACATTTTAAACATTTCTTTCTATTTTACAGATACGGAAATATTATATCGACTAAGGCTATTTTAGATAAAACAACAAACAAATGTAAAGGTATTTTTTTCTTCATCAGTTCCATCATTAATAATTTGTGTTGTTTTGATGTTTGTACGAAGACAAATGAAAATCGATACGGATTGAAAAGTTACAACGGCTTTTCAATTTGAATCGCATAAAAGGAAACATTTAACTACTCCTTCGAATTATAATAGATTTCAATACTCTGGAATGTCAGTGAGGAAAGCCAAAAACTGTCCTACCTTGACGTTTCAAAGTGTTGAATTTCGATACTATTTCACATCTTTAACTCTATTAATACTTAACTTTTCTTTTTCTCACTCATACTTTGTTTCAATGCATAAACTTTCTTTAAATGTAATACGAAAATGTTGAAGAGTAAAGTAAAAACTTGTTAAAATCTAGCGCAAAGTAGTTTAGCGTAGTTTAGATTCGTTACAAATATATAAATTAGCAATTTAATACTTAAATCTGTCAAAATAGTTCTATTAAACTTTGTTATTTCTCTCTCTTTCTCTCTTTCGCTCTTTCTATCTTTCTATCTTCTTTCTTTCTTCTTTCTTTCTTCTTTCCTCTACATTTTGATTTCTGTTGTACTTTGTATTTATAACATAAAAATAACCGAAAATATCAACAAAATCGACAAAATCCAAATGTTTCTTTTTCAGGCTACGGTTTTGTAGATTTCGAGCTGCCAGCGTATGCCGAAGGCGCCGTCAAGGGTCTGCAGGCGAAGGGCGTTCAAGCCCAGATGGCCAAAGTGGGTATCTGGGTGCTTCATAGGCCGGCCATTGTACGTTTGTTTGCATGCAAGTAATACTCACGCCCCGTCCGCTGTCCTCATTAGCCTCCTCCCGCTCCCCCCGCTACGTATCGAAAAATAGTCCCGATCAAGCGGCTTCCTATTTATTTCCCCTCCTCCTCTTCCTCCTCCGCCTCCTCCTCTTGAGGTTCTTTAAATTAGAAATAATTTTTAATGTATATATTATGTAATTTTTTGATTACTTATCTTCGTTTCTTCTACAAAAACAACAATTTTATTTGAATATTAGAGGTCATTTTTTCAGATTAAATAATTAATACTAATTAAACATTTACTATAATTAACTTATTTTGTTTAGTAATAAGCAGGAATAAGCGTGTTGAAGGGTCAGAGGGCATGAGATTTACCTGTTCTGTGTTTAATAGGAGTTCCTTGATATCTTCCGCCTTCTGCACCGCCGCACCACGTTTTTTTCAAGCGCAGATGTGCTTTTTTAGGAGGCCTTGCAGGGAATAATTCAGCGTTAAAATCTTGATTAGAAGATCCTCACGCCGGTTTGGGATTACTCAAGTTTCTAGAACTCTATAAATTCTGTATTATTGTATGCAGAATTTAATCCATTAAAGTTCCGGCTAAACTTATGACAATTTCGTGAATTTATTCAAGTCTTTCAAACGCAACTTTATGCTGCAATTTCTGGTGGTATTTTTACGACTTCCTTGGCAACTTCGCTCAGCATTAAAATCAATATAATTCGCCTTAATAACGGTCGTCTTGCAAGGCTGCTTCTAATGGCCTGCGCCGCAGCGACGCCGAGCTGGAGCCTGCAACAGCTAACAGCGTTTTTTTACTCCTATTAATTAAAAGAACATTTTCTCAAGTAGCTGCTGCTGCTGCTGTTACAGCCGCCCACGTACCGGGATATAAACTGGGTTTTCCCCCCACACATACGTCGATATATAGAACGGCGGCGCCCCCTAGTGGAGCACTCAACGACGAGTTATAGCTTGATTTATTCTTACCATAAATTATCCTTTTGTGTCGCGCGGCGATGCTGTCCGTGCGTTTGTCGTCCGCTCCGCCAACATGAATGCTGCTGCGCTTGATGGCTCCGATGCAACCAGTGGGCCACCCATCTGCGTGGTTGAGTGGGTGTTGGTTGGTTGACTTGGCAGCCTCTGCAGTTGCAGCAGCAAGCATTCCCCATTCCCCGCTGGAAGCCGTTATTAAGTTGATTATTTCTCAGTTTATTTTCATGATTACTTTGGAAATCGAATGGCTTGAAAAGCGTATAACATTCAGTTATTATTATCCTGACCGTCAGTTGTTTGTGACTTGAAGTTGTAATGAAGGAGGGGCCTCTGCAGTGGACTGCCGCTACTGCTGTTGACTTCTAATGAAGTGCTCGGAAAATAAAGAACGCCTAATGCTAGCAATTATTCATTATTGTTCGATTTCCGGTCCACTTGTTGAAATTTACTTTTTGTTTCTTTAATTCGCGTTTCTTGTGTTCCACCTCATTTTCGCAAATCGGTTTTCATTCGGTTGATGTTTCCGTGGAATTAACTTTCTAACTTGTTCTTTGTGAAATTAACCTGCTCTTAATATTTCAAGTGGCAACTGATGTCAGGTAAAGTGAATACTGTAGTGAATTTAACAGATTTCTTTACTTATTTAAAGTCTTCAGTTCGTTATTTCAACTTGCTCCTCTAGTAACGTAGCCCCCCACTTCCAACCCACAGTTCCAAACTAGTCTAGTCATCTGATTTTATGTAATACATTAGATGCAGTACATTATTCCATAGATACAGACAAATTGTAGTTTTCGTGTACATACAGCGTACGTACATTTAATTAGAAACTAGCAATAGAGATCCATAGAGCTATTTTCTCCTCTTCCCGCGTAAACTTTCAATAATAATGTAGGATTTTGCTGTGGATTATTTGTAAGTAAATCTTATATTGATATTTCAAATGCATTTTTAGTAAGTGTCCATCCAGCTATAGATAAAATTCCTCGTTTCTCATATAGAAACGTGATTAAATTTATATGAATCCATTAAAAAGTTATTAATATTCATGTTTACACTTTTAAAATTTCGGTTTTAGACAACAGATAGCGTGTTGAGTTGTTAGATATTGTATTACTTCCATATTGCTAAGAATGTAAGGAAATTACCTAGTGATCGTCAAAGTTTAAGAATTTTTATTTTTATTCTACTCTGGAGTTTGATGCAAAACAGCTATTGTAGTGTAATCCAGATGTAATTTGGCAGCTTCTTCAACGAAAATACATAACATCCTACCTTGAGCTATTCTGTATACAGAAAATACGAAATAGGCCTATTCTAAAGACAGAAAATTATGCTGTATGTAGTACTCGTAATTGCTCCTCCTTCTTTATAAACTTTTATATATATATGTAGCTCCCTATTATATCATAACATGAGCAATAATTCGTTTATTAAATAGATAGTACATTAAATAGCGCTATATAATAGACCTTTTTTAGACGTCCAATTCGTTGCTTTCCATGTACTAATAGAATCTAAATAATTTCCCACAGACATTTAAATTTGAAATTGCAGCTATATTTGAACATTAATCGGGCTTAATGGGGAGTATTTTATGATTTTAATCAAATACACCGTAAAATATAATAATAAACAAATTTAAAACCATGTAAAACTTTACGTATTGTATGTAATGTAAAGTTCGATAGATCTCCTCTCTTCCCGATTAGAAACTGTAAGATTTTACAAGGTAGTATTGAAATGACTTTGTATATGCTGACCTTTTTTCGGTAATATATTTAATGCAATAGTTATCCTTATAAATATTTACATACGTATTTTATACATATTTTTGCTTTATACACGAACATTTCTAGGGAATACAAAAGTTCTGTATTAAACTAAGTATCGTAAAATTGTTGTATTTGTAAAGAAAAATTCCCGAAGAGGATTGGAAAATAACAATTACTGGAAGTGGTCGATATCACGTACAAAGTACTATAAAAAGTACAAAATTGCTTCTCACCGAAAACTCCGAAAAGATCAACTAACATTCCTAACTATTTGATATCACAAAAGCACTCACATACATCCATGACAACACTACGATTTTTAACAAGAACATACAATTCTTTCATAAAACCCAAGTTCACGCAAATGTATATACTGAATATACTATTTTTGGTAATACTAAATTCCGTAGATTGTATGTTTGGATGACATTCTAAAACTATAGTAACAGCTGCATATAGTCGACATACATGGTATTTAGTACACATACATATTGTAGTATAAAAAATAGCAACAATACGTTTTAGATTCCCTAACTTTTCGTGTGTTCTATATTTGAAAAATAATAACGTAGTAACTTTTTCAATCCAATAGATTGACAGTTTTAGAATCCAGTAAATATCAAATAATTTTGCTAGCTAGTGTATCGTACTTATAAAATAGAGTAAAAAAGCAGCAGACTATTTTGAACCCCGCAGTTTCTCATCTATTCTTCTGTATAACTAGTGTGCCGGCCGAAACAAGTATTTACAAATATCTATCTATTATATACTGTAAGATACTTGGTAAAATGTAACTATTTTTAAGTACATCTATTTGATAACATTATAGGTCAGCTAGCTGTAATTGTATGTTGTGGAGCTTGAAAATTGTAGGATTCCTGCTAAGATTTCGCTTAAGAATCTTTGAATGGCTTATATAGAGTTGCCTTTATTCTGGAGTAGGGATGTAGCTTTATTCAAGTGACTGTATTCAGTTGTATATTTAGCCAAGGCAGGGATATCCATGTTCTAGTGATACACACGATAGTAGGCTTACTGTTTGGAATTGTAGACTATAATTGGTAACCAGATACATTTTACTGTCTACAAATTGGGATTGAGGTAGCGATAAATCGATACATAGTAGGCATCTCGAATAACAGTATATCTTTCGCAGTTCTACCAAATTCTTCATTGATATTCCTTAACGGAAATTCAAGAAAAGTTAAATTACTTCGGGATTATCGTCTCCAGATCAACATATATACGTTTATGCCCTCCACAAAGTTAACCTCTGTATGCGAAGAGCCATTCGAGTAGACTAATTAGGGTTATTTTAATATACAACCTAGAAATACATAGACAGGAACATACTGACCGGAAAGACAAGGATAAACCCCACACTAACACTACACCGAAACCTCAATAATTAGGTCCACACACTACACTTAGGACTCTATACAAATACAAGTATTTTAAATATGAACGGCTATTTTAACTTCTCCATTTTCTTCCTGTCTTTCTTTCTCTGTCTCATTTCATCACGTGCGCTCGCTCCTTCTCACATCTCTTCGAAAACACACACAAAATGCTCTTGAATGCTTGTGTAAATTTCTGCACGCATTTCCGCTTTAATAAAAATACTTTATTTAATCAAAACCACCTACAACCGCCATCAGCAACAAGAACAGGATCCCACAAACTTGTACATCGCCAATTTGCCACCGCACTTCAAGGAGACGGACCTCGAGAACATGTTGTCCAAGTATGGCCAGGTGGTGTCCACGCGAATCCTACGTGATCAGCAAATGAATTCTAAAGGTTCGTGCATTGAGATTAGATTGTCAAGAGTACTTTTCTCATTTACATCTTATCTGTCTTCATCTATCCCTCGTCCCTCCCTCCGTCCTCCCCTGCATCCAACCCGCCTACAGGTGTTGGCTTTGCTCGCATGGAAAGTCGCGAGAAATGCGAGCACATCATTCAGATATTTAACGGTAGCACAATACCGGGTGCCAAAGACGCCCTTCTGGTCAAATTCGCCGATGGCGGTCCGAAGAAGAAAAACCTCTTCAAAACGCCGGATCAGAATGCCAGAACGTGGCGTGATGTCTCCACCGAGGGCATTCCGGTGGCCTACGATCCGGCCATGCAGCAGAACGGGGTCAGCGTTAATATGGGCACCCCGCTGGGTGTGCCATACTCGCGCTTCGGAGCTCCACAGGTAGGCGGTTATCCAATGGCTGGCTCACAATGGATACCGGGCTACATGATGACCCAACCCATCGCTCAGGTAGACGATCAGGTATGTTCGAAGGATTAATAACGAACGCCTTGATATTCTGTGAGGAGAACAACTATTAAGGTTGCGTTTTTTTTTTTGCAGTACATGCAAATGGCAGCTGCCGCCCCTCAATTGGGTGTGACCTCGTACAAGCCGGACGCCGTCAACCAGGTGCAACCGCGTGGCATATCGATGATGGTGAGCGGCGAGAACGGTGTGCCATATGGAACGATGATGCCTCAGCTGGCCACTTTGCAAATTGGCAATTCTGTGAGTCAAGATACCCCCGCTATATCTTCCTCGTCAATGATTATTGCTTACATGGTTGTTTTTTTCCTGACAAAACAGTTATCCGGCCTCATTATCCGTATACGCGGGAAACGCCGCGATATCTGTTATCTTCGCGAACTCTGATCTTCATAACTCAACAATTATTTCCATCTTCTATTTATTGTTTTTGCTTTACAACAAATACGGCGTTTAGAAGGGGCGGTACAATTCATAGTAATATTTTTCCCTATTTAATTTCTGTCAAGAAGTTATTTTCTTCTCTCAAAGATGTAATTTTAACGCATTCGTTCTTCTTCACATATAATATGGTTGATATTTCCAATAATGTATCCAGACTGTGTTCAGAAGATCCAAATGTTTTCATGTCTTTGTTTTCGATTTGGGATTTGATTAAATACGAACCTCGATTTCGGTCCCAGTTCTGGAAAGGTCAATTTCGTCACTAACTCGTCACTTATTTTTCCTGAGTTGCTTCGCTTTATTCTCACTTTACTGCTTGCTTTGGTCTCAACTTAATGAAGATTCCTTTCCTGTATTAATACTCTTTTTTGTTTATAGAACTTCTCTCCATCGTTACAGTATATTAGTCCGACGTATCCATACTACCCACCACCAACGATAATTCCAACAATGCCAATGACAGATTCCGAACAGGCCAGCACGGCTGCATCACCCGACGAGGCATACACACAATATCCACATCCAGCTGCTCCGAAATAGGTTCCCCAGAGGTGAGTGTTGTAGGCTCAGAGAAGCAGATTCCTTCGCGGAGAGGAAGAAACAGCATACGACGTACGTGTTGCAGCATAGCGTGTAAAACTACGATATTGGCACACATCACCTAATCGGTCTTCAATCGCTCCTAAGACCGATTAACGGCTTGGTGGGACTATATGGGACCATGTTGTGCATAATTAAGCATGAAATTATGTGCTTTTGGTCAGTCATGTGCTTTGGCCCAATGGATCAGTGATGTGCTTTGGCCCAAGCGTGGCACTTTCTCAGAACAAGGCAGATGTTTTCACCTCGGCTTTACTGCCGTCTTTTGTCGGCTTCTTTAACTCTCACGTCCTCTATGTTGCTCGACTGACTGTCCGCCTGCCTGCTTGACTGTTTGTTTGTTTGTTTGCCTTTCTGTAAACGCAAACAATCTGCTATATATAGCAGAATTTTATCGCATCAGATGGACAATCCCAACCCATCTGCAGATGCTTCATTTTGGCGCTTCTGATCCTTGCTCGTCTCTGTCGAATTTGATATTCTTAATTGAATATTTAATTTCAATAAGACAAAAATAATATCTAAGGTTTGACCTTAAGTTAAAATTGTATCTATTGTATCTTTTTATCTCCTTATAACAGTTTTGAAGCGAAAACTAACGTTATTTTATGTTAAAATCGTTTTAAATTTCATCACATTCTTAAAAGCGTCTCGAATTTGTCACTTACGTATTTTCTTTTCTATCCTTCCGTCGTCTAGATTTAATTTTCATATTCCACACATTCGACGCATGATGTTCGCTTAGAGTTAATGGATTGCTGCAATATGACAACAACAACAACAACATCAGTGTCACAGCAACAACAGCGACAATTGGAGCAGGAGAAACAAGAACTTGAAATGCAATGTTTTCCATAAATTATAATTTAAGAAATCTAGCGAAACCATAAAAACATAGAAAATTAAAAGACTTGGAAGCAAAAGATTTACTAACAGCTAAATAATTTAAAAGATAGAATGAACAAATTTTACAAAATCATTAGAAACAAATGAAACTTTCTTAAAAAAAGATAAAAACAAAATAATAAACTTTACAGCAGAGCCGTAAAAATTAAACCGAAAATTGAAAATAAAAACACACACAATGTAGAAGATAAAAATCACTGAAATGCAGTGCAGTAAACAAGGATGTGGAAAGGGAAACTGCATAAATTAAGTCAAAAACGAAGGAAGAAGTCAAAAGGGAAAGAAGAAGAAAGGTTAGGGAATAGTTAAGAAAGAAGAGGAAAATAGAAAATAAAGGGAAAGACAACATAGAAGATAAACGAAACAGTAATTGATAAATTACAAGAAAGAAAGCGTGGAAAGCGAAGAAAAAGCAGAAGAGTGAACAACGCGAAACCGAAGAACGCAAGGAAAGGAGAAAATGTATTGTTTTCAATGCATTCGAGTGTGTTTTGTAAATTCTATTGTTAGCTGTATATTAGATACTCCTTAATTAATGCATTAATTTATTAGCTACTCTTTAGCTGCAACTCTATTGAAGTTTTAGTTAATTCTTGTTTTAACTTCGAAACGCTTTGTTGAATTCTTCCATTTTTCGTTTTCTAAATGGAGTCGAATTATTTTCCCACAGTAGTGATTGTTGTTTTTGTACGTACCGACGTGGAAACACGCGGCGGAAACTGTTGAAAATTAGACGCGCTGTACGCGAACGAAACAAATTAAAGCGAAATAAGAATTAAGCACCAAATACGAAGAGAAACGCTAGCTTGAAAGCCGTAGAAAGTGTTCAGGAATTGTTGAGTTACTTGATTGTAACGTTTTGTAGAAACTACTTTTTCCTTTAAACAAATTTTGCTTGATTTGTGTGTTGACTGTGCAACCGAAGAAAAGATAGGATTTCAATTCCAATTTTGCTCCGAGCAACTTACTTTGCTTGCTTAGCAAACGACACAGTGGAACAAAGCGTTACTTTTGCAGGCAAAATTTGTAAATTCAGTAGCTGCAACTGACGCTTGTTGTACCGCGCAACACGAACCACAACAGAGGAAGTGAATGAGAGAAGATTAGTTTTAAGTGAAAATTAGAAGACTAGAAAAAGTTTAAATAAAAGTAGGAAAACGATTTCAAATAAAAGGGAATGAATAAGATATAAGAAGCCTTAGAAAGAATAAATAGATGAACAACTTTTTAATAAAAGGGAAAGCAAGAATATGCGAGCCAGCAAGAAATGAAAGGTTGAAACACGTGAAATGCAAGAGCAAATAAAGCTAATAAATCGCAGATTGTAAAGAAAACGTCAGAGGAGAGAACAGCAAACGAAACAAGTTAGAACACTCAATGAATACTGTAGGATTTTTATATGAGAAACAAAAACAAAACAGTAGTTGGTAGTATTAAAAACAGCAAACAAAAATGAAAAGAATGACTGCCGAAGAAAGAACCGGGCTGTCGGAGAAGCGGCTACTAAAGCTGATTTTAGAATAATCCATTTGGGAGCAAATCATCGCAGTAGCGATTAATCGCAGCAACAATTCCAATCGCTGCTGCCATAAATTTCACTGCGCTCAGTTCCTGCTGCGATAAGTTCCTTGAGTTGAATTCTGCGGCTTGAATTGTTGCTGCGATAAATCGCTTTCGGATGAATTTTTCCGTGATAAACCGCTGTTGCGACATTAATTCGACAGTTAAACCGACAGTAATGAGTCATTATTAATTAATTGCTTATCACTGATTTGCTGGTGTGATAAATTTCCCTGCCCACCTCTAATCTTTCACGAATTGCTGTGCGATGAGTTGCAGAAGCGATGAATTGCCTCACGATTAGCTGCTTTGTGATTTTATCGTTGTTTTGGTACTGCTGCAGCTAATTTCTTTGCAATGCATTGCTGTTGCAATAAATTGCTTTGCGGTCAACTATTTCGTGTTAAATTACGGCTGCAATAAATACTTTTGCGGTGAGTCGTGTAAATCTGTTTGCGATGAGTCGTTCCTACTGTAATTTCTTCGCGATAAATAGCTGCTGCGATAAGTTTCTTTGTAGTGAATTGCTAAGTAATGAAATCCTTCGCGAGAAATTGTTGCTGCGATGAAGTGATCAATAATAATAAAATTGTTTCGCGATGAACTGTTGCCATTGCGATGAATTGCTCGCGATGTATTAGTCAAATACGATTAAAAAAGTTTGTTAACAGGTGTGACAAGGGAAAATCACTGTTTCAAAAAGGCAATAAACACGATTTTCTGAGGGCCGTGGAAAATTATACGTCCTTCGATTTTTTGTTTTTCTTTCTTATTTAGTAAAGTATGTAGTACAGAATTTGTTGAACAAATATGTTGGAATTGTGAAAGGAAAACCTAAAATTCCACCAGCTGTCAGTCAGTCAGTCATGCGTCAGTCAGTCTGTCAGTTAGTCAGTCATTTCACGCGTCCACACTGGCCGAAGGGGTTTAAAAACTTGCTGTTCTGAATGCAAAGACTTTTCTAGTAAATGAAATCATCGAAACGGAACAGATGAAGCGGGTAACTTTTTTGTTTTGTTATGGCTGCCAGTGTATCTAGTGTTTGTGTTGATTTGCAGACTTAAGTTAGGTGAAAACTAGTTAGTTTCGTTGTGTTCTAAGGCAGCACTGTAGTTCTAAAGTTTAGTTTAAGCCGAAGTAGCGGGGGAAGCGTAGGTCGCACCCTGTGCTGAGCAGGTTTTCTACGTGCTGGAATTGTGCTTTAAAATTGTAAACGCTAAACTTTTCTGTTGCTGAAAATGAATAAACTAAATTTTTGTGTTATTTTCTAAATGAAGGAGAATTAAGGAATTTTGTAACTATTTAATTTCTACTGTGTTTTTTTTAAGACAAATTGTAACTACTACGAAAAAGCAAAAGCGTTTTTTTGCAAAGCAAAATTTCCGTTTGAAAGACAACACTAGTATTTTTAGATATACAAAGGGAAGTTGAACGGTAACAATATAGCAATGCATTCTACATACACCACAGACAACAACAACAATAACAGTTACGGAACAACAAGAGAATCTAAAGTTTAGCTTAGCCACGACGAGAGAGTAGTTTTGTAAAAGCGGGAAGTTGCGTTTTGAAAAGATAGCGGTAGAGTAGGCGTTTAGCATTAGACTTAGCAGTAAAAAAGTGTAATTGTAAGTTAGCGAAAACACTAGAAAATAAGTGATTTACAATAAGCGAGCGACGAGCAGCCGTTGATTGAAAAACTGTGCAGCGAATAAATGAAAATGAAGTAATTGTGCAAAGAAAAGCAGAAGCAAAAGCTGGAGAAAAATCGAATGTATGGGAAGAAAAACTTTGCCTGCTGTTATTTTGTATTTGTAACTTCTTTTCTGAGCAAAAATCCTTAGATTTTGAAATATAAATTTAAGTTCTCAACGCTTTACAAAAGCAAAAGTTGTATTTTCTCTCCATCAAGTTTGTAACATTCCTTAAATTTGAACTGCTGATAAATATTATTTTATTTCTGGCTGTTTTTCAATTAAATTTTAATTTTTTAACTGAACAAAGTCATGTAACAAATGTAAAAAAGTATAAATTTGTCAACTTCGCTGTTGGAAAATAGAAAGAAGAACAATTAAGGAATTCGAAGAATTCGTTAATCTAAACAGAAAAAGCGAGGCAACAAATGACCGCAAAATGCTAGAAGTTGCTTATTTTAACTCGGTTGAATTTTTAGATATTATTTTACCAAAACTTACAGGGCTTCCAACTTTATATTTGGTTTATTAGTTCCTTGTAGATTAGATTCAGAAGTCGTTTGGATCGCAGAGGAAAAAAATTAATTTGCAATGATTTGCTTCCTTTTATGATAGAAATAAAAAAGAAAGGAGAGAAAGTAGATTTCACTTTTCTTTTCTAAATATTACTTAAAGCTTTAAACGTTTTTTTTATTAAAAAATAACAATGAATTGCAAGCATCAATAATTTGTAATAATTTTAAAGTAATTTCGAAGCTTGTTCAGCTTCAAAAATAAGGGATTTTTTTATCTTGGCAGTGCAATGAATTAAGCAAGCCGAGTGCCGCTCTCATTTTACGCTTTTTGTCCCGGCAAATATATGAAAAAGAAATCGTTTATTTTTCTCAGATGTCAGCAGTTTCTGTGATCCGTTTTTATTCCTCACACATTAATTTCCGTTTTTATAACTAAATCGTGAATTTAGTAACTGATAAAATCTCAATAAAATCAGTTTAATTGACTAGGAAACCTAAAAAACCTTATATTTCCACATTCCAATCTTATCTTGTCGATTTAATTCTGATTTTACAATCCAAAAAATGTTACAAATACAAAAAACCAGCGCCACAGACTTCTTTTGTGCGAAACTAATTTGTTTACACTCGTATACACGTTTTTTACAAGCAGAAGCTGGATTCTTGCATAGCAGAAGATTTGCGTGAATTTAAACTTAAGTGTTGACTTTTGTTTTTTTTGTTTTTTCTAGAATTTAAGACTCTTTTTTTAGTGCGTAAGTGAAGCAGAAACTAATGATTAACTGAATAGTTTTGTAATTCTCGTCATAAGGAACGTAAATAATAAGAAATTCTGCGATAAGGGAAGCTTAGATTTAAGTTTAGAATTTAAAAAAGCCGCAAAGGATAACAAAGAGAGAAATGAAAACAAAGAGAGAAATGAAAACTTCGAAGCGAAGAAGCGTGAAAAAGAAACGCGGCGGATGGAAAGAAGAACTGCAACAAGAATAGAAAAAGGCAACGCGACGTTTTTTTTATAGTTTAAGCTAAAATAAATCTAGAAACAACTATTTCTAAGCAGCAAACAGAAAATGTAGTTTTAATAATAATGAAAAAATAGGTTTTGTGGAAGAAATTTAGAGATATGAAAAAATTGTAGGCTTACGAAATAAATAAAAAAAAACCAAACAAAACAGAAGAAAAAGATTTGCAGAAAATAGTGCGAGTCTAGCAACTTTTTTGGCGCTCAAGGTGCTGCAGTGAAAACATAGACTAAGTTAAAGGAGAAGACGAAGAGAAGATGACGACGTAGAAGAAGAGAAACAAAAGCAGCGTAATGAAAAGAAGAAGAACTGAGAATATTTTTCAATTGTGTGAACTGCGAGCTTGAACGCGCTCATTTTCAGCGGCGTTTTTAAGTTCCAGCGTGGAAGTTGAATTGTAAAATTAAATAAGAGGGAAATAAAAGTATTTTGTTGCAAAAACAAAGAAAATCACGCACTCACGCGGAGCTTTATTTCACATTTATGTTGGGAATTTGCGTTTACTTAATTCATTCTTGTTATTAAACTCAATCTAATGCAATTATTGCTGTTTTCACAGTTGAAAATGTTTACTTAATAATTGTTTGTAACTGAAAAGATTTCACATTGAAATTTCTATATTTTTACAATTGAGCAGAGAAATTTTCTTCATTTTTATATATTCTGCTACTCTATTTATTTCTATTCGAAAACGCGACATTTGAAATAAAAAAATCTTCTTGTTTTAATTCTAAAAATAAGCTAATAAAAGAAGAAATATATTTTTTTGAAGAATTTTTTGAGAAAATAAGAAGAACAAACGTAAAAAAACACATTAAAAATGTGATAATGAATTGAAAAATTCTCTCACAAATTAAAACATAATGAAGTGAAGCGAATAAAATTGCAAAACCCACAGAAGTTAAGTGAAAAAGTAGTGGATTGCTATGATTTGAAAACGTTAGCAAGCGTTTATTCCAGAACATGCAAGATTTTGTCAGGAAGAAACAAAAAAAGCAACTGAAACTCGCATGTATGAAAATTATACAGCGTCTCTGAGTGACAGAAGCTGCAACGGAAGGAAATCCCTCACTGTGTCGTCGACTGCGTTTAAATATCGACAGAATTGTGAAAATTTAAGTGGAAATACTTTGCTAACGCATTTTGTTAAAACACGAATGAAATCCGAAAACTGCGAATGAAATAAAAATACTTTTGAGTACGCATTGAACGACGACTGAATGCAGTTGAATTTCATTCAATAGAATTCTTTGAAAATGTTCATCAGCTTCCCAGCTTAAACTCTTCAACTGGCGCAAAAAGCTAAGAAATTAAATTCAAAATTGCAAATAAACTCCAACAAAACTGTAAAGAGATAAAAAAAAATGTGGTCTGTTTTCAATTTTTAAGTTTTTGTAGTTCTGTAAAGCTTAAGAAGAAGAAGAAGAAGGAGCAGAAGTACTCGTTATTTCCAAATTGAAGAGAACGCATAGAAATAATGTTTTGAAAAGATCTGGAAAAGAGGAAAGCACACAAATCTGAAAAAAGGCTAAAACGAGAATTTTTTGTCTGAATAAAAACTGATTTCTGTAAGAAAAACAAAAGCAGAGCAAACGTGTTTCATTATTTCAATTAATTGCAGTTATTTGAGGTCTGCTGGTGGTCACGATGTGGTTCTGCTTCGTGTTGCAAAGCTTGTCTCGACTGCAAAGTCGCCGCCTTGGTCTCGATTATTGTCTAGAAATCGAGGCGGGACTGTACCTGCAAGGACTGGCGAGCGTCTGTTGGGCGGGACTGTGGGGTCCTTTATAACCAGAACACGAAATAAATCCCTTATAACAAAATAAATCGGTTTTGTGTTCATTTATTTTACTTTTGAAATATTTAAATAGATTTATTAAGTTTTATATTTGCTACATGTGTTGCATAATTGTATAAATATGTAAAATTGTGTGAGTATATAGTATATATCGTATATATGTATAGATGTGGGTTGAGTTAAGTTGCAGCGGAGTTGTCATTCTCTTCTGATTTGCGATTACAGACAAGTGCAGCATTTCCACTCTTCGAATTTCTCTTGAGCCTCTCGCAGAGTTGTGCTTTTAGTCTCAGGCAAGCATCTGCTAATGAAAAGAGCGAGCAGCAGCGTCAAGTAGCCCAAAGTTTGGAAAGAAGTGTTCGGCTGAAAAGATGACAGTGGAAGAGCTGCGATGATCATGTACACGAACATCTCAACAGCAAGGACGGCGGCGATGGAGTAGCGCTTGGTGGCCAACGGAAATGCTTCGCTGAGGTAAGCCGAGGTTGAGCAGCAGTTCAAACCGTAGAAGAACATAAGGAAAAATAGCGCCACTGCGTACGTGTGCAGTACACTCTCTCCCTCCCGTTGCAAGTAACCAATACAGAGAGCCGTTACACCGCAACCTAACGTGCCGAAAATCAAAGGCCATTTACGACCTGCAGTATCCACTATATTACTGCCTAAATAGGCGCCCATCAAGGGCATCATGAAGATGTAACGCAACTTGTCAGCGTTGGAAGCCGGCGCAGAAGAAGCCAGATTCATCGGCTTGTCAACAAGCGCAGCCTTGACAACTAGCGCGAAATTCAATCCGACAATACAACGCAGAAGGCTGAGCTTGAACACGTTGATCGCGCTATGCTTTGGAATCTTCGCCTTGCTATCGGCGATGTACAGCTTGTGCTCCTCCAACTGCCCCGAAGTCTCCGCTGTTAAAGTGAAAGGTCGCTGCAAGCGCCTCAAGCAATCCAGAGCTTCCTGCTCCTGGCCGCTCAGCAGCAGGTGGACCGGTGACTCAATAATGTCAAAGTGCAGCTTATACGCGATGAGGCTGCAAGCGACGCACACAAGGCTGTGCACGTTAACTGGGAACGACAGGATGCTCGATAGCTCCGTGATGAGTACCTGAATGAGGACGCCGATAGAGAAGGCCTGCGCTTCCGCTGAAGATGCGATTTTGCCGCGCACATGCGGCACCGACTCCTCACCGGCCATCATCATTGTCGGCACGAGTACCAAACCCACGGCGAATCCATTTAGTTGGCGCGCCATCATGATGGCGATGAAGTCGTAGGGGAAATTCCAGAAAAGGGCACCGCCAATTATAACCATGAAAATGGATACCAGCTGGAAACAATAGAGATTTCTTGAAAGGCCCAGCTCGGATCTCCAATCTTACCACAAATATGGCCGACGGCACCCTTCTGGTGAGCGCAGCTCCAACATAGGTTCCCAGGATGGCTGCAAGGAACCAGCAGACCCTCACGAATGTCGAGTCGAAGAATGGATCGGTCGTAGCACTGATGCCGAAGCTCCAAGTGATGTTCATGCCGCCGGTGACCAGCAGCGGGGAGGCTAGTGGGACAGAGCGGGCGATGTGGGGAAATTGATTAGATAAATCAACATTTTATTACATAATATGATAGGGTATTTCAATCAGTAAAATAACTAACTTAAATATTACTGTTTGAAATATTGCTAAAATAACAAATATTAATATAACTTGGAGAATGAGAGTGCTTTAAAATGAAGGAAAACTATCAAATTCTTACGAAAGGAGTCCTCAATTCGTAGAATTAAGAATCATCAAAGATATTAACTATTACACAGATGTTGTGGAAGTTCATTTTCGGTAGGTATTTGGAATCGAATAAACTGATGACAGCGTAGACGCAGTTGAAATCACGGCAAGCTCGACGCCGCTAATCTTGAATATTACTTAATAATTATAGCACTGTCGATGAGATATCCATTTTCTTTCATTTCTTGCATTATTCAGACCAACTTCACCATAAAGGAAAAACAGAAATTGTCTTCATTCCTCGATTACTTCCACATTTTGGAAATTAATCGTCGAAGTGAATAACCTTTGCTAGCCGAACGCAGAAATGTAATTGGATCCCGCTCTTCAATGCCATATTTTTCCCTACTTGAACTTACAATGAGTGGCGTATTTTTTCCATTCATATCATCAAATAAGAGTGAAAAATGGAAAAAAAAGAAGTTAATTTAAGTAAAACAGAAGTAATGATCGTGATAGAATTTTCGATAAAAGTGCTTCGCAGAACTTCGCCAAAGATATTAAAATCGAAAATTGTACACATCCTGATCATCACTTTTTAGACAATCTAAATCCCTCTCGAAGAACGAATAAAGGATTTTAGATCACTTTTGCAGTATTAAAATCAAAATTCCTACCTGCTTTCACCGATTTCACTTGCGGTTTATTCTTTTTCTTGTCGGCGGAAATTTGCTTCCAAATCGCAGTTGGGGATTGTGGTTGCCCTGGAATCTCGGGCGTTGTCTGTACACTCTGAGGACTCTCAAGTGATATGTTGGGGTAAATATTCACCGTTGTGGGTGTTTCATCCTGAACGACGTTTGACATTTTTTCAGATTTCGGAAAACTTACTAAGTCAGTGATTTTATTTGGCTTTTACACTACTTATGAACGCGTTTATATGCGGTTGGCGAAGACTTAACTGGCAGACGTCCGTACACTGAGCCGCTCACAGTAGAAATGAATTTCAATTAATCCCTTTCTTTCTATTCCAACTCCGGACGACGAGTAAACAATCGTCGTGTAAGCAAAAGCAATCGAGTTGCTGAAGAGCGCGACGAAACAGTTTAGTCAGCGAAAACTACATTTTTCGACCGAAGAATCCAGTCTTGGAGAGAATTTTTAAATTAAGCCGGCAAGGAAGTTTTCAGAGGATCAGATTTCATGTAATACTACATTGGAGAATATCTAACTTGCATAAAATGTTGCAAGTTCCATATATTGTATATACGAAGAAGTTATACTAACAAACATACCAAAATGTCTACAAAAATTGTTTTTATACTGTGAAAAAAACTACTGCGCTAAGGATAATATTTGTATGTCCTCGTCAAACATCAGTGTCACTATATTGAGTGCATTCCCTGCTCAAGAATGCTTGGAATTTTTTCTGAGCTTGCCGCAACGTTGTATTCTTAGTCTCCGGAAAGCAAATCGCAACGAATCCCGCAAACAGGAATGACAGACTCCCCAGAACGTAGAAGTATTCAGCCACCGAAAACGGTCCCAGCTGAATGCATGCGATGATGACGTGTACGATCATCTCAACGGCGAAAGTGGCGGCGATGCAATACGGTTTCGCCGTCAGTGGGAAGGCCTCGCTCAGATAAACCGAGGACGAGGTGGCGGCCAGACCAGCGAAGAAATGATGCAGGGAAAGTAAAATGGTGGTTGAGACCACCAGAGTTGCGTCCGTCATCCTGAATGGCCAAGGATACTCGCGGCCAATGCCGATGGCCGTAGCGCCGCCGAGAAGTGTGAAGGAAATCAACGGGTATTTGCGGCCCATTGTGTCCATCAGGTAGCCGCCCAGAAGGCTGCCGATCAAGCGAAACAGTCCGTTCAAGTAGAAGGGGTGCGAAGCCACAACCAGGGCCACATCTATGTACGCGATGTTGACGATTAGCGAGAAGTTCAGCCCGACAATGGCGCGGAGCAGGCTGAGTTTGGCCAGTGCCGGCAAGCTCTCGATGAAGCTCTCCCGCAGTGTCCTCTCCTTGTTTTCAGCGATGTACAGCTCGTGCTCCTGCAGCAGTTCATGCGTCTCCGTGGAAAGTGTGAGAGGTTGCTGCAGACGCCTCAAGTAGACCAACGCATCCTGCCTTCGATCGTGCAGCAGCAGGTACACTGGAGACTCGAAGGAAGTGAGGGCAAAGATGGCCAGAGGGAGGAGGAGGCCGAAAAGTATGCACAGAAGGCCGTGCACTTGGTTGGCAGAGACGACGGTGATGTGCCAGCGAGAAACGATTTCTATCTGCAGGTAGGCTCCCAGTGCGACGGCCTTCGACTCGATGGACGATGTGATGTTGCCGCGCCTGTGTGGAGCCGCTAATTCACCACCCACCACCAGCGCAGGTACAAATGCCACACCCACAGCGAATCCATTCAGGTGACGCGCTATCATGAGAGCCGCCAAGTGAGTGGGGAAAGCCAGGAAGAGGATGCCGCCGAGTGCAATCAGCAGGGAGGACACCAGCTGCCAAATAAGTTCAAAACAACACTGGTGCGCCAAACACGGGTCTCCAAACTTACCAAGATTGACCTCTTCGGGATTTGGCTGGTGAGCACGGCCCCGAAAAAGGCTCCAATAATCGCCGCGAGAAACCAGCAGGTCCTCATGTAAGTCGTCGGTCTCAGGTCGCCGGGAGCGCTGAACCCCAAGCTCCAGTTGATGCTCATGCCGCCGGTTATGAGCAGGAAAGAGACTATTATGACGCAACGATCGGTCGGCGGGGAGGGACATGAAAAAAAGAGAGAAGTAGTTAAGCGGAGGCACACTACAGTCGATATGGCCGAACAGTATATCGGTCTCACTCCACAGTAAGTGAGTGAGCCAAGTTGGCGGTCCCTACTTTTGGAATGGAATTAGTGAATCTGAAGAAACGGAGGCCGTCTGCGTTCAGTTCAACTCAAATTAATGCAGATGACACAATTTATGCTGCACCTGAATACACTGCACGCTCTTGTGGGTTTCGTCGTGTAAAGCTTCTTCTGACTCCGAGTCTTCCCAGACTTTCGGGGGGCATCAAGGGATCCCGTGAAGGTGTCCGGTCCATATTTGTGTACATTACGGAGTTATAATTAACGAAACTGCAGTTTTCGTCGTTTGCTTCCCAACTTTTAAACTGCTTATGAATGCACTTGTGCGGGGATCGCGAGGATTGAATTACAATTCACTTCAAAACGTTCGAACGCTGCGCCGACCACTGCAAAAGTGAAGACATACGAAGCTCGCTCTCGTCTTATAGACTTCGGAAGGTAAAAATGTATGGGACTTTCAGAGAATCAGGGCGTTGGCGACAAAACAGCGGGGCAGCACACACATCGCGTACATACGAATGAAGAATCCAGGCATTTCTTTGCCGAGACAAAAGTTTGATTCCAACTAATCTATTTGCTTTTAATAAATTTGAATTTATATAGTTAGAAACTGATAAAACCTTCCTTATAAATTGTTTCTGTATAGACTACACACATCTGGTCTACTTATAGACACTTAAATACGTATAGATTACGAAAATCTCTTCGCTGAAAGGAGTTTTTCCGCCCTCATCAAACTTCTGTTGATTATTGCGCGTATTATTTGCTCAGGAATCCTCGGAATTTGTTCTGAGCTTGCCGCAACGTTGTATTCTTAGTCTCCGGAAAGCAAATCGCTACGAATCCCGCAAACAGGAACGACAGACTCCCCAGAGTGTAGAAATATTCAGCCACCGAAAACGGTCCCAGCTGAACGGATGCGATGATGACGTGTACGATCATCTCAACGGCGAAAGTGGCGGCGATGCAATACGGCTTCACGGTCCGCGGGAAAGCCTCGCTCAGATAAGCCGAGGACGAGGTGGCTGCCAGACCAGCGCAGAACTGATGCACCAAAAGTAGCACGAGCACCGATCTCAGCTGCATTACACTGGCCAGTCTGTCTGCGTGAGGATAGCTGAAGCCCAAAGCGATGGCCGCGGCACCGCAGATAAGAGTGCAGCAAACCAGCGGGTTCTTGCGGCCCAGTGAGTCCATCATGAAGATGCCCACGAGCCCGCCAATCCAACGTGTCATTCCGTAGAGGAGGAAGGGCACCGGAGCGTAGAGTGCTGGCAGATACAAGGTCACTATTATGAGCGCGATGTTGGCGATTAGCGAGAAATTCAACCCGACGATGCCACGAAGCAGACTCAGCTTGGCGAGGGCGGGCAAGCTCTCGACCACGCACTCCGTCAGCTTCTTCTCCTGGTTCGCGGCAATGTAGAGCTTGTGTTCCTCCAGCTGTTCATACGTCTCCGTGGTAAGGACTCTCGGTCGCTGCAGACGTCTTAAGCACTCCACGGCTTCGCATTCCTTGCCGCGCAGCAGCAGATACACCGGCGACTCCACAACCTTAAAGTGCGCGTAGAGCAGTGCGATGGCGCTGAGGCAGACGCACACGAGTCCGTGTATCTGGTTGAGGCTGATGGTGGTGTGGCTCCAGAAAGCTGCGAGCTCTATCTGCACGAAGGCACCCACCGCGAAGGCCATCGACTCGGCGGACGACGCGATTCTGCCGCGCATGCGTGCAACCACCACTTCGCCACCCATCACGAGGGTCGGCACGAATGCCAAGCCCACAGCGAATCCGTTTAGGTGGCGCGCTATCATGATGGCCACCGAGTCGGTGGGGAAGGCCAGCAAAAGAATGCCGCCGAGTGCAATCAGCAGTGAGGACACCAACTGCAAAGTGAGTTCGGAATAAGTCTGCGTGAGGAAAACATGGATTTCCAAGCTTACCAAGAATAACTTCTTCGGTGTTTTGCTGGCGAGCGCGGCCCCAACAAGCGCTCCAATAATGGCTGCGGAGAACCAGCAGACCCTCATGTATGTCGTGGAGATCAGATCGCTGAACAAGCTGAACCCCGAGTCCCTGGAGATGCTCATGCCGCCGGTGATGAGCAGGAGAGCGGCTGTTACGTAGTCACGGATCGGTTGGCGTTCGAAGGGAATGAATTTATATTAATTGGATGAAATTTAAGTGTGATTTTTTCTGACAAACTCTGCTTATAAATTTAAATGTCGACCCAGCTATTTAATAAGCAAACTTATTGACGAGATTTCGTTCACTTCGGCATTAAATGATCATCATGAAAAGAATGAAAAGTTCTAAAATATTTTGAATTCATGTTGAATTTTTCAAAATCTCGCCATTAGAATTGTTTAATAGTAGGAATTTATGGGAATTTGTATTTCTATGAGTTGGGTTTTTGCTATATAAAGCGCTCTAGTCGACCACATGTTTTTCTCCGGGGTTTCCCCTCACAGCGTACGAGGCGAGAAATCGCAGGTTTGTTGAGAGGTTTGTTTTCGGTATTTCAGCTCCACATTTTTAGCAGCAGTTTTATCTGGCTACTCGGACTTCAGCGAATGTTTTTATTATACATTGGAACGCGATTACTGAATAATGCATCGCAATAAATGGTGTGAACATGATTCAGTGATCAACCAAGTTATCTAATCTATCCAAAAATTGATATACCCAAAAATTGATAAACTTCTGATCAGTTTCAGTAGCTGATGTTACTCGATTTTCCTACACGATTCCTTAGATTCACGTAACACAACATTAATGAAAGCAACTTAAAACGCAGTCGAGAAGTGGAAAGTCTCTGCCAGTGTTTCTCGTACCGGTTCCCACGCAATCCGATTGAGGACGATTCCTCCTGCTCTGTCCACAACATCCTGTCTCTGGTGGTGAGGGCTGCGGCTGCTGCGGCTGCTCTGGACAGTACGAACTCCCGAGCGGTGTGTTGGGACAACCGCACTCCGCATGCGTTTGATTTCCATTCATATTTGTAACTGTTCGCGATTTCAAATTGAATTTCGCACAGACTTCAAATCGAGTCGCAATTCAATTCACACTCCTGCATTAATTTAACACAGGTTAAGAGAGCGCAGACGGCACCGCTTGGGAGGAGAAACGTTCGACTTCTGTACGCGATGATGATTGCTGCAGAACTGAATTTTTAGTACTCTTTTAATACGTTGAGTAAACAACGAGTGTGTAGAATAAATCAATAGAATTTCGAAGGTAAATGCATTCTCTAACGCAGCAAGTACTGGAAATAATTATTTCTAGAATTAACAAATAAGAAGATATTTAAATTATAATACCTTCCTTTCAGATATCGGACAAGTTAATACAGCATAAAGGTATTGAATTTAGTTGATATAACGAATTTTATAACGGGAACTCAAAGTTTCTCCTCTTTCAACTCTCAGAGGCATTTCCCTCTTTTTTTGTTTTATCAGAATTTCACGATATCTTCTTTCTTTCATCGTCGCTCTCAACAATTGAATCGCTTGCGATGACGACAATTGCGGGGAATCCCTGTAAATATTTTCAGCTTTATCAGCACTTTTTTATAGATATTTTATGGTATAGCAAGAAGCTCATTACTTAAATGATATTTAAAAATGTGAATCAGGTGGAAAATTATTTTCTTTGATGGAAGCGATAGTTGGGATGGAGCAACCCGCCGTCGTCTCCATATCAGCAACAGAATTCTTAAAATAGCGAGCCGTTAGCAACAAATAACGCCAGTTTCTGTTATTTGATACTCTGAAAACATTTCATTACGAACAAAACTCGTCGCTAAGCTTAACAAATTGCATGGCTAACTTCAACCAGAAACTAAATCAAGAAATGAAATTTTATATTTTTCAACTAGTCTTTTAAAATTGAAGCCGCAGTGATTTTTTCTTTGACGCATAATTATTAATTACTAGCGGCTGTAAAATCTCACCATTCAGCAAAGTCTGACCACAAGAATGTGTGCGGTCGCCTTTGTAAATATAAAGTGTCAGCTTCGAAGATACACAGACTCGCATAAACATGCGGCAATAAACAGGCGGCGTAAGCAGACAGCAATTCATGCTCTTGACTGCGTTGAGTGCGGAGAATTACTGGCGTGAGTTACTCGCACTTCAAAAAATCACTTCATGAACGGCGAGTGTATTTTTCCCCTTCGTTATTTTAATGTAAATAAAGAAAGAAATGCGATACCTTAAGTGGATTTTCTAGTTCCCTAGAACTGAAGGGAATGTGAGTGTCCAACATCTCTGAAATGTTTACTTCTAAAATATCTGGAAATCAATAAAATCACCCCAAGACATCAACTGCAAGGAAATTCATGTTTGTTTGATTTTTAAATTAATTTTTAGATACTCTTTATTCGGATATATTGTGGAATATTATCATCTCAACCTCAAATACGCACGTTTATCCCTCTTAACACACGTAATATTATGAAATTTCTTTACTCTAACGAAATGTGGTATACATTGCAGATTTTTTTTCTATTCTAAAGTCGTCATTCGAAGTTTGCTTGGGTCACGCAAATTTGATTTTACATTTAGTTAACACTTATTTCAACTTTTAAATGATTTTCTCTTATTTACAACACATTCAATAAGTTAATCTTAATTGCTAGAATATTAATGGGAATATTGTGAGTTTCCCTTGGGAGTTCCAGAGAAGCGAGTTTTCTTTACATTCTAAGTAATGCTGTAAACCGAAGAAAGTTTTATATACAAGATCGTGGCTTTCTTTTAGTAACACGCAGACTAACAGCAACAACTTATTAAGCCATTACTTGGTAATCTGCACCCGATTACTTGCTAACGATTCTCAGCTGGTAGTCGAGGAGGTGTTTCACTCTTCCAAGCTTTCAAATTGCTATAGAAAGTTCGAACGCTGTATTTTTAACTTCTTGTATTGTTGCATTTACTATTAATTTCTCTTCACATCCTTTTTTATTTTAGATGTTTTCGGTATTTTGGGTATTTCAGAGTTCAGGGCGAGATATCTACAACTGAATACTCTACTTTCTTGCTTAATCTTTGGCTTAAATTAATACTTACACGCTATGAATTAATTCAGTATTTATTTTAGAGTGAATATTCATTACTGTATCTAGTAATTAATTACTAAATGAGTATTGAAGTTTTAAAATTGTTTTCTCTAAACATTAAATATCGTCAGCAGCTTTATAAAATATTTTATATACAAATTGTGAAGAATAAATGAATGCAATTCCACAAGCATTTTTGAAATTGTCGGAAAACTCTCAAAAAAGTCGCAAAATTCGAAAAACTCTCAAAGAATAAAGTTTTTTTTACAAAATTCCTTATTATTGGGGGTGAAATCTTGAAAATCTTTAATTGCCACGTCTACCGCAACTCAAATGAAGTTAAAGAAAAAACTTTTGTGGAATCTTTGAGCAAAAATTAGTGCATAAATCAAACAAAAAAGCTTCTTACCAATTCGTCCACTTAAATTTAGTGCAAATTTAGTGCATTTTTTCTTGTTGCCTTGAGATACTCGTACAATAATCAATCATTACTTAGCTTAAATAGAAACATTTTGCTAGTAACGGCGCTGCTTAAGTAGCCTGATTTTAGGGGTATTTTAAATACCCGTTACAAGTTGGTGGTGGTGATGGTGGTTGCCGCTGCTTCCATTCAAATCTACTGCCGGAGCGCTTTAGCAGGGAGCTGCCCGGCCCTTCCATTTCCTCCCCTGCTCACCTCTTCCTCCACCCGCTTTTTCAGCACACCAGCCGGAGACCATCTCTTCCTACTGCACGCCCCCCGGCGCCAAGCCACCCCCTTCAACAGCTTTACAATTAAAAGTTTCTACATAAAATTAAGCTTCGGGCTGCTAATCTACGGCTCTGTGCTCTCGTATCACCGTGTAACGGTGCGTTTGTTGTTGCTTCTGTTGTTCTTGTTGTTGTTATTTTTGTTGCCAGCTGCCTGGATGCTGTGCTGTTGCTCCAGCTGCTCTTGCTTCTGCTCTCTCGGCTGCCGCTCCCGCTCCCGCTCCCGCTCCCGCACCCGCTCCCGCACCAGATTCTCTCTACGCACCTGCTTGGCGTCCGTGTTTTTCGTAATCCTCGCATTTCGCCGGTTGAGATGCAGCTCCACGTTGCAGCTAATTATGTAGTTTCGTGCAATTTGGCTCAAGATAGCGTACACCTGCCAGAGCCCCACTACGCCGACGATGCTCCCAATTAATTTGCCCGCTTGCTGCAATACGGTTGCGTGCGTTGTTGTTGTGCTGGCTGCGTTTGTTTGCATCGCTTCGGGCCGCTCACCTGTAAAAGAGAGAGAGAGAGAGAGAGAGAAAAAGAGAGAGAGAGAGAGAGAGAGAGAGAGGAAAAAGAACGAAAAAAATGAGAAAAGTACTAAATACCGGTTAAAGTAGTTTAATGAAGTTGCTGATTTGAGTTTTTAAGTTAAAAGCGATGGTTGAAATCTGCGGAAATTCCGACTGATGAGGGGATTTAAAATTAAATTTCTTATTTATTCCTACTTTATAAGAATTTAAATGTTAGGAGAAACTATTTCAGTAGACTTCCTCACAGTTTTTTTAGCATTTTAAAGGCATAAAGTAGAAATATATTATAACTTTTACCCAAGAAAAGGATTCCCGTGGCTTGCGATTCTTTTGATTTGCTTATTTTCTCTCCTTTGTTATTTACAAGTAGCGAAATTTGCCTGAGTGTAAATAACGACGTTAACGAATGTGAGTGTGTGTGTGTCTGTGTTTTTGTGCTTATTTCGCACCCTTTGTGAAAAATTTGAACTTTGCACTTAAAGATAAGCACAGAATATTTTTTTTCTTTATTATCACTTTACGAGCATTAAGAGCTTCACAAGCTACATCGATGTATCTGCAATGTTTTTGTTTTATTTATGTGGATTGCAGAATGAAGTTGTAACCCTACAAGTTAGCAATAGAAGCGAGATGTCATCGATGTGTTTGTGTGTGTGTGTGTGTGTGTGTGTTGTCATGTCAGTAAACCGCTTTGTTTAAGCCAAGTTTTGAGGACAACAAAAACCTTAGACACACACATGCGTTACACACAAAGCTCGACATGAGATGAGAGTGGAACTGTGATAATAACGATATCTATCTGCATTCTATTCAAGATGTAACACAAGTGTGCATGTGTATATGTGTGTGTTAATGTGTGTGTGTTAGTAAGAGTTTCTATAGAACAGAGAAAATTGAGCTATGAAAGCAAAGTGTTTGCAGTGAAGCTTCACTGAGACTTAAACAAGTTAAGAACTATTTTGTATTTTGTGATTGACGTGTGAAGGCCTGGTAAGCTTAATCTAATCCAAATATAATAATAAAGAAATATGATTTCAGCCGATTGTCCTTCAATCGGAACAACAGCCTCGAGACTTTGTACTCCTACATCGAAATGAGCAAGTTTTCATTGAAAACTCATTGTATGCAATTGTATTTCTAAAGCATTCTACGATTTTTATGCTTTAAGAAGTCTTTAAGAAGTCAAAACTATTAGAGAAAATACTTGCCTCCTTTTTAATTTAGGAATCACAAGGACTCACCTTGAAGCACATGTACGCGTATGCTCGCGATTTCCGTATTCGATGGGTAGCAAGAGTATTTTCCAGAATCCGGTAGATCGGCATCGTCGATAAGCATTATCGACTTGGTCTGCTCGGACTTGAGAGTCTTGAATGTGATGCGACCGGCAGAAGTTTCCTCGCTCAAGACCTTGGAAAAGCATAGAAATACAGAGATAATAAATTCATATACGAGTTTTTAAACTATACATTTGATTAGCCTAAATTATGTAGCATCGGAAAACCTTTTGTATCGTTTTTTCACATGTTTAAGATATCTTAGTAGATTAAAAAAATATCTAAAAACTCTTTCAGTAACATTCCGAATTTAATTCGATCGTATGTCTCAAGTATTGAGTTCTAAAATTCAGTTTACTTTAAGCAAAGTCAACGAAAAAGGGTGCTGCTTTGTTCACTTTTCGGTTCTACAGAATAAATTCAATAATATTTACTCTTCCCCGTTTTGTTTGCTGCCATTCTGTTTTTTCCCTTTTTTTAAGAACTGCAGTGTGTTTTTAGAGTTTTTTTATTCTCATTGCACTTAAAATGGAAAAGAAACGTAAGTTGAAAGGTGTTTGAATTGATCGAATCCCAGCAGTTCGTCCACAACGGCATTGTAATGCAATTCTAAGCATTATTTGTGGATATTGGGAGAAAAGTAAGAAACCTGTGTCTCTCTGGAGAATCTATACAAAAGTATTTCCATTAGAAAACGTGTGAAATAAATTATACTTTTGATAAAACGGATTGTTTCATCTCTTAGAGAAAACACAAGATATTCACGAAATTTAAAGACTCATTTGAGATTTATATTACACTACTGAGTGCCGTTCCTGACTCTCTGAATAGTTAATCCAACTAATCCCTTCATATATGCGATGCTTTCAAGCGCTCCTTACCTTATCCTGATGATACCAGAAGATGTGTGTCGGTGGTTCGGGACTGAATTTTATAGCGCAAGTCAGATTTATCGTGCTTCCCTTATCCACATACAGATCGGGGCCACCAAGTATTGTAGCGGTCGGTACTGCGAGAGATAAAACGGAGAACAAGAAGAGAACGACATTAAGAAGATGTGAGGAGCAAAATAGGAACGAGAAGCTGAGAAGCTAACAACAATAGCAAACTTGTAAGGATTAAAAGAAACATTACAATGGGTTTTAATAGCTTTTAATAGCGGTATTAGTTAGAGTTTCTCGTGTTATTGTTATAATTTAGGTGAGGCATTTTTGTCTTGTTAGGCACGGAAAGCGTTTCACTAGATAAAAATAGTTTTCTTTAGGTTTTAGAGATATATGAAGGGGACAGATTAATATTCTAAACTGTTGCAAGCATGGCGTGGAGTAGCAAAGGTATTTAGCACTGAAATATGAGAAAAACGTGCACGGTTTCAACTTGCGTTTGTTAACTAATCCATGAATAAATATTAAAAAAGTTATTTAGCAAAAAATGTGTTTATTTTGCAATATAAACGATTATGTATGTTAAAAACGGCTTTTTAGTACGATAGTGATTATAATGGTATTATTTTGCGAAATTGTATTGTAGTAAGAGTTATTTTAAAAGAACTTTCTTAAAGTTAAAACACATTTTTCAACCCGATGTAGCTACAAGAGGGAAGTTCCTGCTGTTTACCATGCCAACAAACTTATAGTGCTGTTTTCAGTTCACTTTCCGGACCGCTTTTACACTTAGTTTCGCGCACGTATGCGGGGCTCGTCGTTGTTTTTGTTATTGCAATCACACTCATCGGGTAACAAATACGAGGGTTAAAAAAGTATTTGCTGTTATCGTTTGTTTTGTCGGTCCGGTACTGTTTTGCAGTTTCAGTTTTGCACTGCGGCAAATTCTTGACTGTTTTGCTAACCTATTCAGCTGATAAAATTCAATTGATCTCGTTCCCTCTCTCCGTTACAGTTGGCTACCTCTGCTGTCGTCGTAGGTACCAACTTTTATATGTGTGTGTATTTGAGGAACGCCGGCGCAAAGTTAAATATTTGTATGCAACTTTGCCACATCGTTGCAACATATTGGACTGTGGAAATAAACTGGTGGCAAGAGGGAACGAAGGTGTGGCAGGTGGTGCAATCGGAAGCGAGTCTTTCCAACCTGCAACTTGAAGTTCTCTCTTTCTTCGTAGAGGTTCGAAGTTAAGTATCAAGATTCTCAGGAGTTTGTTTTATTGACAATGCTTTCAAAATAAACTCATTTCGATTAGGTTTCCAATCGATATTTGTTATGTCGAGTTATTTTAAAACGTTAAAATAACTTAAAAGGTTGAACAAAGTTATTTTCTAAAGTAATTCATAGATTTTAGAGGGAAAATGGGTACCATGTTCCACACCATAACCAAGTCATAATCAACGGCCGTGTTTACGAGTGAGAGTTCATGTGAAAACATCTGGTCCACAGACAAGAAGAAGCACTGCATGCACCATTATGTAGCTCCTGGACACTTGCTTTCCGAAATTCTCGAGGCAACTCTCTTCCCTCAACGCTAATAGTTAGTGATCACAACTTATTACTACACTTCGAACATAAACACCATCACCAACAAAGAAGAAAGAAGGTCAGGCACGCGCACCCACTTAAAACGCCTCCCGCCCTCCGATACCGTGATGGCACATTGTAAGCTGTTGGCTGCAGTTTGAGGCCGCTTGTTCATTCATGCCATCTCGAAATTTATCTCCATCCAGCGGATGTGCTGCTGAATTTTATTCAAATCCGCGTGGTTCCGAAATGTTTCGTTCACACTCAGCGTCAATGACATCAGCAATAACCATCACGATGGCAACAATGGCAGCAATAATAATGCTGGCAACATTAGATAGCATTTGTGCTTCGGTCAGTATTAGCGAGGTTTGTGCTCCACCCACCGCCACCGCTCCACTCGCGTCCCCGCCACGCCCCGCTCCCGCAAGCGCCCACCAACGAGTCACAGCCGCGGGTAGATTAAATTACGGATAATGAGATTTTAATGGCTTGGCTTTTCCCTTTTCGCATTTACATAAAATGCAGACCTACTTTTCAGCCTAAAATTGAATACTAATTTTTGATGGCACTGTTATTTTGACCCCGGACGTACAGCTGTAAGTTTGCGCGGAAGGTGTTAACGATTACGATAATCATCTGGCTTTGGCAATCTGGCTTCTAAGTACAACCTGATGGAGTCATTATTGGCCGGTGTAAATAGTTTTGTAGTACATTCCGTAAACTGAGGGACGGTTTTAGTGAAGATTATTAAGGATAGTTTTATCAACGCCTACGGGAAAAGTATTAGGAATCAGAAGCAAAACATTGTTAACCTAACAAATAACTTCGCGAGCTCTGTAAGTAACTTAAAAGCTCTGTAAGTGTTGGAAATTTAATCGGAGAGAGTTCGGAGAGAGGATATTTAATCGGAGTTCCAATGGAAACGCGCTGACTCGTCTTTGAAAATCCCCAAGCAATCGGATCGAACCTCTGAAATGGTCTCGTAAAAAGAAACGTACGCTCTACGTTAGGAATCCCTACAGATCCCTTAAGGAAGCTCAAATTATCCTGCTCCATCCTTTCGTGCTGTTTATGCAAGCGAGCAAGAAATGCAAATTCCAGTCGTCTTTACCATCGCTCTTGATATCCCTACCAGATGCAGCCGAATTGCTTTCTTGCATGCGTTCTTGAAAGGATTCCACCATCGCAGAAGCAGCAAAGCACGCAGCACATCGAATATCGAGAGTCCTTGTCATCCCCGCTGACTGACTGAGACGAGGACTACCCATCAGCTACCATCTGCATGTGATACTCTCGAAAAATGCACTGAATGTGTTACCAAATGGATGCCGCACGTTAGCTCAAGCGAGACGCCAGCTGGCGGAAGGTATTAGCATATTTTAGTGGCTTCCGATGAAAGTGCAACACTTCAGACCGCATCAAGGAAGCAACGCGCGGTCGTGTTAGTATCGGCAGCAAGGGGACAGCGGTATAGAAAAGCGTGGGAACTAAAGATTCGGTTATTTTGCATTGTCTGCGAGGACCATTCAGGACCCGCTTGCTTTTATCCGTGTGGGAGACGGACATGACCGAGTATACCGACCCGCAACCGGCTGTAGGGGTCCAAACATGCCCGCGAATTCATCATCGCTCGACTGATAGATGCGATCGGAGCCAATGTAGAAGGCGTCGTCGTTGTAGTACTGCTGCAGCAGGCTGTTCTTCTCGCTGTCGATGGTGTCTGCGCGGGAGAAAATAAAACAAGGAAAAATAATTTAACAAAAGAAAATCATAACAGAAACTATAAAAGTCAGTTAAAAAAGCAAAAACACAACATATAAACAGAAATATTTAACGAAATTTTTATTTTTTATTTTATTTTTTTTTAATTTTTTTTAAAATTTTTTTTTTAAGCCAAAGTATGTATGAAATAAACTCGAAAACGATATAAATGGACTTCTTCAGTCCTCTAGATGAAGTACGCGATCTCCTGTCGACTATAAAAACTTTCCTTCATTTTCCTTACCGGAGATTAACTTTGGAAATTATTTTAAAGTCTTCTCAAATCGTGTGTATAACTGTGGTGTTTCAATTTTGTTTGCGCTTAATATAAGTGTACAACTAGCATGTTTACGACGATGCAACTGCATCGGCATCTGCAAGGATATTTCGCAGGATGCTTGCTCTGCTGAACATAACGTGGAACGACGGAACAAAGAATAACATCAGCAACAATAGTAACAATAACGACGGAAAGCAGCAACGAAACAACAACAACAACAACAACAACCACAACAACAACAACAGAACCAGTAGCTCTAATAATAATAACAATAATCGTAACAATGACTGGGATGATGAAGTCGACTGCCAAACAAAGTGTAAATAAATTATATCGTTAATGTGTTGTTCTGCTGTTGTTGTTGTTGTTGTTGTTGTTGGTGTTGTTGTTGCCGCTGCTGCATTATGCATGCAAGAAGGAACCAGAAGGCTGCTGCTCTTCACAAAGCAGCCAAGCAAAAGCTGTGTGTATGCGTGCGTCGAGCAGCAGCACTTTAAGCTGATGCTATTGTTGCTCTTGTTATTCTGAGCGTTGTTATTGCAGCTGTAGTTGTTGTAGTTTCCGGAATTGTCGTCGATGTAGTTTTTGTTGTTGTTGTTGTCGTTTCTGACGCAAAAAGTGCATCCATTCATTGCAATTTACATAAATTTAATGCGTTGCAGCGTCGTTAACCTGAAAACGAAAGTCGCTCATACGCCCCGATGACCGCAATGGATGTTCGCGGCACATAAAAGAAAACTCAACTCAGCTCTCTCTCTCTCTCTCTCTCTCTCTCTCCTGTGCTCTGGCCATTTTCTACTCCACGCTTCTTGAGTTAACAGCGCGAATATAAATAAGTGGAAATTAAATTCAGAGAAAAACTGACATTTTCTCTCTTCGCTTTTTTTTACGCTCTGTTTGTGTTATGTTCTTCCGTTTCACCCCATATACTCCTCCTCCCCTTGCCCACTCCCCTCCCCGGACCCATTCAACCTCTACTTACCCACAATATTCAGATTGACGGAGAAACTGCGCACCGGCTGCGTTGATATTTGGCACTCGTAGACGCCCGCATCGCGCTGTTGCGCCCACTTTATTTGCAGCGTCCACTCGTCGATGTCGCGGTGGTAGGAGGTCTGGAAGCGCTGGTCGGTGGTGTACGTGTAGGTGCCGACGGTGAGTATGTGAAGATCACGATGGCGTATCCAAGCAACCTGAGGAGGCGTGAGAAAACTCGATTTAGTTCTGCTAAAATTTGTCATGTTTTTCTGTAATTTTTTCAACTTATTGGTTAGTTTTGCTGGTAAATTCTCTATATTTTATCTTTTTTGTATACATTTTATTTATAAAATTCTAAAGATTTAAATAAAAACTAAGGTTAAAAATACCAAAAGGGTCGAAAACTTCGTATAAACTGTTCTTTCTATTTTATTGCTGCCTCCCTCTTGCGTCCAGTTGACCCCAAAGGTAAATTCCTTCATAACTTTTGGAAATAAAGGGTTGCACGTCTTCTGTTCCACTTGACGTGCGTTTTGTTTTGCTCGTCTTTGCAGGCTGCATACAGAATTCACTCTGACACGTTCGCAGTTAAGTTGTGTCCGCTGTCGGAGTGTAGTTTCTACGCAAGCATGTCCTGTCAGGATTTACTCACTCACAACACTTCATAGCTAAGTGTAGGTTGCTGTTTTTGCAGCACCAACTACTGTAATTTAGTTCTGTTCTGCTTTCTTTTCTATTCGTAGTTGGAATCCTGTACAGCAGTCGTCGTCGTCGGATGTCCCGAACAGTTTTGTGCTCTTGTGTCAGCTGTTGTAATCAGGTATTCATTCGTATGGCTTTCGTTTTAGCATGTGTGACGTCGGTTGTTGTTGGTTTCATGGAATTCGTAATAAAGTTTTAAGTAAATTGGTAAAAAAAAAATAAAAAACAAAAAATTCACTGTTTCGCTTAAAATTTCGTAAAATTATCGTTTTTTCTTAATTTTTAATGCAAATGTTTGCACTGAGCTAGCAAATTTAATTAAGCCGCAGACTGGCACTCCCTCTCTCCCTTCCAAATCCCCCGTCCACCCCACTCAACCTTCTCCTCAATCTTTCCTTTTAAAATCGCCTTTTCCACACGTTTGTCAAACGCTTGCATTTGTTGAATTGCAGAGTTCTTGTCTGCGCTCGCGTGTGCCAGAGACGAGTGCGAGTACCTCCGCGTTTACATGGCTGCCCTTTCGAAGCCTAATAAATCAGGACCTTCGTGCTGCTACAAATAATGGCTGCCTCACAAACACAGCTGCAGCACTCATGCACACACATTTGGCTTGCCGAACGCTAAGAAGCTCGAGCAGCAGTTTTTCAACTTTTTGTTGCTGCCTCTTTATAATGACGCCTCGTAAATCTGTTTCTACATCCTGCAGAACTCCTGCTGCCGCGAGCAGCAAATGCTGACCGAACCACTTGAGGAGGATGTGAAACTGTGCTTGCAGCGTAATGTCGAGATATATAATGTGTGTGTGTGTGAGTTTAAAGCGCACACATACTCGGGTGTTGCACTGTAGCGGAAACGCCAGAAAAATTGCCCGAAAATAGCACGCAATCCATTGAGATGCTGCAACTGATGTGCAGCTAATGCTGTGTCGAGTGTTGATGGGGCTGTAAGCGCTTTGCAAATGGCGCCGAATATTTCCTCGCAGAAGTGGTACTGCAACGAAGCTGTCTGATTTCTTTCGCCTCGTTCGCCCTCCTCCTTCACCTCCTTCATCTCCTTCACCTCCTTCATCTCCTTCACCTCCTTCTCCTCGACCTCTCCTTCCACACCTGCTTCGTTTTCTTTCCACTTTCCTTTCTAACCCTTTCGAGGGCAAGTGCATTGAAATGATACGCTCTGAAGGGCTTCCACGTTGCACCGTCGCACCTTCCGAGGTGCTGCGTCGACCTCTTCACCTGCCGTGTCGATTTCGTTGAGTTCGGAGGGCGTTTGAGTGCCAGAAAACTTGACACTTCAGATAAATGGAAGTGTGCGTGCGTATCTCACATTTGAAGTTGAGTTTTTCAGACGTTCTACGCTATGCAATTCCTGAACATTTGATGTGGAAACGTTTGCTTTCCTTTTTTCCCATTTATTGAAGCGAAATTGTGTCAAATTAAATCTTAACGCATCATTTGAAACTAAAGTAGATGTGACAGATTCCACACAAGACATGCATTTCATTTGCTTCTGTAGCTTTAGGAAGGACATGCCATGAGTATTTAGATTATAGCACCGTGGAACTAAAATAGTTACAGAGATATAACTATCACTTCTGTTCCTCTAAGTCCTCAATTTTTTCCCTGCATTTTAGTACTTGATATCAAACCAATTAAGCTAATTTTAAGGAAGTAGAAAGATTTGCGCTTTGTATTTAGAGATTTCTTTTAATTAGCCATTCCTTGAAGTTGCATTAACCCAGGTTTTAAATAAACAAAATTGAAACACTTTAGCTTCTTTGTATGTTATGGAAATAACAATAACCATAATAGAATAACAGAAAGGATTAAAATATAAGGCTACAAAAAGTGAGTTCAAACAAGCAGGTCTGTGACTGTGAAGCAAGAAAGCTGCAAATAGGATTAAGAAATACAAGTGGCGAAAAGGATACTCATGCAAATTTATCCGTAGAAACGCAGGAATACATACAGAAATTCAAAGAACAGGCATCTCTTCGAAAAAAATGCAGTACAGTTGACTACAAAAGTTGACGGGAAATTTTCACTTTATAAATCTTTCATAAAGAGCAAAATAATCCTTAAAACTTAAGTTTTAAGAAGTGAGATAAGAATTAGACTTGAAATTATTTGCAAGGATATTCAAGGAGTGTGCCAAGGAAGCAAATAATTATATTTTTACTTCTGGTGTAGCAAAAGAGCAGACGGCAACAGAGTAACAAATTAAATACTTTAGAATTCAGTCTTTGATTGAGCTGAACTCAGAATATCCGCCGTAGAAGCTAACGAACACCTATACAGTGCAAAATCCGACAAAATCTCCTTAATTTTCTCAACTGAGATACAGTAAACTTCAAAAGATTCTCACTTCATGCACTACTGCAACTTTTTGGCATGGAAAAGTGCCATGAAAATGATGTCTGTAGAATTTGTTCTTTAAAGGTCATACGACTGTTATATTCGCACGCATGTATTTGTTTTTCCGAACAATGTAAGACAATTATATTGAAGCTCAACGCAAACTATACTATTTTTTCAACTGTAATTACTAATTCTGAGAATTTCAACAGCTGTTCTAGTCATCAAAGATTCACTCCACGTGTATTGAAGAGCTTAAATTTATTTCTGCGAAGATTTAATGATATTTTAATGAATTCTGTTTATATAAATAAAGTAAGGAGATTTAAGGTTTCAAAGTAACAATCTTAGGTATTTAATGTGAAATCTAATTAGAAACATTAGAAGGGAAATGCAAGCAACATTAAGTTGGGAAATAACTAATTAAAGTATAAAAAGATGGTTGGTTAAAAAAATCCTAGAGATTAAACTCAAAACAGCAATTACAGTGGTAATCTATAAGTTTCTACGGTTAAATTCTTAATTCTAATTAAGAAGAAAGAAAGGAAAACAATTTTGACACACAATTTTCACAGGAATGATTGATAGTTGAAAGATCACACTTTCAAAAATGTCAAATGTAATATTCTGCTAAAGCAAGTGTGTGTGTAATTTCTGATTATTGAGTGTATTTTATTAATTAATCTGCTTGTCACGTAAAATAATCATATTTGTAATCTGTCGCTCATCACCAGATGCTGGTCAACTAAATTGAATTTCTAGTGCTATTTCTATGTTTTCTCCTTGGCATTGTCGTTGTCCTTCGACTTCGGATGTAGGAAAATGAGAAGGGAATTCTAAGTTTGATTGTTCAATAAGTTCTACGCAGTTATGTTGAGAGATGAAGAGCGACAACATGTTACAATCCAGATTACATTATTAGGAACATTTGTGTGAATAGATGTGGGATATTACATTTAGATGTCGGATGTTATCGGAAAATTGGTAAGTATAAAAAGATTATATTGACTGTATTACATTTTACAAGGAGTCTTTGCTACTTAATTATACTTTTTAGTAGTTGAAACATGTGTTTTGTTTGATGTACTCGTATTGACTTCTTTAAGTTCTTTCATACAATAACACAGAAACTTTAATTTTCATAACATTTTCTAAGCAATTTTATATTCCTCTCCGTAGAAGAACAACGAATTAACAAATACAAGTACCATCAGAGACCTCAATAACAACATTAAACCCCAATTACTTGAATCCCGAAGGGTTTACGAATTGCTTTTATTGGTTTGTCCCTTTTTTGTCAAATATCAACGCAGATTCATAAATTCTCACCGTTTTGTTGCCCAAGTGCTTCACCCGACAACCCAGATACGCCGACTTGCCCACCAGGGAGGTTATGTTTTTCGGCATCGTCAGGTCGAAGTAGGGTTCGTTCCATCTGTGCCCGTGCGGGTGGTGCAGGGGCGGCAAATGCGTTGCCTTCGGGTCCAGGTTGTTGTGGTTGTTGTTGTTGACCGAAAGCCTCTGGTAACACATTGTTAAGCCTAAAAGTGGAGAGTGTAAGCGAGAGGATAATATTAGATTATTGGAATTCAACAAAATTAATATCATTCTGACATATTTTATCGACGAATGTTCGAAAGCAATAAATCAAAAGAAATATTTGATTGCGTCGAATGCTGATATAATCACAGATTTGCTGCACTTTATAGAACCGCATTTGTGAAAATGTATGAACATTTAGAGTGGAAATACGAGTAACTTTTAATAATATTTCTAATATCTTTACATGTAAATACAATAATGTATTTATTATATTATATTAAATAATAATAATGTTTTAAGGAATTCAATGTTTTCAAATCAGATCAGTGGCTCACAATAGTTAGTAGTTCGCGAGCCTCAATTTTTCATACATATCAAATTGTCTCCTTAAATGTCTTCTAAAGGCTATAAAAGCCATGCGGGGCTTTTATAAGTCAACGTGAGGATCAACGTGAGGGTTAAGTTAGCTCACCGGCTGTGAAGTAATTTATTTGCGCCGCATACAGATATCTCTGCTTGGGTTTCCCTTCAATGATTTTCCATGCACAGTAGATAACTACCAACTAATATACGTTCCACCAACTAATGTCGAGCATTCAAGCATTTGAAACTCTTATTGCAACTGCAGACCTCGGCGCTCGGCGCTCGGCGCTCGGCGGTTGCATGTCTTTCGCAGGAAATCGGCAGGTGTTGCCAGGTGCTGCACACATAAACTGCGGACATTAAATCGTGTTAAGTTTGAAAATTCCTACACGTACAAATGGTGCAACAACAACAACGTAGCAACTACAGAAATAACACAGCATTGGTAGAAAATAATTTATAGTATTAACGGAACCGCCCAGCAAAGTGTGAAGAGAGAGAAAGGAAGTTTGTTGCACGCCACGAGTTTGCAATTGTTTTTGAAACACGCAAGACGTTTGCACCGCCCGCGGCAACAACACGGCACCGGAGCAGCACCGCGGCGCTTCGAAGTTGTTAATTTAATAGACAGCGACTCGCAACACAAATCATTGCTAACCGGTTCAAATGCAGCCGTGTGATTTCAGAGCAGGCTTTTATTGTTTTTAAATTGGTGAAACTTGACTGGCTTTTCTACTACGATTCGCTGGAGAAGGCTCGATATTTGAATAAATGGTAATTAAAAGAAACACACGCAAATATATTAAAATTCTAGATAACCGAGTAGGCTGGACCGCCCGAGCTAGATGGAAACTCTTTAAATATCAATACAAATTTAGCTTTTAAACGTTCGCAATAATTTTCTACGCTGCATTAATTTTTCAACTAAATAACAAAAGAGTATTTAATGAAATTGCAATTAACAAACAATAACGTTTCGAGCATTCAAAGTGAAATTGTGGCCACAATATTTGGGTGAAAATAGAAATTCCTATTTGGTTAAGTTGGTGCTTTCATTTTAAACCGTTTCTCTATTTTTTATACTGCGATATTTCAAAAACATTATCGAATGCTAGATCAATCATTTGATTGCTACACGCAATTGAGTGCATTGCTAATTCGCAACCTATAAACGCAACTCACTCACTAATACCTCAACTTTTGCTTGTATTTGCTAGAATATTCCTATATAATGGAACTCTTTGAAAGTTTAAAATCAAATCAGTCATTCAATTGAAATATTCTGAAAGTATGAAACGAATAATTCACTTTAAACTTTTTCGATAGCATTTGCTTTGAAATTGGATTAGTTTTGCTTTTAAATATTGGAAATAACAAACGAAACCTGAATTTTGTTTAAAATTCCTTGATGAATTCGATTCATTGTTGAATTCATTTGAATTCAATTGGTTTAATTATAGACGAGCAGATTTTTCAGGTTTTGAAAAGAAAACTTCAATTTCCTTCTTTCACTTTCTGCGTTTTGGATCAGAAAACTATTTTTTATGCTGGATGCACCCCGTGAACTCTCAAGAAAAAACGCTCTCCCGAGCAGGACAGGATTTCTCCGAGCTTCTCAAACGAATCTGGCAACAGCGTGGCTGACACTCGCTCTCCCACGTTGACGCTGCAAGAGTTTGCGTTTGTAAAGCATAAATTGGCATCGTAAACTATAAGTAAATAAAAATCCAATAAAAAGTTAAGGAAAAACTATTGTTTTCGCATTTTGTGGAGTGGAGATTCCTCCCTCTATCCTCTCTCTCTCTCTCTCTCTCTCTCTCTTCCCTCTTTCCCTCGTGAGGAGCAGCTCGTCGCTGTTGCGATAAATGTTTTTCTTTCTTTAGTGATTTTGTTAGCAATAAAGGATGACATTTGAAATTATCTCTTGTCCTGTAAGGATTCAGCTGGATGTGGTACTTATTTAAAAAGGACGAACAGCCCGTTATACAGTTTCCTTGAATTCTCCGTATTTAATACAAGATACAATGAATTCTTGATATAATTTTCCATCAGGGAAAGCTTTTAAATACGAGAGGTTTTGTTGTCCTTTTTTTCCGATTTCATTAAGGATTGAAAAGTTCAGAAATCATTCACAGACGAAATATTTCAACATATTTATGCAGAGAATATTAATGCTTACTTTCAGAATGAGTTCTGAGCTCTCTCTCTCTCTCTCTCTCTCTCTCTGTCTCTATCTCTCCTATATTATCTTTCTCTCTCTCTCTCAGAATTCTTTACTTTGTACAGAACTTTTCAACAAAAGAGAATGAAATGAGCAAAATTGATGAGTGAGAAGCAGATAATAATTTGAATTAATTCCGATTTAATATTTTCTTCTTTCAACTTTACAACGTCTGTTGCAGTTATAAAATAAATGAAAATCGAAATGAAAATAAAAATTAATTAAAATTTTTTATAAAGATAAAAATATTTTACGCAAAAAGGAAGAATGAAAAAGTTGTAAATGTTAAATCAATGAATGAAAAAAAAAGGATAAAAATGCTCACGAATTTCACACTTAATGAGTAAACATAAATTCACATAAAATTAATTAAACACGTTCATGAAGATACATATAAATAATTGCAAGTAATGTAAATGAACCACGTAGAATAAATAATAAATAAGCAGAAATTATCAACTTTTAAAGTATCCTGAAGCTTTTTAAATTCTCCTGAAGCCTTTTTAAGGCTTCCTGCACGAAAGTTACACAATTAATATGATTGCAGCAACACAGATTCGCACAAGCGAAAACGTGTATCTTTCTGCAGGCTGGTTTTACCTTGTCTTTACTAACGAAAGCCGCTCCAACAGTCAAAAACTTAGACTGTTAGAGTTTTTGATAAATTCGAGGACTCACAATAGGCATCTTTTAATTTTTTGTATATGATGTGATTTATAAAACACAAATCAGTTTCATTATAGTGAATATCGGATCGGGTTCTCAAGGAAAACAGTGGAAAACAACTTTGTTTGAAGGTAAAAGTAATGAAATTTATAAATAACTCTATTTATTCTTTCCTCTTTTGTTTAAGAGCGAACTCATCCTCTGGGAATTCGGCGGAAACTCTTTATCCACCTTTTACAGGCAAGGAAACCTTCTTAAAGCGAAAGAAATGATTGAATTTCTTCCAATTTATGACTTTGAAATCATATTGAGTTTTGGCTTATAAAAAGTCCTTTGTAACTTAACAATTTCTTTGAAATTTCATGCTTTTATCATACAGAAAAGCGACCTCTAACAAGATAAACAGTAATTTTGCCCTTTATTTCCTCTCTAAGGATTATAATATCACAGAAACAAAATTGAAAGTTTGAGGAAAACATTTTTATGTCTATCAAATTATATTTGCGCATGAAACCAGCTTCAAACAAACACGCAATAAACAAGGGAAATGAAAGGAATGAATATTGAAATTCCTTTTCCGCAAACAAAATGGAAAGCTGCAAAATTCATATTTTATTCAAATTGTTAACACATAAACAGCAAAGTCAAGATGTTATGTGTCAGCCAAGCTGAAGAATGATAGGCACTCATCATCCTACAAGCGAATATTTATAGCTACACACATGGATTTCCGATATTAACATCGTAAATGCGAGGTAGTAAAATCGGTATAGAAAACCAGATTTTTACTGGTTAACATTTTTTGCCTACCTAAAACTTCCTTTGCTGCTGTGAGAGTTTACGATTCCTTCTCTTCCTCTGTAATTTTCAAATATTTTACTGTGAATAAATATATATAATTTCCTATTTTATTGCATATGATTCGCTGTTTATTGCTGCTTTTACGAGGACAAATGTCAACAATTATTTGCTATAAAAAACAAATTAAGTGGAGAACTTTTAAGAATTTCCATTTATGACGTTTATACAACGCGTATAATACTTGAAATACTTCAAACTTCATTCGAATAATTAAAGAAAAGAACTGAACTTTCAACGTAGAGAATTGAAAATGTTAAAAGTAAGGAAATCGTAAAAGTTTGGAATAAAAAACGACATAAGAATGACAATATCAACAGCGGCTGCTTGCAGGAAAGAATCTTGTGTGGTATTCAAATCAGTTTTAAAGAGTTTTTAAGCAATTCTTGGAAATCATTGAAATTAACTTCTTCTCAACTTATTAAAACCCTTCAGTAGTTTTCGTGTTAACGATAACCTTTTTGTAAGAATCTTTTGCCTCTAAATTTATTTTAATTTAATTGAAAATATTTCTAAATTTCTTAATTTTTTGCTTATTTGCGGTTGTAAATTAATTATCTCAACTTATCCCGATACCTGGCGATGAAAGGTTTACTAATTAATGCTTCGAAAATGAGTGAAATAAATGAATTAAATAAACTGCTTTCATCAGCAGTTGAGAGTTTAATTCTTTAATTAACGCAGCATGTAAATTAAAGTACTTTTGTTAATTTTGTAATTTAAAACAGATAAATAACGATTTTTCGGACTCTTAAGCAGATTAAAAAAAAACGCTCTCATTTGAGCGCCTTAATTTATTATATTTCATATGTATGTGTGAGTGCAAAGTTAACGTATGAATTGCAAAAGTCTCTCGTATGCGTACAGCGACTCTGTAGCTGTTTATATGTATGTAAATGTTTAAATTAAAAGTAGTCGGTCATTATGTACGTAGGATTGTGAACAATTCTACAGATATACGTGACATGAAGAACCGTTGCTTTTATACTAATTACAGTTATTGCTGCTGTGGTTCAAATTACAGTGCTGCAATCTCGGTGGCGCCCCCGCTCTACACACAACCCGCTCTACTCACAACCCAGCAAACAAAATTAGTGTAAAATAATTAATTGGGAAGATAGGATTCAGAAATTATCTGCTTTTGTTCATTAATAATCTATTCGTTAAAGATATGTGATTTTTAGATGGGTTCTGTCTTCTGATTTTTCTAATAATATACATTGTGTGTGCGGGTATTTCTGGTCTGAAACATTTAAATACAAGCGTTTTGCATGTTTATGACATAATTCAATAGAAGGGTTAGAAATGACTTTTGACATATCATGCAAAAACCTTTTAACTAAGCATTGATGTGAAGTAAAAAGTCGTACTTTTAATAGAAACTTCAGTCGTGTTGCACTGTTAAAGTTCACCGTGACATTTCTAAATACCATCCATGAAATCAATCAGAGGTGGAAGCTTTAGAAAGCTCTACAAAGCTTACAAGAGTAGACGATCTATTTTTGAAATTACGAACTGACATTTATTAATAAAAGCCTTCTGGAGGCTTTAATTTTTCTCCAAAGCCTTTAATTTTTGAGCCTTTAATTAGATAACATTTATCAACAATGATTTCGCGAGAGAGTTGAAATCGCACACTCAGATCCATCATTCATTAGGAATTATTAATAATTCCAATCATAATTAGAGTCAAGGTAAATCTACCTCATTACATAGAAAAGAGTGAAGTGCTTCATTACTCACTGCTATAGATACGCACACAAATTTACGAGTAATGCGAATCCACATCCTTCATTCATTAACAGAAAAGTAGTTCATCGTTCAGTTAGTTCGACACGTCTGCCTGTCCGCCTGCCTTCAAGTTTAATTATCTCTCATTCCTTCCTCTCATCGTGCAAATAATTAATAAGACGCTTCAATCCAAGGATGTGTTTTGAGAATGGCGTTGGCTGGCAAGCACTTGAATGCAAGTCAATATCAAAGTGTTGAAGTGTTGTAAATTAATAGGGAGCTGTGAGAACTTCTTGAACGTTTGGAATTCAAATATTCACAACAGATAATCACTGCAGGCGGATGCCAACTCATGATGATGGTTCAGCACTTAAACGTGTATCACGGATAAACTTCAGACTTTACTGATAAACTTTAAATGCATCAACGATTTTGTGATTTTCAAGGAGGACATCATATAAAATCGAAAATCTTGAAACTTACAAGGTGCAAATAATATTCTCCGAAATGAACAATGAAGGTCGAGCAACGCAGTAATTCCTCCTGAGTGCATTCAAGATGGCAACGCTGCTAATCATGCAGTGTAAACAACAGAAACATGTGTGTGTGTGTGTTTGTGTGTGTGTGTGTGTGGCACGAATGAGCGATGATTTAATGGGCAAACGGCAAACGGGAAATCGTAATTCATTCGAATGGATTCACATATTTGTCATTCCATACAAACACAGCCACACATACACACAGTACATCCTATAAAGTCTGCACACACCCACACATTCACACCCTTACATAGGCTAATGCACACCCTTGCATCCACACACTCGTGCATACTTAAACACTTCGGAGCTAACAATGCCCGACCAACGCCGTCCAATTTAGAGATGGAATCGCCTTCATTCCTCCCCCGCCACTTCGCGCTTCGTCTCCACGCTGCAACCAATAATTATGCATGCAGTCCTTGTCCCATTACACGATGTCATTCCTCAGCCTCGTACATTTCGCAAATTGTTGTGGTTGTCTTGGTCCATTAGGAGGGAAACGGATGTGAGGTTGCATGGTGTGGACGGATCTCGTCCTTGGACTGGAGAGTGAATGCCGGCGACAGCAGAATTATTAGTTAGGGTTAAGTGTTGGTAAAGAGTTTTCATTCTCTAAAAGGTTTGGGACTTATTTTTAGTCATTAATTACTTCTATTTAACCAAGTGAACACAAACAATGATGAAAATTAGTTGCTGTTAGAGTTACCTTACTATATTTCGTATATGTCATGTATAACAAATAAATAGATAATATTAAAGTTGTGTCTTGCCAGTATTTATAAAAACAAGTAACTGAAGTGTATTCAGTTTAATTCCATCCATTTAAAACAAATCGCTCGGTCCGTTTTGTCGCACTTAGTTTCGAAATATTGCACCGAAGTCATTATATCCTCGGGTGAAGCCACAAAGTAAATTTCAATTTGATTATGACTATTATTGGGTTGCCAATGATGGAAGCTAGAATGATGTTTATTCTAATTCTGTTATTGAAATCAAATCCAGAAAGTAATAATTACAATTTGTTTGACGGGTAAATAATATTTTTGTCTAGGAAAATATTAACTTGGTAATAATTACAGCTTATCATAAGCCAATCATGGACAGTCAATCATGGCCAATCAATCATGTACTGTGGTCAAAACCAAAAATATTCCCGAACAGACAGATCGCAAATAACACGAGCTGCTACCACTGATGGATGATAGCGGGAATTTAGGGAAATCGATCTATAAATATTTTAATTACGTCGCAGCACACGACGTAACGTGGCACAATTAGCGTGAGGGGTTGTAGGGCGAGCACGGACATTACAGGTCATCAGTCCTTTAGGGAAACGTAAATTTATGCAGTTCGTACCAATGTGATCCCTGACGCAATCATTCCTCATTTCCTCATTCGTAATTACGACCGTTCCGAAAGTTGCCTTCAATTAAACGTGGAACAATTAAACGTTTGCGTAACGAGTTCAAATTCCCTTGACTTTTCTATGTTGCACATTTCAGTTGTTGTTGAGGACGGTAATGACGCCAGTGTGGTGTGGTGACAATACAAAAATTCTATTTTCCTATTCGATCCTTTTCTTTCGTATTTTTTCGTGTTTTTCCTACTGTGTTTTTTATGGGCTCACGTAAAATTTAGAAAACTTTATTCATTTGTTACTGCAGTTTTAGTGTTGAATTTTGTGGTGCGGCGCGATTTTTTCCCTTTTTTTGTTCGTTGAATTCTTTTCTAACAGTTTTTTCCGCGTCCTACGATATCCTTGTTAGGGGTTTTAAAATATTTCCTTATCAGATTTTCGTGGCAGTATTTAAATGCTTGATTAGCGGTAGTTTTCCCCCTCCTCTTTCCTTTGAAGGCCCGTAAAAAGGTCTAATTCCACCAGGAAGGGACTTTGGCTTTCATTTCTGACCTTCTTTGAACTCATGAATATTTGCGGAGTGAGGGACGTTTCTTCTAATTTGGAACGGTCCTTGCGAGTTTAAGGGTTTAATTAAATTTGTCTTTAATCACTTCAGACTCGATGTAATGGATTTCAGGGTACTCGATTGCTTGAATTCCTGTTGTGGGGGAATTTTAGATACGAAAGGACTGTACGAATATCTTCAGATATGTTCAAGGTGTTTCTCGGAAGTAACTGACCCGGAAAAGGGCGTTTGGAGAGATCAAGATAAATACGGTTTGTTGGGACGGAGTGTAAGGCATTATTTAACCCTTCACATGGTAGAGAATCATTTACGTTTCCCAATGTTTTTCCCTAAGAAAGGGTAAAACTGACATAATGCAGAATAATAGAAATTTCCCTTGAAAGGGTCGGTATCACCTTGTTTAACAAGTTTATTTGTTTTATCGCATAAAATAAGTGAAGAATATCAAGGGTGGACTGGTTACTTCTTTGATTTTTCTTTAATTTTTATTAAATTTTATTTTTAATATGCTTCTGTTCAACATTTTGCGGTATTAACTTAAAAACCCTTAAAGCAAAACAACATAAATTATAGTCTGAATTCCACAAAAAACTTCCGATTCTATCTGAATATCGCTATAAAAAGTTTAGCCACGCTAAAGAAATCCAATAGAGAGAAGTTCTTCTTTTTTAAATTATATAAAAAGAATTCCAAAAACCAACAAACTAAGCTGAGCAATCGAAATTGGACTGCAAGTGGCGGAAGAAAAGACAAGCAGAAATTAATTAGTGAAATTCCATGCCAAGTCGAGTGAGGTTTCTATTAAAATCCGCGCTGTGGAAGAGACGACAGCGAGAGGAATGTCGACTGTCGACTTTTTGTGGGTCTGTTTTGTAAGGATGCGCGCTTTCCGTTTTGTAAGAATGCAGCATGAACATTCGAGACAACACAGACGGACATACTGAGGCTGTCATACGTAGAAATCTGTAGGAGTTTTTATGCCTTCATTTTGTAATTTCGTTGAAGGAAGAAAGCAAAGAAGCCTCAGCAGCAGCAAAATGGGTTAAACGTTTTTTGTACAATAAAGACACACACACACACACACACACACGCACACACACACACATAACCACAGTTATTTTTCTTGTTACTACCTCTGCTTTAACTGCTCTACAAACATAAAAAGTAATAACATGAAATGAAATAGGAAACTAAAAAGTAGTGAGAAAACATTACCAGGTTTTTCCGCTTTTTTCTCCTTCGACCACTAAAATGTGGCCAACGCCGCCAATGACAACACAAGTGGGCTCACTTAAGTAGAACCTCAGGACACACGAAGCTCGGTGGTTTTTGTATGCAAGAATTTGCATGAACAGAAAGAGGAAGAACCGCACAAAATGTCGCCTGCCAACAAATTCCCGCAGGAGCCGATTAACCGGAAAATTGTAAAAAATGTGAGCCAAGTTTTTTCGAAGATTTTATTTTTTACTTTCTAAAGTTTTGTATACTTGTCATAAAAATATTTCGTTAGGTTAAATTTTTGCACATTTGGAAGAAGACATTTAAGAGAAATTTCGCTCTTTTTTAATTCACATATTTTCATGTTTTCAATTATTTTTTCCCCCAAGACGGCGATACTAAATTGAAACGGGGATTTTTTAATTTATATTTTGTTTTATTTTAATATCGATTTGCAATAACAATAGAGTTTAAAACAATAAATAATCCATTTAAAATTATAGCTCAGCTTTCATAGCAGCAAAAACTCGATTCTAAAAGCTATAAAAATCGAATCTCCGAACGTACGTTGCTACATTTGAAGTGCATAATTGATTTATGCGTTAGCAATAAACAACACGGGCAACAACGAGGCCAACGAAAACAAAACAGACAGAAACTGGAACATGCAACGAACGTCATTTACGAAATTTTCAAGTTTTTCAATACAAGGTTGCTGCAATGTTTTATAAAACAGAGAGAGAGAGAAAGATAGAGAGAGAGAGCAATACGAAGTAATCAAGGTGGTGTTGATTTGAACACACATACACACACACACACACACACACACGCCATACACATACATATATATTAAGAGACCTTTAAATAACCTTGCAAAATTCTTCTTCTTTATATGAATTTTATTTTATTTTCAACTTAAACCGAAATTCCAGTGTTGCCCGAACAAAACCCGTATTTCAGTGGTTGAACAGAAAAAACACTAGTTAAAATTTATTAAAAAAACTCCCTAAATTCTTTAAATTAAAGAGAGAGTTATGAAAACGTCCTTCACGTTCTTGAGTGTACAACTTAAAGCATTTAAATATAAACGTACGACGTTGCGTATGAGTAACTTTTAATTTATTAGATGTATTGTAGAAATTCTTAAAATTGCAAAAACTCTATTAAATCCCTATCTAAATACTGAGAAATTGCATTGGATTTAGTGAAAAACAACTAATGGATTTTTCTCATTATCATCCATTTCTAGTTTTAATTTTCTTTTTATTACTTAACGCTTAAACTGGTGTTTCTGTCTCTCCCTCATCATCTGTAGTTTCTCCACGTGGATAGACAGTCCAGTGTCAGTGGAGTGACAGGCAGACAGACAGGCAGACAGACAGACAGATGTGGAGTGGGCATCGTGCACAACAGTTCTCGGTTTTCCCGTAATTAATAATCTCTGGAAGCGTAAGTGCGCTCGTAATGCGATCCTTATTTATTTAGTGCTCACCTTGTTGCTACTACGATATCCTTAAGTTCTTCTCGTTATTTCATCTTATCTGCGCCCTCCGTTCTTTATTCCCCTGCCGCGCTTACCCTGCCGACCTTCTTGCTGGGTTAGCAATTATTCGCCGTAGTATAGCAAACAAAAAGCAACAGCAAAATATAAAAAATTTCACGCGTAGCAGCTTCTGACAGACAAAGGAAAAAGCAACACCTGTCAGCAAAAAAGTCATAAATTGCAGCGAAAATGAAAGAAATGATGTGGGCGATAAAAACGGGCTATGCAGGGCAGCTTTTGCTGAAAGAAGGCATTTAAGAATGTTGTACCAAGTCGAGAAAGTTGTTTGCTTTTAAAGCTCCTTTGGGTGGAAATAGAAAAAAATTGCGATGCTCCGAGCAGAATGCGGAAGATTTAATCAAAGCTATTTAAATGCAAGAAAAGAAGGGGATACGCAGATTTGAAACTTAATGTGAGATGGTTTTCTTCTGAAATATGGCGTTAATAAGGTTGCGTTTGCCACTTGACTCACGCGACTCACGTTTGATCACGCGACCTTCGCTTGCTCACGCGCACTACTCACGTACAACCACGTGATGCACCCAAAATTGGTGCTCCAAATCACGGCTCACGTGTGATACTCACGTTCAAAATGAAGTTGGTTACGTTAGAAACACCTCGACAGACCGTAAAAATTCGCATGATGACACCGCTGATGGCACACACATGCACACACACACACACACACACCACACCGAAGGAGTGTCTTGCTGCCGCAAGTAGGCATCCAAAGCTTGGAATTGTAATCCTTCCGAATGTCCTGCAGCGCGTATTCAGTGCGTACGCATGATTGCTTGCCTGTCAAGTTCACCAACCGCACAAAATGCGCTAACGATGATTTATGTCACCAACACACGCGTAGAAGCGTAATGGAGTTAAAGATGTTGCTTTGCGTAGAAAAACTCCAAGAAGCCGCAGAGACCCCCACTGTGAGAGTCGAGAAAATGCGTGTTAGTGCGTTTGTGCGAGCGCGTATTTGTTAGCGCGTGAGTGTGAGCGCGTTTGTGTGAGTCCCTGCTCACGTCTTCCTTTGTATGATTTTTCATTTGCTTTAACATCACTCAGCACGCTAATATATGCAGACACAACAAATTTATGTTTGTTGTATCTTCACTGAAGCAGAAGTGACAGGCAGGCAGACAGACCTACAGCAGATAGACAGACAGATCAACCGACTCACAAACAGAATGATAGACAAACGCACGACCAGGCAGATGTGAGCTCATGGAAATGGTCACCCGGGGGCGTATTCATCATTTTTATTTGATCTCATTTATTATGTCAACTCAGAAGCAAGAAAACGCTTTTCGATTCATACAAAAACTCCTGTCTTGACAGTTTTTACGCCTGCATTGTCTACTCATCGTCACGTGTGTGGCTTCGTGAGCTGATGAATATGTATGAATGTGAATGTGAATTTCTTTCGTTTTGAGCGTGGCTATGTGTTCTCTCTCTCTCTCTTTCTCTCTCTCTCCCTCTCTCCCTCTCTCTTTGTGTGGCTGTGCAAGAAGCAATAAAGAGTTTTTACGAGTAATCTTCTGAAGTGAACAACTGGATTCTTCTTTTGGAAAATAACAAAATTAATGTTTACAATATTACTAAAATCTTAAATGGTCCCTAAATTTTTGTGTTAACTTAATAATTTTCGTTCTACGACTAGTCCACCAAGTCGCTCCACTTAACAACTTAGCTTGAATATTAAATTGAAAGAAAGGAAATGCTTGAAAAATTCTCGAAAAATGGTTTAAAATGTCTTACGACAGCCGCTTATGGCAGAATTCCGTCGAGAAGTCCTACTCGCCCGGCGTTTTAAGCATACAAAAAGATTTTCTTCCCTTCCCAGTCTTCCAACCCTTGGCCAACCAGTCAGACACCTCTGTGTGCCGCAGGAAATCCACAGCAATGCGAAGAGCAACCTAAGGTTAAGCTGCTTATTATGCATGCAGAACGATGAAAGGGTACATTTTGCGATTTTTGTAGTCATTTCGCCAAGTTGTCACTGCTGTGTCTTCACTTTTCTTTTTTCCTATATAAACTTTTGCGGACTGAGAGATTCATACGCGATGAAAAGAAATCTAAAAGCGCATTAAAGTTTAAAATGTCCTGGAAATGATTGTATTGCTGGCATGACTTCGCGAAAACTTCAAACTTCAAACCCAGTGAAACACTGGCTCGAAATTTGTACCATATGTTAGAAGTTTTTTATTTATATTAAGGTTTCCTCTACAAAATTAAATCGTCTACTTGAAAGTAAATCATATAAATCATAATTTTTTAGAATTTCTGTTGCAGAAATATTTTTGCCACTTCAAGAAAACTTTTTTCCTCTTTCCGTAGCTTTATTCTTCAGAAAAATCCGTCAACCAAACAGGAGAAGAGAGTAAAACCGCTCGAATAATCATCGAATAAAAAGGTTAAGCATCAACTACAAAAGAATTTCGAAGGCTTCTCAACATACGAGTACTTGAAAGCGAACGGATGCCGTATGCATCCACCATACGTTTCTCAAATGCCAGGATGCACACAGAAATGCAAACACACACCATCGACTCGTCAACTGCACACCACGACCTACACTCCCTGTAAGAAAATAGGAGTGAAACCCTACAAAAATTACTATAAAAAGGAGGTTCAAAACAAGTGAAGTTAGGATCGTAGAATATCCTAGAATATCCTAGAATATTCTAGATTATAACTAGGTATTGTGTTTTACACTCAATTCTTCTGAATTCGTTATTTAAATTGTAAAATTAAAGGACAATTTAAATACATATTACATTACATTACTTACATTAACGAATATTACAAAAAATTTAAGCCTATTTCTCTCTAACAAGAGAGAGAGAGAGAGCGAATATCTACAAGTGATATTTACATCGTTAGAAGTCACACACACTTTCCTGCAAGACGTGAGAATGAATATTTTCCCGAGTAAATATAACCTTGTGACCTACATTTTGCAGTGGCAGAGAATCTATAGGGGAAAATGTGGCGTTGTGACCCACTGAAGACCTCCTCTTAATTCCTCCTTCTCATAGACGACGCTGTGTGTGAAGGATTTCATGTTCACGTATTGAATAAATTTAGTTGAGATGCAGTATTCAGTATTTTTTTTTGTTTAATTTTTCTTTCACGTTCCTTGTGTTTGCTTTTTGAGGAATCCTTGCACGAATAAATCTCTTTAATTTAGCAGAAAATGCAGCCTTTTGCGAGTCCTCGTGAGGGTTATTCTCGACGAATAGATAAAGTTTGCATGTCTTGTCTGTGGAAAGATCTCAATTTTATGGACAATCTAAGATTTACATCAAAATAATAACTAGAAAATATCAAATTGTTAAATTTAGAAATAAGCGGAAAATTCTTTACCAACAATTGAAATTGGCAACATCGAAATAACAGCTGAAAGAGCTCACCAAAGCGACAGAATACAAAGAAGCCCAATAAACTTCTTTTGTAGACTCATAATTGGCAACTATTTTTGCAGTCACCTCGACATGACTGGCCTTGATAATTCCCAGGATACGCTAAGTGCATAGAGAAAATACGCCTGGCAGGATGACATCCCGCCTTCTCCCCTCCCTTCCTTCCCGCTCGGTGAGTGTTGTAACCAACGCGACAAAGTAAGCATTGTTATGTTGACTGCGAATACACAAGCATCGCGTTACTGCAAAGTCTTTTGTCTGGCTTGTCGGTGTCTTTGCTTCTGCACGATTTCAAGGACAGCTTTTGTGTCCCGAAAGACGGGTGGGGAGGGGACACAATTCATTCGATACCAAAGTGGGATGAGAGAAGTTTTATTTCTGTTTAGATTTTGTGGACTGTCGAGCAGGTGATGAAGGTTAGTCCGAGTCTGCTGTGCTAATTAATTTCGCTCGCAGTTTTCGTATAAATTTTGATGGGTGTTCTTTAGATGGGGTTTTCATTACCGCCGACTTTTAGTCTGCTCCATGAATTTGTCATTTTAGCTTAACTGGTGAGATGTTGTCATTGTCCAGTCAACTATTTAGCTGAAAGGCCAGCTAAGATTGATCGTGGTTCATCGTGTTAATTTCAGGCATTAGTTATAGTTATCGGATAAAATATCTCTGTAGGTCAGTACTTGTCTAATATTATATTTTTATTCGATTTTCCCCCTCATTGTTTAATTTTGAAATCAAAATCCTTGCATGAATAAATCTTAAAATTGGCTTTTCCTTTGAAATTGTGTCCTTAACTCGGATTATTTGGCTAAATTTTTAGCAGTGCTGTTAATACAAACCACAGACCAAACTTCTTTGATGCTCATATGAAAGAATATTAAAAACCAAACGAAAATAACCAACAAAGAAAGAAAAATATTTGAAAAGAACCCGAAGAAGGGAGACAACCGAAAAATGAACTAATATTCCTGCAATAAATCTTAACATTTCAGACATAATCATAATAAACATCCAGTGACTGCATATTTTAAGCTCAGAGCGGGTCCTGCAAGCTAATATCTCAGCCTTCATGTGTACTGAAACGAAATGGAGCTCATTTTGGGGCAGTTTATGAGATATGAGATCGGTGTTGTGGTTGTTGTTGTTGTGATTGTTGTTGCAATTGTTGTTGTTGTCGTAGATGTTCTTGCTGTTTTTACAACACACTTGTGACTTCTTAACTCGGGTCATTTGGGGCAACTTAGATTATATTAAAATAAATGTGGATACGTGTGGTGAAGAGAGAATGTGAGCCGATAAGTGGACGTCTGCGTGTGTGTGTGGGTGTGTTGGTGAACATGTGTTTGTAGGTATAAACGTGGGAACGTTAGTGTGTGTGTACCGTGGTGTGTATTCGTGTAATGGAAGACGAGATCAACTGAGATGACGGGCAGCATTTTTAAATATTACCAAAGAATTCGTAAAAGAAATTGCAAAGCTTGATATGAAGACGGAAAGTGTAATTTATTTTTATCTTTACTTGTTTCAATTAATACAAAAATTCCTAGATATTCTACAAAAGTAGGGAATATTTAATTAATTTTCATTTGCACACACGCAAATTTTAACAATAGAATGAAATGAGGTCAGAAAAGTCATAATTATAGACATACAAATGTGCAATTATAATTATTACTACACACACAGGCCTGCAATTGAAAGACACACAGACAAAATGTGTGTGTGTGTGTGTGTGTGTGTGTGAGCAAGTGTGTGTGTGTAGAAAAAGTGCCTGCAAAACTTGCCAAAAAAGTTGACTTATAAAGAGAAACACACTAACACGTACAATTGTACTCGTAAATGCTTACTCATACAGACGCAAATGCACACCTACATACACATTTGCACAATTTAACTGAAAATTTAGCCTTACTTAATGCAAATTGCGTGTTTTCTCGCTCTAATTACGATTTTGATGCCATTTAATGCGGAGGCATAAAATTGTGTGCAGTGATATACTGACAACACACACGTAGAATTTATTTGGCTGTGTGTACGTGTGTACGTGTGTGCGTGTGTGTTTTGGGAAACATTAAAATGCTGCATATCTTTGTCTCTGCGTTTCAAATAGTCTTTTTGAGGAAAATTACAATTTCTATGGGAAAATCTTGAAAAAAAACCTCCACAAACAGCTTGTATTCTTTTTTTGGCACTCATAATTATTAATTTAAATTTTCAGCAACATTTCGCGGCACACTTGGCGCAACTAGAAACAAATATAAAAGTAGAAAAGTCGTATCTGAACAAACACACTTCGTCCTTCATCCTTTTTTCTCTCTTTTTTCTCGCTTAATGAGTATGAATATATAAAGAATAAATAGAAAAAAATCACAAGCAGACAAAAGGAAAAACGTTGTATGTCGTTTTAAGATTTCTCGCAAACCCACGCCATTTCCAGCATCTGTTGTGTGGTCAGTGAGGGTAATGAATATTTATATTTGGCTCAAAACAGCATAACGTTGGCGTCCATTCTAATGCAGAATACAAGGATTCATTTGTTTCTATCTTTCTCGTCGTTAAATAAATTTCGGAGGCCCAGCTGTTGTCAGCAGTCGGTGACTATAAAACAAAATGTGTGGACCAAGCTTTAGGTGAATTTCGGCAATTAATGGCAGTGGGTTTCCTTCGCCAAATTATTTCTAATTAAATTACTCGAACTACAAAAAAAAAAAAAAAAAACTTTCATCAAACTGAAATCGTTAAGTTGTAGTTTACTTTGGTTTCCATGAAGCTGAACTTCTAAATTAAATGTGCGGTTCAGACGTGGTGGGTACTCACGTAATCTGAGCGTTAATCATGCTAAAAAACATCACATTGAATTGAATTCGGTTTCGGTAATGAGAAATCGTTTTCAGACTTGTTAAAAACTGAAATGAAAAGTCAGCGAAAACGAAAGAGAGTCTGAAATCGCTTCCTGACTACAAAGAGAGGAAGTTGTTCTGATTTTGCTTTCTTCTTTGAGCCACAGTCTCACATGATGGTCCTGATAATCTCTACCGAATGCCACAGTCACTCTAAAACGTTCTCATTACCCGGAATTCGCTTCTCTCCAAATGCCGCATCCTTGCGCTTTGCTGTGTGTGTGTGTGTGTGTGTGCGTAGATGCAACCTTCTTCAAGCTCAGATCTCATCTGCCTCAACCTGAGTTCGTCTTAACAATCTTGTAATTGAATTTGGCCGCAAAACGACTGACTGGCCGACAAACTTTATGAAAGATATAAATTTATGCATTTCGTGACTGTCAAAGCTTCAGTCTATTTTTTGCTCCATCGACTACCGCACTGACTGTCTGACTGCCAGTCAGTGACGCCGCTCACTCGGTGCTCTGTGGTTTTTGGCTCTCCGACTGCCGTCTCTCTGTTAGCGACAAACACGATTTAATTTGCAGAGCTGACAAATGGAAGGACGTCGTTGGCATGGATTACCTTGCTGCCAGAGGAAAAAATCTAATTTTTTTTATCAGCAAAACGTTCTTTGGAAATGTTTTGAGCTTCTTTTTATTTTCTAAAAATTTTCTACTTCACTCTTCTTCACTGACGCACGACGCGAGTAGAGTTGACATTTTTCCTTACATGTTTTGCAATTTTAAAGATATTTTGTTGTAATTGTGCTGTATTTTGTATGGATTATTATAGGAAGCCATTTTCCTAATTTATAGCAGATATAATTTTATTCTATTGCTCTGATGCAACGAATTAAACGACAATCAAGATGAGTTGCGGCCAAAAAATATTCAAAAATAGGAAAAAACCTCTCTAAGTAGAATAAATTTTGTAATACGAGGAAGAGGAATGCTTTTCTGATCCTATTACCTCATTAAGAAGATTAAAGTCAAGAATATTATTTACATTTTTAAATGGGTCTCACATAGTGAGAAGTTATCGTCTACATTTCGTCGAATTCGAGCCGAAAATCGAGAGTGGGACTTGCCTTTACTTTTTTATATTTTTTTTTCCAAATAAATGACCAAGGAAACATTTTATTCTCGTAGAATTGCGTGTTTCTCATTCATTTCACTGCAAAATATGCGCTCGGCGAAATACCAGAATACGCGCATTTCTGGTGAGAGCTTCCAAACCATTTAAATAAATTAAGGACATAAATAATTAAAAACAAAAGAACTCGAAAATTAAAAAATGAACTCTCAAAATTGTGTCCATTAATTTCGCATACCATTTGGGTTGACAACCTTTTTCAGTGGTCGTTAAAAAATGAGTTGACGATTTATTTCTCCGAGTGCGCTTGTTGTTTCACACTTTTTCTCCCTTTCGTGGGCTCAGGCTACACATTTGCTACGTCCGCAGGAGAGACCTTGCGAGCTGAGTTATGATGAGTCCGCTCATGTTTTCATTTTCTACGTCGATGTGTTCGTGAGGTGTTCGTGAACTCACGGAAGAACATGAAAACAAGTTTAATTTTATCACGTTTGCAAACAGTTGCTTATAAATGTGATGTGAAATAAATTAGGTGGTATTTTTGGTCTTCTTTCATCGCTCAATAATTTGCTCTTAAATTGGACGCACGAAAATCCAACGAAATTAATTTGGTGGCAACTGATTTCGCTCGACGTGACTCTCTGACTCGCTAACTCTCAAGAGAATGAGCTGCTCACCCACCTTGTATCACGTCAAGCAAACTGACACAATTAAGGGTGCGATAGAGGATTTTATTTCAACAACACCGAAGGAAAGAGGGAAGGATTAAAAGGATAGAAAAAGGATTAGAAGGAAGGAGAGAGAAGGGCAGAAAGTATGCTTCGTAAAGACGGATGAAAGGTTGCCGAGATTCAACACACGTAAATCAATCGCAATTTAGTAGAAATTAATCCGCCCAAGGTGAAAATAATCGGCTTCACATTCGAAAACATCCATTCCAAACTCACGCATAGCAGTGTAAGCTGGCAATTTACATCCTGAAAACTTTCAAACGTAGAACACACGAATTCAAACGGACAAAATCCTCTGCTCTCTCCATCGCCAGATGACGATGTTTCAGAATAACGCCAGCTATGAAGGCAGATATTAATGAGCTGCAGCAGATTCCTTCCATCAAATGATTTCGAAGCACCGACGCTATTTGGATTCTTTATAATGCGAGTATTTTTTCTGTTTCAGCTCGTAAATCGTGTGGGTCGCACTTGTGGAAATAAACGCATTTATTTTAGCACATTTAAATTTATCGCCCATTAAGCACGAGAGAAGCGCCTCACCACGCCAACGCTTATTAAGCGAGTTGCTATAAATACTCAAGCCTGAGTATATGCGAGTCAAAGAGAACGCACGACGGACGGATAGACGGACGGATGGTTGGACGTACGGACGGATGGACGGACGGATGTTGTCGTCTTTGCGAGTGCTTCACATTTATTGTGGGCAGCAACGATTTTTCTTTTCAAAAATAGATTTCACGATTAATGCCCGAGTGTATTGCAGCCATTTAAATATGTGTAAATTATTGATTGCCTGGTGTTAACTATTGTTTTCTTTCACTGCTGACAGATTCAATATTCCGCTTTGATTTACGAATTTGCTGAGATATTTTAAACGGCTTCAAAGTTAAGTGGTTTTGATGGTTTAATTTGTTTAGTTTCACACGACTTTTCAGATGTGGACTCCTTTCAGTGTTTAATAGGTTTGCTATTTCAAAAAATCTTCAAAGTTTTAAGTCAAATAATATTGTTTTAGGTTTGAAGAAATATAATAAATTGGTTCAAGGTTGCCGATGTCATTTATTCGCTTTAAATGTTGTATTTGGTTCATCTTTCTGTTGAATATTTTTAATGACAACCTCAGGCTCAGATTTAGCCGTCAGTTAAATAAACTGAAAACAGATTAATATCAACTCATTTGACATGCTTTTCGTTTCGTTTCTCGAGGCTGCGACATTAAGTTAATTAGATGAAAAGAAGCCGAGAATTTTTGCACGTCCTGCGGCACGACCTTCGCTGTCAGCTCTGCTGGCAGGACAATCAATTATCCTGCTCTTGTTGCTCACTCTGTTTAGCCAGGATGTTTAGTTTTGGGAGTCCTTTTCAGGCTGATTTTTTGTTACCGCCCTTCGGACCTTCCGAACCTCCTTGTTTTATCACGTAATTTACAACACTTTTCAACAGGACGAATTTTCCTCATTCCGCAATGAGTTGCTGTTGCGTCGCTTTTGTTTCGTAACTATTAAAATGCAAAGCATTCGGTTGAATTATTACCGCTGCAAAACAATTAATGGCCCGCAGAATGCAAGAGAAGAAAACAGCAATAAATATCGCAGCCCCATCACAAGGAGTTCCATGCGTTCGGCGACCGTTAAGGATGTTGTAATGCAACCATAAATAATTCTGTAAATCACTCAATTACTCATAACCAACGCATGGAATGGAGTTTGTAATGGGAAGGAATGCGAAATTTATGATCGGGGAGGAGAAGCAAATCAAAGTTAAGCAGTTCAAGAGTGGGAAGTCTTCACTGATTTAGAAATCACTAAAGAACTTCTTTTTCTGTGTTTTACAACAACGATTATAATGACTTTTAGATCTCCTGCAAGATTTTGAAAGCTTTTCCTGCTGGAAACAACATTCTCAAGTAACGAGATAAGGGAAATCCTTTCGCTTCTTCAATGCACTTTGCCATCGACAAGGATATCCTGACTTTCCCCTGTAAATGAAGCGTATTGTTCGGGCATCGTTGGCAGGACTTCAGAAATTCAATATCCGCACACTACATCGAAACAATGTTCGTTATAAGTGCACTCGCCGACGCAAACCGACAATAAAACATCCGATTTATCGGTCGCATACGTACGCTTGACCGATAAAATTCCGAAGAATCGTACAAATCCAGTGCAGTGATTTATTGCAGAAAGTTTTCTCGTTTCTCGGGAGAGACAACGAGAATGGAAGGATGGCGGAGTAACAAGTAGTTTGTGGTGGGCGTGGTGAGGCGGCTGGTGGTGGGGGAGTTTGGGTGTGTGGATTGTTACGGTTCCCAGGATAACCGAAACAAGAAAACGATAGTTTTTTTGGTAGTCGGTTGGTCGTGCGGATGTCAAGCACGGACACGAGCTGCAGTGACACAAACTACGAAATCACTCTCCCTCCCAACATAATTTCGAAGGATGATGTGGCATTTAGTTGTCTTGTAATGATGCCATTTCCAAGTTGCTGGTTGTTTCGTGTAAACGCGTCCTGCAAATGTGACTTGCAATTGTGTCCTGCAATTGCGTTGTGCAGTTGGTGCTGCTTAATATCCTGTAACAAGTATTATAGAGTTGATAAGTAACGCGGAGTGGGGGCGTGACGCGTGGGTTTTAAGGTGAGTCAGCTATACGACTTCTGCAGATTTTCTTAGTGTTTTCCGGAATTTGAGAGCAAACAAACACGTTAAATATGGAGTAAAACTTTTTAAAATCAGTGATCAGTAGAAAACACTCTGAAAAATTCTTGATGTAGCTATTTTTATCTTCTTTTCCCTACTTGCAACACAAAAAATAACGTGTAAAACATTTAAACACAAAGATAAACATTTAAATATGAAGACAAATATGAGGACAAACGAACACAAATATCACATCATAATTAGGAATAGCTAACCCTTGCATTAGCGGACAACATCCTTCCTTAAAATCCTCTCATTTATATGCAACATTACGAGTGCAGTTGCGTAAAAATATCTGGAATTATAAGTATGCAGGAACCATAACCAGTCACGATCGTAAATCATCGAAATGTACTCGTAGTTGCGTAGGAGAAAATCCAGATTTATAGCTAAGATCCAAGCAACATTATTTAATTACAATTCTCCAGCTAAGAAGAATCTTGCTCTCGTGCTACTCTCTTCCTCTATTTCCCTCAGCCTCTCTCTCTCTGTCTCTGTCTCTCTCTCTCTCTCTCTCTCCTTGCACACTCACACGTGCATGGAATTCCTACAGGACATACAGGACTGCCATAAGAATGATAAATGTTGGCAGTTTGCGGGCAATAAATGTTTTTAAAGCTGAGACGAAGGACATGTGGGAAAAAGCAAACCACAAATATATCAAAAAATCCCTACAGAAGTTGGCATAAATACCGTTTTAAGATTAGAGGAAACGGTTCTTCTTGTCGCTTTTGTAGTTTTGGCTGATGCTGTGGTTGCTAAATACAACCAGCTGCCGCTATATCGTCGCAAACACTAATGAATTTCATGGTGTGACCTCTGAAAGAGTTCGGTTGTTGCTTTCATAAGTCAACCGGAAGGGTTGACGAAGTCCTCGTCAACCCATTTTTTGGGTTGAATTCCAAGTGGCGGATGTCATCAGGAAATTCACACATGATGGTCACGGAAGTTGTTCACTCTGATGAGGCTATTTTTCATTTAGATCTCGGAAGTAAAGTTGAAAAAGAAAGAATTGTTTTCCTTATTTGCTTTCATATTGAAATTGCTGTTGTTTCTCTAGAAGTTCTCAATCTTAAATTAGTGGTTGTCAGGTTTCTGGAGCAATTATTCAGATCTTTTAGATATTGAAGATACCATTTAGCAGACCCAATTTAGATATTGAAGATATGGAGGATTTGAGATGAAGAGGAAGGACATGTGTCTGAAATATGACTATTTATCGTAAGTCTGTGAAAACTTTCGATGCTAGAACAAGCTAATGTTTCACTTGCATCCTCCGCATTCATCTCAACCAATCTTCATTCCACCATCCAACATTTTTAAGTGTATAACGTTTCTATAATTTTTACGGATGAGGAGCTGTCATGCTCGAATGATTTGATTGGAGACAAAAGGAGTAACAAGACTATATAAATAAAACTGTCTAATGTGCAAGATGCGAGGATTTTCCGCCATTTCACACAGAATGGACTTCAGTAGAGTTCTAGTGGTTTTTGCTAGAGACTTTTTGTTGCCGGAGTAAAATCAGCAACAAAGCAAATTGAGAAAAAAAATTGAAAGCTTAAAGTGGGAAAAAACGCTTCACAAATACGATGAATGGACGTTTATGGAGGAAGTATAGCGTTGTGAATCGCGACTATATGAAACCTTTTGTGTGGGTGTGTGCGTGTGTGTGTATGTGTGTGTGTGTGTGTGTGTGTGTGTGCGTGAATGAGGCTTGTGTGAGTACGAGTAGGTGAGTTTGTCGATCGCAGAGATGTGAAGTGCATGTGGAAGGATGAACTGAAATTAAGTGGTGGCCTTTGAAGAGAGATTCTGAATTCTTCTCACTGGAACAGAGCGCAAAAAAGGGGAAAAGGGATTTTTTTTTTGTAAACGTTGGGGAATATTAATCGTTGTTTTTCGCGGTGTTTTTTTAGTTTGTAGAGCCAGAATTGCACATTATTCACGAATGATTTTTAAAACACGAAAACGTTGTGTTTAAAATTATATATGGGAAGTCATGGGGAGGGGAAAGGAAGAAAAAACAACAACAACAACCACGAAAAAGAAGAGGGAATGAGAATGCACGCTACGGATATACAGAACAACAACAATCCGAGTCTAACAAGGAAAACAACATTTTCACCATCAAAAACAAGCAATACAACAACAAAAACAAAGGAAACAACAACGCCAACAGCAGCGGCGATAAAATTTCCAACCCCCCCCCTTCCATTTTTTTCCAATTCAGAGCTTTTGCAGCCAGTAAAGTTTTCGAATGCGACGCATTTAAAGTTTCAAAGGTTAGCGTCAACGACAGCAGATCGGTGCCCCGTGAGGTGGGTGGTGGGGAGGAGGACGGAGAGGATGAAGGGGTGGGAGAAGGTTTAGAAAGATAGAGGGGGTGGGAGGGAGAGGGAAGGCTGAGTGTTACAATGTTGGCGCCTGCAAAACAACTTTCCAAGTTTGAAAAGGATTCCCGCGTATGTGTTGCACGTGTATGTTGTACCCTCACAACTTGCTTTCTCTGAATGTAACAACAACAACAACACCACCAACAACAACAGCAACAACAACCAGCACCACAGCAGTACGATCTGCTCTTCTCAACTGTCCAACATTCAAGTAACAATGAAAGTGAAACTGGCAATAAATTGTCGCAGATTGTTGCTGGAATTTGTTTCTGCGAAATTGTTGCTGTCGATGCTTTTTAGTTTTTCTTTCAGACACAATGAGTACCATCCACCCGTCGCTTGATAAAAGAATTCCATCCCATGCAGTACAAATGTGTAAAAAAAGCTGATGATTTAGTTGTTTTGCTGTTGGTTGTCCTTGCTGATGCTGTTTGTTTCGTTTTCTGATTCTGATGTTGTCATTGTTTTCAGCTCTCCACGCTCTTCGCGGTTATATTGTTCGTGTAATGGTTATTGCTACTGTGTTGTTGTAGATAAAATTATTGTTGTCATTGTTTTTGTTGTTTTGTATTTAATGAAAATAATGATTTCATTGAATTGTTTGAATTTAATTCCCTTCCGAAATTTGTTACTTTGTTAACCTACTAAATAACATTTTTGTTATCTGTTGTTCTTGTTGTTGTTGTTGTTGTTGTTATTGTTGTTGTTGTTGTTGTTGTTGTTGTTGTTCATGTTGTTGTACCTTCTTCATTCTTCCCGATATCCAATGATTCGCAACACTCCGACTCGCTCGGCTACGAAATTTCCATTTCGAAACAAATCCATTTCCTCTTTGCGGGGAATCCCGATATTTCCATTGTCCAAATTTCAGCAATTTCCATTGTCCAAATTTTAAATTAAATTTACCGTAAGAGAGCCATTTATTCCCCAGCCACTGAAATTGGCAACGAAATTCCTGTCACCAATCTTCCAATTCGAAACAATTTCGCTGCTGAACATGAAATCCTCAAAGGACCCTCGATGGGGACGGTACACACCATTGAAATTGTAGGTATCGTACTCCTGGAGGGGATTTTCCTTTTCACTCACCTAGCTAACGCTAGGCACGAGTATTGCTGGCTGCACGGCAGCCAACACACGTCTGCCGATTGCTGGCAATGATAATGTGTAGCTGGAATTTTTGGCAGCACGGCCGGACTGAATTTTGCGCCATGTGGATGATGGGTGTTCAGGGACGAGTGCCAAGCAGATGTCAGTTGTAGAAGTAAGCCAGGCTTTTTTCGCCGATTAGTCGTCTGTTCGTTTGACTACTCATGCAGGATCAACGGCAGCGAGGACGAAATTGAAAATGTTTAGAGTTGAAAAGGTTGTGAAGTGAACGAAGGCAGTTTTCAGTCGGCTAAAAAAGTTTGGGGAAAAGTAGAGCGATATGACGAAGCGAAAATAAGGGAACGAAATACCTCAACTGACGTTCTTGATCCGAGCGATAAATAACCAAAATTGATACGCTAGAAACACGATATAAACGACGGGAACAACATACAAAATGCAGTTCGATAAACTGGAACCCTTCGAGGGTCCTACTTGGAACTCCTATGCCAATGTAGATTTCCAAAATATGTCCACATAATTTGTTACCACTGAAAATCCTCTCCACAAAACGATGGCCATCCTGAAATAAAACGGATTTCGAAGGTTCTTTGATGAAGTCCCTTTGATTTGCTGGAAACTTCACTAAATAGCAGCCAGAAAGCAATCATCGGCAGCTTTTAACAACCTACTGGCCGAGATTAATGGCCCATTCATCGCTAGAAATCCAATTGGCCGCCGCTATGTTTGCCCCTGATGTGCCATCGGAGGAAACGGAAGCTCTAAGTAATCGTAAATCCGCATCAAATAATTGCTGGGCAGAGAACAGCACACGCGATTGTCGAACACACGGCGGTTGTTTATTTCCGATTGGAAAATTTCACATTTGCCATTGAATGAATGGTATTGCGTGCACGCCACACGAGCGACGACCATCGAATGGAACTCGTTGTGGAGGCGTGGGAAATCGAATATCCAGAAGGTGGTCAAATATCCGATCGCGTGGTCAACGATGTGCGCGAGTTTAAATCTAAGAATGCAACTAGAATCGCGTTTCAATGCGAGATGCGAGCTTTCGTCACGGCTTTTGTAGTTCGAATGGATTGAATTGCCGGCTCTTTCAGGCAGCCATCAACAACCGTCGGCAGAATGAATTCTCTTTCAGTAGAAAACTTTTGTTGGTTTCTCGCCAAAAGTGCTTCAAAATCTAGAAATACACAATTTTAAATTATCCTTTTCCGTTAAGTAGATTAACTGCAAAGTGGCGCGGGCTGCTTAATCCCCGCGGACCGCAAAATCCCCTCGAATCACGCCGACAACTGCTGCAACTCCTTCTGCTGCAACAATCGCCTCCTGTTGCTGAGTCCCGTGCAAAGACATCGTAAAAAGCTTGTTTTCATAAAAAGCCTGAGTGACTGCCACGCTCCACGCTCCGCACTCAAGATCCAATCCGGTGAGACTTCCGCTCTGCTGCGCCACGATAACCCCGGCTGACCTTATTGCAGTCAATCGACTGCACTTTTCAATCCGGTTACGTTAATCCTGAAAATTATGCAAATCCTTTAGCTGGAACAGCAGCGAAAACAGCAGCGAAACCAGCAGTAGCAAGCTTTTCTTGCCCTTTTTAAGTGACAACATTTTGTTGGCACGGTTACTGTTGTTGTTCTTGCTCTTGTTGTTGTTGCTGTTGTTGTTGCAGTTGTTGTTGCTGTTGCAGTTGTTGTTGCTGCTTAGTACTTAATACTTTCTTGATAGGATTTCGAAGTGTTTTCCTGGAAAAGTTTTCGCAGCGCTGCTTTGCTTGATTTCAGGCTGCTTATTTCGTAGCAGGCGGCCAAGTTTGCACGCTACTTAAATTATTGAGTACTTTAGTAGTAGATTTTGTTGCGATACGTAGGGAGGCGTACTGTACTTGAAGAAAAAATTAAATATTCCACACCAATCAGTGCAAATCGATTTCAAATTCAAAACCTTTTTAATTAAAGTGACTTAGAGAACATAAACATTAAAAATGTGCTTCTTATTATTTAGCAATACAATAGTTTTGTTCCAGACTCGATTTTCCGTTTCTCCCGCAAGTAAAACAAATTTTCGTACCTTTTTTAGTACTTATTTATTCTATTTCACTAATTTTAACGTAATCGAAACCAAAGTCATTCGCGCAGAGTTCATTTAAGGTCAAGCGAAGTTTAGTTTTGCAAGTTCGTTCTGAAAAACTTTCCTCCATTGACAGCGTTCAGTTATTCTTAACCGTTTTTAGTATTCCACTTTTCTACTTTCCTACCTTTTCTTTGCTCCTTTTTGCCTCCACTCAAGTGGCGATGCTTAGCTTCGCGATTATTGAAAGTATTTTTATTTATTTAGGTCTTGTTTATCGACTGAGTAAATACAAGAACAACAACAACAACAACTGCTTCTGCAACCGTTCGATAAATTTTTGTATTATTTTACTTTGCCTGCGCGAAGAAGAAAAAGTTGAAAAGTTTTGCAATTTTAGTGGTAGAAATTTGAAGCGCTCTTATAAAAAGTTCAGAAACTCATATCAATCAAACTATTTGCATCGCAGAAACTGAAATGAGTTTACAGGAAAGTATAAACTAATCAAATTCTACTTTTTTTTATTCCTTTTCCTCTTTGACGAAGTTTTACTTTCCGAATTACAATTAACAACAAATAAAAAGAGGCGAAAAGTATTGTAATTTGTAGTCGTTAATCATCATTCATCACGATACCGATTGATTCTTGAGATCTCTTGAGTTAATAAGGGTTTTCGGACAGAAATCAATCTCAGAATTGCAATTATTTATCGAACTGCGTACGGTGATCGCAGAAAGTGCGGTAAGCTTTTGTTTTCTATGAGTTTCTTGATATTAAGAATAATATATTAATATAAGAAAAAAAAAATTTTTTTTTTTTTTTTTTTTTTTTTTTTTTTTTTGATAAGTTATGAAAACAAACCACACAAAACAATACGACAAAGAGAAGTAAAGAAAATTCACGGTAACAATTTTATCAATAACTACGAAGAAAGTTTGTAGAGTTCAAATTCGTTCGAGGGTTTGCGAGTTTGCTGGAGATACGCGGCATTAAATCAGAAGATCGAGACGGAATGACAGTTGAAGCCGACGGCAGCGTGCGCTAAACTTTTCTAGCTGCAGGAAAAGTTGGAATTTATCAGCGAGAAGTTTTCCCACACAAATTAATTAGGTTTCCTTCGTAATTCTCAGCGAAATTCTTCTCTCTCTCTCTCTCTCTCTCTCTGTCTCTCGTTTATTTGAAGGATGATTTTTGATGACGAGAGTTGCTGCTAAATTATATTTGAAGTTTCTCGAAATTTGATAGTCTTAATTAGTTCGGATTGGAGATGAAAGTTTTGAAGAGAAGGAAACCAGAAGAACTCAACCTACAAAAACAAGAAATCTAAACGAAATCCTATTCGGTTTTTATTGAATCAGTTGGGAATCCTTCTTCAGCAGTTGATCCTTCCTTAACACTCAGTACGTCCTTGACAAACTCGTCCTGTCGCTCTCACGTGTTCGCTACGATGTCCCTGCAGCGGAAAACCTCTTCGTCGATGTGTGTGTGTGTGTGTGTGTGTGTGTGTGTGTGTGTGTGTGAAAATCACAGCAATGATTTTTTGAAAAGCAAAGAGATTTTTTCCACTAAGCCATTCCATGCCCAACAACAACATCTACGAGCGCGGTGACGGTGATGCCAACATTTATCAATCAGTGCACGTTGTTCGCATTTCCAACAAATGACCAAAGAGCAACAACAGCAGCAACAACAACAACAGCAACCACAAGAACAACAGCGATACGGATCGCCAGCGACGAACAAGTTTTACATTCCGTTCTCGTTTTTCCACTTCTAAGCACGACGAGCCATCCGAGTTGGAGTCCGCAGTCGGCAGCTTAAGCGGGACTCCAGCGCGCGAAGTACTCGACCGGAACTCGCTGGCGACGGTAGTCAACTTGCGGGTGAAGTAGGCGGGGCAGGAGGGGCAGGAGGACGCCCTGGTGTGCTTGGCGAGCGAGGGAGAAGCGAGGGGAGCGAATTGCAAGCAAGGATTGAATTATCATTGATGGCACGTAAACGTTGTTGGCTGTCATGTTCGCGTTGTCGGCGGCGCACTCGAACGCCGTCTTTTGCGGTGTCGGCGATGGCGGGTTTTTCCAGCTACCGCGCTCTCGCGAGCTACTCGCTGGTGTTTGTTTGTATAGAAAGTTCGTATTATGTGAGCACGTTTGTGTGAGTTTATTAAAAAAAAAAGAAAAGTGATTACTTTTCAGTGCTGCATGCGGAAATCCGATTAAAACGGAGTGCACGAGCGTGCAAGTGAGAAAGTCGCCGCTCACAGCGCCATCCTGCGGTGTCGCCGCGCACTGCGAACGCTTAGATGAAGAGCGCATATTTCAGTGTTCAGCGAGAGGAATGCGCAAAAAATCCATAAAAATCATCACTTAAAAAATGAGAGCGAAGAAGTGTAAAGATAACTAGAAGTGATTGCGGAGGGGGGGGGGGGGGGGGGAGCGAGGGAGAGGAAGGGAGAGCGCGGGGACAGCGAGTGGATAGCGAGTGGTGAGCGAGGGGAGAGCGAGTGGAACGTGCGAGAAGGAGCGAGTAAAGCAAAGGATTGACTGAAGAGGGTTACGGAGACACACACACACGCACACGAACACACACACACACACACACACACACACGTCGTGAGAGCGATGTGCACAAGGTCACTGGAGAGAGAGAGAGAGAGAGAGAGGGAAGAAGAGAGGAGAATGGATGGCACGGAAGTTAAGCGGAAATTGAAAAGAATGAATTGGTGGGTGTGGCTGCAGGCTGCCTCAGTCGGCACCTCTTAACCGCACTTTCAATTATGAGCTCCTCTCCCCGCAAGTGCGAGAGAGTGAGAGAGAGTGAGAGTGTGCGAGAGCCTTAATTTCAGGTTGCCACTAGTTAGTTGGTTGCAAGTGACGAGTAGTTGGGAGAAAATGAGGGAAATGTGAAGACGAAATGCGAGTTATAATCGCAGTCGCAGAATCGCTTGCATTTAATTGCTTCAAACTTGAAATATTCAGCAACTCTATGCGATTTCTATCAAACTTCACACCAACAACAGAGCGCATTAAAATCCGCTCAAAATCAAATCACGTGGCAACAGATTGCAACACGAAAAATGCAGTTTTTACAGAAAATTATTAATTCTTTTGCAAAGTTTATCATTGTATTTCTTTTTTTGTTTGCGAAATTCGAATGACAAAACTGAATTTTTCGCTCTCCGCAATTCATCAGTAACCATCAGTCGTGATGATTATTTAATGACGTACAGCTTGAGTTTCGTAATTAAATCGAACAACTTTAACTCGATTAACCAGCTTGCAATCATCGATTACTTTTCATTACCACCAACAACTTCGATTTCAACGACAACAGCAACAAAAACAATCCAACAGAAGAATGTAATCGTATTTTTCGACGAAAAACTCCACGCGGAGCCGTAGTTTGCCCACCGAGTTCACCTGGTGTCGGTGGGGCTTCACTGACCGCCGCCACTGCACAGCGCCACAACAACAGCAACAACAACAACAACTGTGGCACCGTCGCCGCCTCACGGCATGGAAACCTCATCGTTGGAAAGCCGGCCGCCGCTCAGCAGGTCGCTGACATTCTGCTGTGAGCGGTTTTCTCTTCCTTTTTTCCCTACTCTTGCTGAGTTTCAATTTCCATTTACAATCCGTTTCACACACACGAGGATGGGTGGTCGAGGGGGAGGGGGAGAGGAACGGAGAGCGCGGGGACAGCGAGTGGTTAGCTAGTGAGGAGCGAGTGAGGAGCGAGTGGTGAGCGAGTGGCGAGCGAGGGGCGAGCGATGGGCGAGCGAGTGGAGAGCGATGGGCGAGCGAGTGGAGAGCGATGGGCGAGCGAGTGAGGAGCGAGGGGCGAGCGACTTGAGAGCAGCGGGACAGCGAGTGAATAGCGAGTGGTAAGCGAGGGGAAAGCGAGTGGTGAGCGAGTGGATAACAAGCCGGCAGCGAGGGGAGAGCAGAGCGGGAGGACTTCACGTTGATGAGCGAGTGAGAAATAGACGAGTGCAAGGGATTGAAATGCTTGATTAACGTTTGCTTGCGGCATCAATGTCATTCGCTCGTCTTTGTGTTCGTTTGTCGGTCACTCACACCTGCAAGAACACACGCACAGACACACACACACACACACACATGTGCAGGTGTTGCCTGCTGACACACACACACACATGCACGTGCGCTCGCTGCTGTTGAGAGACAACGTTGTGACACACAACTGCCAGGACATCCAGCGACTTGATAGACGTTCGCTCGCACCACTTGGAGTCTCGTTCGTGCGCCGTGTGACAGACAGACACACTTGGCCAGCCTGCTCTGCAAATGGCGTCTCATTTCCGGCGCAGTGCTGAGTTGGCACGCAAGCGAGCTGCACGCGTTCGCCCGCCTCGCCTGCATTGCAAGGATGTTCGCAGGAAGTGGAAATAAATTTGATTTTCGCACAAGAAGCGAGGCCGGAAGTACGCTCGTGGAAGTCCCGGGGATGGACGGCGGGGAGGACGGCGAGGAGGACGAGGAGGACGAGGGATTGGAAAGAAGAGTAGCGGTGCTTGAAGTGAGCCAACGGCGACGGTGTTCACACTGACTTTGCGCACACATACATCGATCGATGTGCACGCATCCGAAGTAATTTCGAGCTACTAGAAAAAAGTAAAAAAAAAAATAAAAAAGTAATTTAAAAAAAAATAAAAAAAAAATCAAAAAACAATCGAATATCAAATTTGTATCAAATTTCAACAGAAATGTCCTTCCAGTTGTCCCTCTGAACCACCCTGTCAGTGAGTGACACTTAAACACGACGTCACTCGCTCATCCTCCTCCTCGCTGTCCGTGCTTAACACGCCGCTTCACCTCACCAACACCACGAAGTGTCTCACATAATTAGCAGAGTAAATCACATCGTTGGCCTCCGATCTGCTCAGTTTAATTAGCTGCTGCCGGCGAGTAAACGACGAAAAAAAGAGAGTCAGCGCAGCGCGCGGAGACTCACGGACACACACACACACACACACACATTTGTCTGCGCGGCGATACGAACTCCGCTGCTGCACTCAGAGCAACACGACAGATGGGCGACACACACACATGCATAAAACAGCAGCGAGCGCTCTTCGACTCCCCGAATGACGGAATTTTAGGCGCGACCGACTTATAATTCAATTTTAGAGCGAAACACGAATTACGAACATCTCGAGTAGACGAAAAAGTTCCTCGAGTGCCAACTGCGAGACGCGAGAAGGACGGAAGAAAGTGAAAAGGTGGCAACATAGCAAACAGCATCAGCTGCACCAACTCGTCGCGAAGTAAAGCAGCGGCGGCGGCGGCGGCGGCGGCGGCGGTGGCGGCGGCAACCCACCGAAACACAAAAGACACAAAAATCTCATCGTGTTGTAAAATTGTGAATTTTTGCTTTGTTGTTCTCACCAGCAGGCGCAGCGTAGGAATTCCGATGTTAATCGTTGCCAGATTTTTCTCCTTTTTTTTCCTTTCTTTCTTTATTTAGTCAGATGCAAACATCAGTTTCAACACGCGCACACGTTGTTGTTGTTGCCACACACTGACACACCAAACGAACGAACGAACGAACGAACGAACGAACGAACGAACGAACGAGCGAACGGCACACGAAGCGTTGTTGCTGCTGCTGCTGTCGTCGCTCCTCAACGGTGTTGTTGTTGTTGTTGCTCTCGGATCCACCGAGAATAACTGTGTGTCACGTTGGTGCCTCATTAACTCTCGCAGCAGCTTGAGCTAATTTTGAGCTAATTTAGTGGGGGGTTTGATTTCTTCAGAGCGGCAGAGCGGTGGAGCGGCGGAGCGGCAGAGCGGCAGAGCGGTGGAGCGGCAGAGCGGCAGAGCGGTTAATGCAGCGTGACGTCTTCACGTCTGCGATTTATTGTGGCAATTAAAGGCGGCAACAACAAGATGCGCGCAACGCGACACGACGATCAGTGGAGTGGCAACGCAAACAAACACAAACAGCAAGAAGCGGCGGCGTGAAACGAAGACAATGTAAATGCAACCGAAACTGATAACGAAATCTTAACGAAGCTGCTGCTGCCGCTTCTGCTGCTGAATTTGCTTCACTGCAGATGAAACGATTTTTCTTGACTTCTTTTTTCCTTCTGCAAAAAGTTTTGTCGTCCCTTTTCATGCAGATTTCCAGCCTGGAGCGGAGGACGCGACGCAGCGCGCTGGAAGAACTTTACAACTTTAAATTAGCTGCAATCAGCGCAGAATTCCAACAAATCCTCGGCTCACAAGGAACGAGGGAAGGCGGGGGGGGGGGGGGGCGTGGTTGTGGGTTAGAAGGAGGAGGCAACGCGACCTTTTTTTATTAAGCAGGCGGATCTCGGCAAATCAACACCGAATATTATTTTAAGGCGCCAAAATGCACAAAAAAGAGAGAAAAGTTAGATGAAATTGTTGACAGGCGGCAAAGAAGAGAGCGGAAAGTGCAAATGCAGAGAAGAAGAGAGTGAGAAGTGCAAATGCAGAGCGCTGGAGAGAGTTAAGATGACGTCTTGCGAACAAAAACTTGATAGAATTTAATAAATTTACAACTGGTGCGTGTAAATTTATCGTATCTTAATTTCGTTTCGCACGCACAGCTTTTAATTGTCAGATTTAATTATAGATTACGACGTTTTGGCTTTTAGTACAGCAAAATTGTTTGTTTTTTAGCTTGTATTCACACCTTCCTGTGCGCACACGCACGCAATTTTACTAACACAAACAACGAAAATAAACAGAAAATTCGAATAAAAAAAAGAAGTGAAAAAACGCGATTGGTTAAAAAGTTGAAACGCTTCAAAGTTTCGTTTTCATTCAAATTCAAATTTGCATGCTGAAAGTGTAAACTCGCCGCTCCTCTTTCTTTCTCTTTCTCTCCCCCTCTCTATCTCTCTCCCCCTCTCTGCCCCTCTCTCTCTCTCACGCTCTCTCCCGAGCTCCCCCACAAGAGGACAGCGAGCGAGTTTGATTTTATATAGAATTCCATTAAAATTTAAGTAGGGCGGGTGTTGAATTAGAAGTTTATTTCAAACTTTGATGAACTTCACACCCGTTCTTTGCTTTTGACTTGAAAGTGGACCGCGTTGCCCTCCTCCTCCTCCCTCGTCCTTCGTTCCACCGCGAATTAGAATTTATGATTTCGTTTTATTTCTCTTTGCAGCTGAATCGATTTTCCTATCAAACTCTTAACTACGGAGAAACTTTGTTTCGAAAACTCAACTCAATTTATGAAATTGTAGAATTTCACCGCTGACTTTGCCAGCCTTAGGTAATCCAACAACACCACCGCCTCCTCCTCCTCCACGTTTTCCTCACGCTTCCTCGCTCCTCCGCTCCACTCGCTCAACCGCTTCCTCGCTCCTCCGCTCCACTCGCTCCACCGCTCCTCCGCTCCACTCGCTCAACCGCTTCCTCGCTCCTCCGCTCCACTCGCTCAACCGCTTCCTCGCTCCTCCGCTCCACTCGCTCAACCGCTTCCTCGCTCCACCGCTCCACTCGCTCCACACACAGACTCCCACACCACTGCGTCATCATTAGTTGCTCCGCTCTCTTGCTTCTCTTCGCTCTCTTGCTTCTCTTCGCTGCTCGGTCGACCTTCGCCGCTGCGTTGGCACAAATTTGGTTAAATAAATTGTTAAATAAACTTTTCCCGAATAAATTTCTAAGCAAATCAGATGCGACATCATGTTGGCAGCCGTCAGTGTGTGGCGTGTGTGTGTGTGCCGTCAATGTGTGAGCCGTGTGTGTGTGTGCCGTCAGTGTGTGTGCCGTGTGTGGTCCGCGGTTTGGACGGCGGGTGGGCTGCACGAGCTCGAGAACTCAAATATTATAAGCAGAAAAATTGGCCTGCAAAGCGAGAGGCGAGCGCGATGTTTCCGCGATGGCGGTTCATTTCACAGATTTGTTTATAACGCTGCGGGTTGGCGTAGGAATGCCGCGTCCTGCTGCTGCTGCTTCAGCGTGCCGCTGCGGTCGCGTTTTTCTAGCGGCGGCCGCGTGTCTTCATTTGCTGGCATTTCTTTGCGTTTTCTCTTTGCTTTTTCCACTTCACTCAGCGAGCGTTTCATCAAAGCAGAAACGGGAACGCGAATGCTAATGGAATGCGTTAGGAATGAGAGAGTGAGTGGAGTGAGTGGAGTGAGTGAGTGAGTGAGTGAGTGAGTGAGTGAGTGAGTGAGTGAGTGCGTGCGTGTTGTTGTTGTTGCTAACAAGCGGTTTCGTGGCCAATTTTCCTCATCAACATCAACATCAACATCAACATCAACACACGACGGATTTTGCTGACGCACAACAGCGCGGCAAAATACGGAGCAGCGTTGGAATGCCTTGAAAATGTGTGAATTTTTAAAATAAACAAAAAATATCTCACTTGCGGAAGTTGCTGTTGTTGCAGCAACCAAATAATGACGTCACTTCATTACATTTAATTAGAAAACATGCGAGGCATGAAAATAGTTTGCGAAATAAATTAACTCGAAATAGTTTTACGAGCGCGTGTCAGGCGACTCGCAATTTCAGCCGCCGCTTCGCTTGATCGCCGACGGCTGCCTGAAATGTCAACCTAAACTGCGTTTCGAGAGCACGACTGCGTTTCGAGAGAACAACTGTGTTTCAAGAGCACGACTGCGTTTCGAGAGAACAACTGCGTTTCGAGAGCGAGCACGCAGTCCTCCACACACACACACACACACACACACACACGCATGCAGACACGCGTATGCTGCTCTCAAACTATTTAACACGTTCAAGTGATGTAAAATTAGCGATTTTTCGAGAACAAGTGAGTGAAAAACTCATTTATTTTCATGTAGCGTGAAACAATAAAATTTTATGAAAGGGGAAAAAGCAAATTCTGAATGAGAATTTCGATAATTTTCGAAACAAATAGAATTGTTTCAGAGAAAAACTATTCACTGCAAAAGTCTGCACTCAACACCTGCTTTGAAAGTAAATTTTTCGTGTGAAATAAAGTTGAATACTACGAAAATCGATGACAAAAACACTTGAAATTTCAACAAATCCTCGCTGAATGCGTAAATTCTGTAGTGTGTAAAAATAAGGATTTTCTCGAAATTTATGAAATGCTTTTAATTGCGAGCCTTCAGTCGTTCGTTCGAGTTTTATGTCGTCACAAAGTAACTTTTGCCACATTCAATGGCATCATTTACGACTCCAACTTTTGCCAGAGTTTTTTTAATTGAACAAATTTCGCCCAGCAATAAAGAGAAGAGAATTTCAATAGCACTATAAAAGCTGCGAAGAGCAATCAGACGCCGTAATGACTGTTTTAACATAACAAAAAGTGCTGCGAAACACATTTTCGGAGGCGAAGAATGAACGGTTTTGGCCTTTAATAGTTCTATAAAACTGAAATTTATTTATTACACATCGCAATCGCAGCTGCGACAAGCAATAATCAACTCAGATGAGAATCTTTTAATAGACTGACATTTTGATGGCAAAACTGCGCGGTTATTTTGCCGAACTGACGATTGCGTACGAAGAAATCGAGTGAAATATCAAGGCAAAACTGATAAAAATCACGAGTGCTACAAATTGAGAAATTAAATAACAGTAACATTTTCGCAAATTTTCAGTCCAGCAAGAGAATTTCGTTCCCTCTCGTTTTTTCCTCAACTCAAAGAAGTTGGATTCCGAGTACGTATTTCGAGCGTATTTCGGGCAATAAAAGTTACGGAGAATATTTGAGAGAAAAACACGTTCCATCCGTAGCAATAAATTAAAAGCAACACCATTGAAACTCTGAAATACACACGAGAAATAGTTACACACACACACCACTGCCACGACACACACTCAAGAATAAAATTGCAAACGAATGAGAGAAAACTGGAAGGTGAGAGACTTTGTAGGTGAGAAAAGTGGAATACCAAGAGATGGTGGGAGGGAGAAAGAGAGTGAGAAGACCAGAGGGAGGAGAGAATAGACGAAACTGTTACTTTGTAGCCTTTAAAATCCGTCGTGCACGAGATCCCGTTTATTTGCTATCAGATTAAAATGCGTTTATTTGCTTGTTTTGCGTTGCGGTAGAAAATTCAACAACTCGACGCTGGCAGAAACGAGACAATCGACGTGAACGCTGCACTCGTAAACAGCAACTCAGTTACTTCCAGATGCCTTGAAGTTGACCTCATAAAAACACCACATAAAAACTTCGAAACTGAAACTTCAACGGCGACGGCAGCGCCAGCCAGCAACTAAAATAGCAACTCAAATAGCAACAGAAGTGCAACACTATCAGCAACAACAGCAGCAGCAACAACAGCAGCAACAACAGCAGCAACAACAGCAGCAACAACAGCAGCAACAACAGCGAACTACATTAGAATCGCGTACATGTCATCGCCACAACATTCCAGCATTTTTCTCCAGCCGCGCAGCGCTGCCTGTGGCGACAGAATCCTCTCGCCTCGTGTCGCCGCCTCGCGTAAGTGGAAGTAACGGTTTAGCTGACGCTCGGCACGCCATCGCTCGGCCCACCCGATCCACCACCACCTTCGCTGCCGAAATACGTGTGAACACAAGCAAACAGCAGAGAGCAACAAAATTCGTGTGCGACGTTAACTGGAACCGAAACCGTTAAAAGAGTGTTGCAACTCCTGTTTAACCTCGCCGCTCCCGCCCCAGTTGCGCTCGCCACTCACCGAAAGAGCAAAATTGAGGAGCAACTGGCGTGCCGTTTCCAGCCAAAAAGGAGCGAAGTGACTGAGGCCGTCTCTGTCCTCAAGGCGCTCTAAATATATTTTGTACTCTCGGTGCACCTGTGTGTGTGTGTGTGTGTGTGTGTGATGGTGGTGTGTCGTTGAATTATTTATGTATTGTTATAAAACACACACACACACACACACACACACACACACACACACCGGTTTTTGAGCACCATTTTCACCATCTTATTGTTCCCCAGATAAAAGCGAGAAATTTAATATGTCGGGTTTAAAAGGACGAAATAAAAGCCTTATAAAACTTTCATAATTCCACTGAAATACGACGTTTTTAATGTTCCTGCTGTGTCGCCAATACACGCGTCGTAAAGCAGGATAAAAAGTGAGTAAGGATCTCCCGAGGACGACTTGGTTACTGCAAAAATAATGAAAACGTCGCAGAGACACAATTTAGTTTTCTTCGTATTCTACAATTTTTAGAGATACCAGAATAAAAATCCTCACACGAAATGTTCTGCGTACTTTGGCGTGAACGTTTTATTGCCTTCGTAAAGAAATTTAGCGCCTTATGATTCCAATGTAGTTTAAAGAATTAGGAAGTATAAATTATCCGCTCTGTAAACTACGCGTGAATCACTCGAAAAACGTGTTTCCAGCTCAGACTTCTTCGTGGAAACAAAGCAAAGCACAGGATCACCGAGAAGAAGGATAAAACGGGATTGCAACGTGGCCTCCCTGACAGGATCGCTCATCTCTTGAACTCCTTAATTGAAAGCTATCATTAGCGAGTCCTTTGCGAGAGCAAATTTCAATTAGTTTCATTTTTCCAAGAGTCCTGCTGAGGATGCTGCTGCTGCTGCTGCTGCTGAAGGAGTTGCCGTAAGGATGGGCAAGGGTTGCAAAAAAAAAAAAAAAAAAAAAAAAAAAAAAAAAAATTCAACAAAATCTACTACTTCCTCGTGCGCATTGCGAGCATCAGTGTGTGTGTGTGTGTGTGTGTGTGTGTGTGTGTGTGTGTGTGTGTGGAGTACATGTGTTGCAGCGCATACTAATGCTTGTCGGTGTTGAAAACCCGTTTTATGCAAAACGTCGCTGCGAGAACAAATAAGAACTCAAGTTGAAAAAACAAAAAAAAAATTCTAGTGCGGCAAAAGTGGCGTTCAACAAAAAGACGTTCATTAACTTCAGAGCTTTCTAACTTCCCGCTACTTTGAGAGCCGCCTTCCACTTAAGGAGGCGAGGAGTACAAGGCACAACAACAACAACAACAACAACAACACAGCAGCAACAACAACACAGTAGCAGCAACAACAGCAGAGAGCGCATCATGCAACCGAGTGATGTGAAGCATTTTGCAACAGCTGCTCGTGTCTGTGTGTGTGTGTGTGTGTGTGTGTGTGTGTGTGTGTGCGAGCGCGCCACAAATTAAGCGCTGCAATTTACGAATTTCTTGCTTCACGCAAGTTGAAAGGCAACCCGCTAAAATCAACCAGGCAGCCGGCAACCACAGACGAAGAGGGGGGGAGAGAGGGAAGTGTGAAAGCTTGAATGCGAAAAGTAGCAGCTACTCTCTCTCTCTCTCTCTCTCTCTCTCACTCTCTCTCTCTCTCACTGCCTTCCCTCTCGCCGAGACGCTAATGAGCTCTCGAGCTGCCTGCCGGCTGATGGGCGCGTTGGCAACGCGGTTTGAGGGGCGAGTTGGCAACGCTGTTTGATGTTGTTGGTCGTGCAGTCGTTCGTTTTACACATTTGCATGCACCGACACACACACACATTTGTACTCACACATGTGCTCACCCACACACACCCACACACACTCACACACACACACCCATGCAGTCCCCCGAGTGGTGCCTCCGGCCGCTCGTGGTTAAGCTGCAGTTTAGCAGCGCCGAACTCCATTCCAGGTTAACGCAGTAAATTAAGTAAATTGATTTTCACTGCTCTCTGCAGACCCTCGTGCTGGCAGCCGGCAGCCGGCAGCCGGCAGCCGCGCTTCGCCTTTTTAACTGTATTTCGTGGCGTGCGGTTGGCGGACTTTGAATTTACGAGTCGCGCGAAAAATGCGAAATTTAAGGACTCCGCATTTACTTGCGACAGAAGATATTTTAACATGTCGCGCGAGGCGGATGTTCGGCATTCATTAGGAGCGGACGAAATTCGCGCGTTCCCTCGGCTGAAACTTTTTTGATTTTTATTTTGAATTGCTGAAATGATTAATTAATGAAGTCACCGTCTTTTTCACGCCTCTTTGAGCTGCAGTTTTGTGCTCCTCTGCTCTGATTCTTGCTGTTGTGTTGTTGTTGTTGTTGTCGTTGTTGTTGTTGTCGTTGTTGTTCTTGTTGTTGTTATTATCGTTGTTGTCATTGTTGAGTAACACAACTCTGAAGTTGCTCTTGTGTATGCTGAGATTTTCTTGAAATCCACTCGAGCCGAACTCTGCAGAGATCTGCGTCAATTAAGCGAGCCTCGCGGATGCATTCGGAGCGAGTTGGGTCGAGTTGGGTGGCAGCAGCGCCCGTCGTCTGACGCCCGTTGTAAAAACTGAGCAACGAGCAGAACAGAATACCAAGCGAGAGACAGTGGAATGGAAGAGCGGAGGGAGGGAGGGACGGTGAGCGGTGAGAGCAGAGCGGCTGCTGGCAAGATGATGGCAGACGAAGCATTTCGTTTCGATTTGCCTTCGTGGAGAAGAAATTGCGTGCGCGATGCTGTGAGAGTTTTTGTTGCTGCCATTGTTGCTGTCGTTGTTGCTGCCGTTGTTGTTGCCATTGTTGCTGCCATTGTTGCTGCAAAAACCCAACGGACACGCGAAGAAAAAACTTTTAATTGAATCGCTGCGCATCTGCAGCCCGCGAGGACAGCGAGGGGCGGAGGGAGGCAAAGCACTCAAGAACAGACAGCTACGCAAACAGATGCATGAAAACACGCACACACACACGCACACACACATACACACACTCAAATTCTCAACAGTCGGAAGTGTGCAGCTTTTGCTGGCTTGAAAACGTTTTCTTGGCGTCCGTCTGCCTCCATTAATTTCTCTCTGTGTGTGTGCGTGTGTGTGTGTGTGTTTGTGTGCGTGTGCGTTTATTCTTAATCTTTCCGTTCATAAGAAAGTTTCTGTTAAAAAGTTTTTATTGTTTACTGCACATTCTGAAAATTCCTAATAATTTTACTGCAGCATCTACGGCGCGTTTCCCTGCTTTCGTCTTCTAAGAATGTTTCTTTGTTGTATTTTAAATGATTCTCAAACACTTACACACACACACACGCACACAAACCTACTCTACTCCTCATCCACGCACACAGAAACACTCGACTTAAATGCGCAATTAAGGTTTTTTACACTAATTGCTGCTTCCTCGGCTGCATTCTGGCAAGAGGAGAAGAAGAAGAAGAAGGGGAGGACGAACAACAACAACAACAATAATAACAACAACCACCACCATCATCTTCATCAGCAACAACAACGACAAAAACTTTGCAAAGTGATAATTTGCAAAAAACTAACTAATGGATTTTGTGGATTCTTCTTCTTGTATCGTGGTGTTGTTGTTGTTGTTGTTCCTGTTGTTGTTGTTGTTGTTGTTGTTGTTGTTGTTGTTGCTATCGCTATTTTAGATTTCATTCACGTCTTCAATTTTATGTAGAGCGCGAGAATACATCAGCTTAAAAGAAAAGCTGGCAAATTAATGAAAGATTAGAAATTAAAAAAAAATCAGAATACAATTTTCTTCCTGTAAATGTACTAATTTTGTTTTATTTTTATTTATTTATTGTTTAAAGTCTTCACTTCTTGTGTTAACCAGTCGCATTCCCTGGTTTCCTAATATTTGCCGTCGATAACTTTTCACAACGTTATAATTCTCACTTGGTTTATCAAGGAAACTCATTAAAAGAACTGGAAAATCCTGCAATCAAGTGAAGTCGTTGGTTTGCTGCTGGCTGCGTTTTATGAAGGGGTGTCTTCATGCAAAGGTGGGGGGGGGGGGGTTAAACTTCCCTTAAAATTATAGTTTTTAGGTTTTTGTTTTTTTGTATTTATTATATTAAGCAAAACGAAAGAAAAACAATCTATTTAGAGACAAAAAAATATGAAAAAAGAAGTCAATAAATATTAATTCATTATAGCGAAAGCAAGAAATCCTTTCGGTTTTGTGTGCAGCAGGTTTTAACAAAGTTTCTGCACTTTTTTCGTGTTATTTGATTGATTAAATTGATCACTGAGGTTGCAAAATAATTTTCATTGCAGTTGCCGCCTCCTGAAACTGCCTGCCCTCCTTCCCCACCCTCCCACCTTCATTGCAAGAAGGGCTGGCTGTACACAATTTCATTTTTGGCTTATTCAGATTCAGGTCGGTATTACGGCTGCAGTGCAATATGTTGCTGATGCAGCAGGAGATTCAGCTGCGCACGGGATAGCAACGACCGAACTCAATAAACGGCAACTCGAAAAGAACTCGACGAACGAAACCTCGAAAAAGGAAAATCATATATTTTCACTTCCAGTGCACCACACGTACTGCAAAAATGGGACACCCAGCAGTGAAGCCTGCGGTGCGTTTGTGGGTAGAAACGCTGCGCGCTGCCTTCGAGTGCCTGTTTTTGATGCATCGTATGCAAAATAATGCTGTGTGTTGGTGGAAAATAATAATAAAGCGCCAAATCGTCTTCTCAAGTTTTCTGCGAGTGTCATGAAGTCATGAGTCGCTTTTTTCGATTTAAGCTTGCAATCATTTCAGAGGAATGAGTAAGAAATTGAGGCGGAAAGAGGAAAATGTAGGGGAGAAATAGCGTGAATTTATCACTGGTATTCAGTTTCATGTATCAATAGAGAGACAAAATTGTGTTAGCTTCGAAACGCGTTTAATTTAATCCTCGAATTATACGAATTTAACGTCCTTTTTTCTGAAAATGAACTTTAAAACACTGTAAAGAGGGTCAATAATGTTGTCCTTCTCGAATTTTGTGCTCTTGACCCTCTTTTCAGCGGAAACTGCAATATAAAAGAAACGGGGAAAAAATTGTGCGAACTCTGCAGGGAAAAATTACGTGTATTCATTCAGAAGTACAAACCTTTACAATGAATGATATCAGCCGGCTAGAAATTGCGCCAGAGTTGAGCTGTACTTACCTGAAAAATAAGAAGAAAAACATTTTTATGTGCGAATTACAAATAAGAGAAATGAAAGTAAAAAAGTGATGGATTCAGGAAAAGGATTTAAAATGAGAGCATTTCAGTTGCGCCCTCATTTAAAAATCATATATTTTAAAAACTGGTTTAAATTGTTATTATTTTATGCAATATAAAAAAATATTGAAAAAATTTAAAAGATTTAAAATTGTTATTATTTTATATAATATCATTTTTTTCTCACGTTTACTGATAAAACTCAATTTATTTAATAAAAAAAGGTGATAAGAGATGCTGGTAAAATAAACTAATAAAGGAAACTAATAAAAGAAACTGATAAAAGAATTTGTTAAAAGAAGCTGATAAAGAAGCTGAAAAAGGCAGCTGATAAAAGAAACTGATAAACGGACAAATTACGGAGTAAATCAAATTTGACTCAAAGATTTTTCCAAATATTTAAAGATTCAATCGTTTTCAAGAACATAATAAAGATTAGCAAATTCCTCAATAAAAATTAGAAACTTCTAACTTTTTTAACTAAAATCTCAAGTTTTTCAGTGAACTCTCGAATTGTATGGAATTTTCAATTAATGTCCAAAAAATTCAATAGATTAGAAAAATAGAGAACTCTGTAAATTCTGAAGTTCCTCATTAAAATATTGCGAGATGTACAGAGAAGATAATCTTCTTTAAAAAAATAATCTCAGAAAGCTCAACCACTCTCAAAGTATTTAAAAACTAAGCCTGGTATGGTCGACTTTTTCACGTTTTCCTCTCTAACCACAGGCAAATAAACAGCTTTGATTGTATTTACCTTCCCTGCACCTCACGGTTAACGAGTTAAAAAAAGTGCACCTCGAAGGCGCTCGCAATGTTGTTTGACATACAAAACAGAACAGAACTTTGCACTTAAATGGGAAAAAAAGCAGAAACCCACACGATTTCTACACACACACACACACACACACACACACCAACACAAACACACACATGCATATTTACTCAACTATGTTCACATAACCACTTGCACCGCAGACCTCTTTCGCGGTGCACGCATTCGTTTGCAGTGTAAACTTGCGGACTGGCATTCGTGCATATAAATTTATATGCTTAAAAATGTTTTAAGGATTTCGAATAAATACGGTGAATGCGGAAGAAATATATGGAAGATTATATATGGAAGGAGAAATATGGAGGAGGTATATAGCGTTGAAATATGTGGAGGAATTCAAGTGAAATATTACAAGGAAATATAGAATTTTAAGAAGGAAGGAAGCAACGATTTCGAAAAGCAAAAATCCAAATATAAATAGCGATCGACGTATATCGATCGAGGAATAACAAGAGAGGGTATGGGAAGTTGAATGATCTGAAGAACTTGTGAAATTTTGAAGAGATGGATCCTGGAAGGCATATAAAATTTATATTGCCGCATCAGAATTCACATGGCAAAAATTCCGAATAATGAATATAAAGGAAAAAATCGTCTTTTTTTTTATTTTAATTAGAATTCTTTACAATCCACCATGAAATTCTGAGTAACGTAATGAATATGCTGACTATCTACATAATAAATGAGATTCCTTATTAAAGTAATAATAATAAAATTCACTTATTGACAAATGAAATGCAAAACTTTTAGGATCTCCAAGAAGAATGCAGGAAAACCTCATCCCTCATCTCTTCCACATTCCATTCGCAATAAGGAAACAACCGTTAACAGCAACAACTACCGTCAGTAAGAGTTAAAAACAAGTTAAAACGCATACAGAGCTGCACTCAACTTCATATTAAAAGTTAGAGAGAAGACAACGAAATACGAACATCGAAACTAATAACGAACAAGTTGTGTGTGTAGTTTAGCGAGAATTATTGCTTGCGGATTCGTATACAACCACTCATACGCACACACACACACAGCCACACACACACACACACAGGCACACGCCATTCACAATACTGTGGAAGCATTTTATCGCACTTGTTATTGCCCTGCCACAGAAACCAACTGCAGGATATTCTGAAATTCATAACAAAAACTACTGCGAAAAGTTGTACAGCTTTCGCTGCAGTTGATGCTCTTCGCTGCGAATATTGTTGTTGCTGTGCGGTACCACGTTTTGCATCCTTCAGGCTCTGCAGCTGTGCATGTGTGAGTTGTTATGTCACCACGAGTTTCGATGGCTGGATGTGCGAACATCTTATTTGGGAATTGCGAGAGTTTATGTGAGACTTTGTAGTTCTGTTTTTAATGTATGAACTTAGAAAATAGAAAAAAGAAACTGGATTTATTAAGAAAAAGGTGAGAATAACAAAACAGAGTTCGAAATAGACTGAAACATTTCGCTTCAAAATTTAATTTTGCATTACATCACAAAAAGAGTTTATAATGCATACAAGTTGTTGTTGTTGTTGTTGTTGTTGTTGTTGTTGTTGTTGTTGTTGTTGTTGTGTGCCTTACACAACAGAATACAACAACACAGAAGGATCAACATCAACATCTCTCTGCGTGTGTGAGACAAACAGGAAGTGTGTGCGCTGCGAGAATCGCTGCAGGTGTTCAGGAAGTTCGTGAATCTAAAACGTGTTCTTGCCACCTTGTTAAGGCAGTCGAGGACCACCTCGCTGTGTGTGTGTGTGTGTGTGTGAGTGTGTATTAGAGTCGTGATGTGTGTTTGTGTCAGTGGTGGTGTAGAGATACAGGAAACATCGCTGAGTATCCGGTTTTGTAAGCCGAACAACATCTGACAACGTTTAACATGCGAAATTTCGTGATGTTTTCAAACAATGTTGAAAATTCTAAGTGAAGGACACCAAATTCAAGGAAGGACCACCAAATTCTAAAAATACCTTCCATCGCAGCTTCGTAAACAATTCTTCAGTAATTATTTTTATTTCACGAGTGTGTAACGATGATTTCACTGAAAATTTCAGTATCTAAACCACAAAAGATGGACCGAAAAGTAGAATTGCATCCTGAGAACTCATAAATTATTTACGAGAGTGGAATATTTAAGGCAATAATAAAACTCGACACGAGAAACATTAATTCTACGATTTACGAGATTGAAATTTAATCACTCATAAATGCGATAACTGAAGACCATCAAAGAGCAAACACATCGTAAACGCGGCAAACATAAAAACCTCATAATGTCTACTGCACTCTAATTATATTCGCGTAAAAAGAGAAGCGAAATAACGCTGAGCAGCAGAAGGCTTTCGATCGCTATCGCAGGATGATTCGAATCCGTCTGCCGCGCGGAAGGAGCGAAAGGAGAACCAATAAAACCGATGGTCCTGCTGAAGGAACCATGCAAGCACTACACAGGAATATCGTGAGAGGAGTGAGAGAGTTGTAAGCGGCTCCGAATCCCCACCCCCCGAGAGAAAAGGAAAAATTCCCAACCCAAAAGCGTATTCATACTCAACTCACATTCGCATGTGTAAGTGAAATGAATTCTGTGTTTCCTTAAGTAAAATAAAAAGAATTAATCTGATATCTCCTGACGGGAGTCAACGGCAAAGAGACCGCAATTCGCAGGATTAAATGCCGAATGGGGTCAGGTCGGCTCCCATCATGCCGGCGGAGAATCAACAAAAGCTGCCTCTGGCACGCAGCAGGATAAAAGCTCATTTAAAAATGATAATCCTTGCTAACGGCAGCGAGAACCTCGTCTGGTAATGTGCGGGGATACGGAAAAAGTGCGGGGAGGTACGTACGAGTAATTTGGATAAATACCAAAAAAGTCGGAGCGAACGAACGACAGGATTAACGACAGCAAACGGAAGAGCGAGCGGAATCCGTGATTTTATTCTTTGCTGTGCACGAAATTAAACTTCGGGGATTTGTTGCGCTAGTTAAAGGCTTTCCTTCTCTACCTCTCTGCCTCTCTCTCTCTCTGCCTCTCTCTCACCCTGTCTCTCTCTCTTCCTCTCCCTCTCCTCCTCTTAAAGGCTCCTCATTCCCTTAGAGGACAGAATTTTCAAGCAACCTTCACTGAGATTGTGGCAAGAATTAAATTGTAATTAAACCAGAATTGGTGACATCGCTATTCCACTAAGGTCCTTAAATGCTTCTTCTTCTTTTCCTTCCCTCTCCCCTCTCTCGTTATTTGACTCATTTCAGCGCAATTCAGCTCATCTCAGCGCAATTCAGCTCATCTCAGCGCAATTCAGCTCATTTCAGCACAATTCAGCTTATTTGAGCTCATTTATCAGCGTGATTACCGTTACTTTTATCACTTGTCTCGTCATTCAGCATCTCAGCAAAGCGCTATATCAGTATATCACGAAAAGAGGCGACGGTCACTTCATTATTTTATTGATAATCTAAACTGGAGACTCGTTGGTGTGATAGAAAAATACTAAGCGTGTTTAAAAAGCATTTCCCCTCAGGACTTTTAGCTTTATTTGTGTAGTTCGTGGCGCAACACCATTACTTTTCATTTCACTGCCTTTCACGCTCACCGTGGACTCACCCTCCGCCCAGTCACACGCTCGGCCGCTCGGCAGCAATCGCCTGATGGCGCATAAATTATCGCTATTTTCGCACTTTTCGAATGCTTAGAAGCGTAGTGAGTGCAGCAATTTGAAGCATTTCCTTCCTTGAGTAATTTTCGCAATTCAATTGCAAACATCCGCCGTCGCCGCAACAACAACAACAACACCACCACCACCAACAACAACAACAACAACAACAACAAGTGGTCAGCACACCCCGCACCTTTTTTCCATGATACCATGGCCATCAACGAAGTTATTGGCCAACATCCGTGCAGTATTCACAACAACCACAACACCAACAACAACGGCAACACTAAAACTAACAACAATAACAACAAACTTAGACACTTGGGGCCTCTTGGGGCTGCAGCCACACAGCATACGGATGTGGTTTCGGCCGCAAATGGAAGGAAGCCCGTTGCCCATAAATTTAAAGGCAACACTAGAATACCTCTGGTGTTGTAGAGCAGCATTGCGGCTCCAAATGACCTCGCCGATCTCTACAATCCGTCCCCACGCGCTCTACTCACACCATCATCATCATCATCACCAACACCATCACCATCGACATCGCCATCGCCCTCTAATCAATTCATCATTCATTTCAGTAAGTGAATTTTCAACACCATCCTGAATGGCAACTTGGCACCACCATCGTCAAAGTTGCCATTATGGTGGTGGTGGTGGTGGTGCGATTGCTAGGTGCCACCAGCAGCGATGTGCACGTGCCCTTCTTCCCTCACAGGTTGCCAACCCATCGAGGGAAAAGAAGACCGTAATTCTTAAAGGGAAAGTTTTTTCGTCTTATTGTGAATGAAGAAAGCTTTTCTGGCCCCTTTGGTTCCCACAGTGGCAACTTTTAAAGACACTTTTAGGGATGATGTAGTGGGGAGCATTAAGAAGTGTTGTTTCCTTAAATTTTATATAATCGAGCTTGAAATCGTGCTCACGGTTGACATTTATCAGAATTGATTGAGGTTTAGATTTCTCTGATTTTGTCGCTTCCTTATTTTTGGTAGTTATTTTACCGACTGAATACAGATAATGATTTAAAATACAGATTCTTGGTTTCAAGATCATTATCAGTTTAAGAATATATCTGGAAAACTCTAAAGTGCATTCAACATTATTACAAATTTCCATGTCGTAAGTAAAAAAAATAAAATATCACCAGATATCGTATAATAAATCCTTTTTACCTTCCCAGCTTAAAATCCATAAAATGAGATAAATTCCGTAAATGCCACCCACCAGTCCACGAGTAATCTATATCTTCATTTATATGAAAAATTGAATAAAAACCTGCATTCTCTGCTTACTGTAATATTTTGTTTTTTCGCTTGAATAAACACAAACAGAATTGTAAGCAAATTATTGTGCGATATTTATCTACCCGTATTTGTTTGTTTGCTTATTTATATATTTATTTAATTGTTTACATGCTTGAGTCCACTGATTTATATCAATTAATCACGAATTAATGCAGAAATGAGGAGAAAAATCGTTTAATGAAACAAGAATGATGTTTACAAGAATATTAAAATGTATAATTTGTTTGCGTAACTTTCGAAAAGCATACAAGTTTTAATGAATTATTTTACTCTATACAAACATAGCAAATAAAACAGAAAAAGTGCAATGAAAGAAGAATTTTAACAGTTTTTTTGTTGCAGTAATAATCGTATTTGTTTAATTAATTTCATGTAAAATATGCACTGTATTGGAAAAAATTTCCAATGCAGTGCAGAAAAATGCATCAGATAATTATTCAATTGAATAAATTCTCTCTAAAGCAAATAACTTGAATGATTAAATAAATAAATAGCTGCGAAAATCTATTCTATGTCTTCATTAATTGCTAAAATTTCTATGGAATTAATTAAAATTTTTAATTTGGTATTGGAAAGCAATTTTGAGAATATATTTCTGGAATGGTTTTTTAGAATTCTAGATTCAATTTAAATCTGGAACTGAATTCTAAGCTAAACTCTCTACTCTGGAAGCCTTAAGAGAATTCAGCACTTCTATTCAGCCGTCTTTCAATTTTGTGAAGGAAATGCTGAAATAATTTCTTAAAATTCTAGCCTTCATTTAAAGTTTGAACTGAATTTCAGACTAAACTTTCTATTTAAAAAGTCTGGAAGGAATTCAGCAGTTCATTCAGCAGTTCCTTCTATTCAGCATTCATTCAGCTGTGGTGATTCAGCTTGCGAACGAAGAAGCAGTTATCAAACAAGAATTACCAATTTTCGTTGTTTAAAGAAATAATTAAAAATTTTTGCAATTACGAAACTGTACATTTTTTCCCTGTTAAACAGCAACTCAACTAATTTTTGTTTTAATATAAACGATATTCCTGTCGAGCCAAGTCACCATATCATTATTAACCACGTTAATTAGGTTTTTGTGGTTGAGTACTAAGATTGTAGGGTGAAATTTCAGAGCCTTTATTTATTTATATCGTTTTTTGTTCAGTTTTTTCTACCTCAGCCACGGATTTACATGAAATCCGTATTTGGTTCGCCTCACTTAACAGTGGCGATGATAACGATGATGGCAATAACAATAAAAACCTGGTCAAGTTTTTTATTTAGCGGCAGCTGTAATTAAATTTAATGCATTTTTCTGTTATCACAACTTCTGCCTTAATTTGAAATTGCGTTTATATATTATTAAATGCATGCAAGATTACATGTTTTTTGTTTTACAATTTGCATTTAATTTTATATAAACGTGAACCATGTAAATTTTTAATTTTAATAGTATTTTTCCATGTCTCTCCTTTTTTCCCCTCGAAATATGAACCAAATTATAATGCGTTCTAACTTCTCTTCAAATCATTTTAAACAATAGCAATAAATTAGCCGCTTTTCACACGAGAATGAAAAGTCATTTCAATTTCCTGCTGCACTTAATCAAAAACAGAATTTATAATTGAAAGGAAAATAATGGAGAATTTTGAATTACAGAATGCAGTGAATGTTTTTGACATCAACGAATCACCCGACGAACTCAATTTTCGCATGGATCCCGAAAGTGCTGAAATTCAGTTACGAATTGTGAGCATTCAAGAGCACGGAAAGGGAGGTGTTGAGTTACCTGCGGTTTGTGATAATTGATTGAAGAAGAACATTAATAGGAATGCCGCCAGAAGCAAGCTGTATTATTTAACTTGGTCTCGAAATTTGTCATTTGTTTAAGTGACATTGACAATTCGTTGTGGAGAAAGCTTCATGTGATAAGTTTTCCCTCGATTTTCTCCTCTTTTCGAAAGTGCCTCGACAATAATTGCCATTAAATAATCAACGATATCGATAACTTGTGTGTTTCGACTGTCAGACGATTGTCAATGTCTGGAATCTCGTCGTGTGTTTTTCCTTTTTAATTCGTTTCTTTTATGTCTGTGCTTTTCTCTTTTTGTTCTTTTATTTTACAGATAAAAGCAAAACCTGCTTTTAGTTCGTTTATACAAATATAATTAAAATTTACGTCTACCACGCAAATTAATCACGAAACTCTTTGGCGTCGCGTTGTCGCATTTTTATATTAATGAGGTTTTCTTAATTATTACATAATTACACAGCTATAGATTTACTCTTTTATTGATTTTTCTGTTTGTTGTTAATAAACTTCTCAGTTTTTAGTTTCTTCCATAAAGAAATTGGTTGAGGTTAAATTTGAATTATACGAGAACGAGAGAGGGAGGTATTAATTTTTCTCATCCTCCTCTCTAGCAAACTTTCTGTAGGGACAAAAAAATGGTTATTAATGGGTTATCATTTAATTAATTTCTGCAGAATCAAGGATTTAATGCAGTTTTTCGCTTTTTATTAAGCATTTTCCTTATCACATCATTTATTAACTGTTTTATCTGTTCTCAATTTATGAAACCTCTCTCAATTTATCTCTCTCCCTCTCTCTCTCTCTCTCTCTCCCTATCTCTCTTTAAATGAAACCGTTACGTTTCTATCCTGACAATCGCAATTACGCAAACATCAATCAGAAATTGTCTTGTTTGTGATTTATTCACAGACGTGATTGCTGTTCTTTTACAGAAAAGAGTTTTTCTATTGAAACCCACTCCCACCTCCCCTCAAACTTTTTGCTGGCGACGCCACTGGTGCGAGGCATTAGCAGCGGGCGTTGGAAATACAAAATTCCTTTTATTCCACTTTATTTTTAAATAAAATAGAGTTGACAGCACAAGCTGACACCAGTATGCAAGAAAACACGCGTATTTATTTAGATGTGGGAATGCAAATGTCGGAAGTGCAGAATATTTGTGTACTTGGATTCCGTACTTCCTCAGGCCTCACATTCTTTCCGAGTTTGTGTTCTTGTTTTTGCCCCCGCTTTTAAGAAGAAGTATGAAATGTAATATTTTACAATAAAAAAAGACCAAAAACCAGCATCCGCACACATGAGATACAATGTATTCATTAGTTATGCGGTTGCAGCAGATATTTTAGAATACTTTAAGTATAAAAAAAGAGCAAACGCAGAAAAATGGAACCTCCAATGAATGTTGTAATATGTATTTTAATTTCATTAAATTTTGGATGTTAATAACGAGAAGTTCTTACTTACTCAATTTCTTTAAGCTAACTTAACTCATCGTAGCAATATTGCTATTTATCCGATCGAAATAATAACTTGAAGAATTGTGTATTTTGGGTTGAGATTAGTGTATCCGTTAAACTTTTATATAACAGCAATCAAATAACTCTCACAGGAAGGATTTAAGGTGATTTAATGAAAATACGAGCAGCGATATAAGGGGAAACCCTAGCAATCTCAAAACCTAAGGGAATTGCATCTAAATTTCAAACCCAAGTTATTTAAAACATCTCCCCTTGTATCACAAAGCAAATAAAAATACTCTACTGAGCTTCCCTTGAGTGTCATAACCTCTAATAATCCATTATTACCTCTTAAACTTCAGTGTTTCCATTAAAAAGTAATGACATTCAGCAACAAGTGTTGAACCCTTTAAAGATGACATTCTTGACATTCTTGTAGTATTTTTGTGACAAAATGCAAGCCCTCCCCTCACGCGCTCAGTTTACGGAGACTTTTTTGATTAACTTGCCGGAGAAAAGTCTCGCAATTCCAACCCCACGAGAAGAGGAGACAAATTCGTCTTCCGTCTTTTTAACGCCACTTCCGTCATGAAGCAGCAGCGGCAGCACTTCACTTCAAGCAGTCATCACAGTTTTACAGCAAAAACGTGCACACATAAAAAATCCCCACTTTTACGACTCAACGCAATTTGTGTCTTCCCGAATTTTCTTATGTTGCAAAAGTTTTTAATGTTCCCTCTGCTTTCCCCAACTTATTTCACATCGCAGGACGACGCTATTGATGACATATGAATTGTTTAATCGTATAATTTGTTTAAATGACTAATCAGCACGCGTGTGGATTGCGTATTTTTACCGAAATTTCTAAAATTGCTTATCTGATGATATGTTTTTTTGCGGTATTTGTTGCTGTTGCCATTGTCACTGCTGGGTGAAGAGCATTTCGCATGTTGACATTTGTGTGGCACGAGCGTTCATACAATTTAAATAATTATTCCTTACGTTGCCGTAATTGCATGTCAACGCGGTGACATGCGTGGTGCGCGGAAGTGCTGCTCGCTGCTCGTGCGGCAAGTTGAGATAACTTTGATGTGGCAGCCAGGTTCGGCTGACAAGTGTGCAGATTAGCCAGAGTTGCCAGCACGACCTCGTCTGTTTGCGGAACTCAAATATTTGCGAATGAAATTTATCAAATTAGAATTTGATCAATGACAACTGCAAGATAATTTAGGTGTTCAGCAAATTTCACCAATATTTCACTGGCAAACAAGCAGGTAGACAACAAATCTTAAAGTGTCGCAAGTCTACACAAGACAAGGAAATGGGGAGAGGAATATATAACGACGAATACCCGACGATATGGGGTCTGTAATCTGTACTCGTATTTCATACGAAACAAATTTATATTCGTATGTCTTTGATGTGAAACTCAATTCTCGTTTCACGCACGTTTATGCAAATTTTATCCTATGCAAACAGAAATTGTCTTCTTTAGAATACCGTGTCATTTTGAAGACAATCATAAGGATAACGAAGAATTTAAAATTCTCTTCAAAGGCAGTCGAATATTTGAAAAGCTATGAGATTTTTAAGCAACACGTGTTGGCATTTAATTTTAAGCGTTTAAAAGTCTAAATTGAGATGCTGTGGAGAATCCGAGACAATCTATAGCATTTTATAACGACAGCTCCAGGCAGAAATACGTACGTAGAGGCGGAATTTCCTTTTTAAGAGATAAAAGCCTTTATTTCGATATTAAAAAAGAAATTTTAACGAGATTTTATAAGAAGTGCTGTGAAATGTAATATACGAGCTTCTCTTTAATGTCTTGATGTGTAATTTTCCGTCTAATCTAGAATTCCCTCCCAAGGAATTACGATTGTATCTCTCTGCTTTCTTTCGTTTTTTCGTTTCGCATTTACATTTTTCTATCGTTTTATTTGACTTCCTTACCAACTTTTAACGAAGAGAATACGAATGGCGAATTATTCGTCCCGTTTTATTCTTTTATGTTAAGAAAGGAGATTCGTTTTCTTTAACAACTTCCTTGATGAATTGTTTACTGGCAAGAAAGTCATGAAGAAAGATTTTCCTCTGCTTGTAGAAACAGGAAATCATAAAAAAATCGCGAAATCGTGATGAAATCCCATTAAAAACTGAAACATTTGTGTTAACAGTGACTACATGAAAGCAACACCCTTGAGTATCGCGTAATAATAAAAGTAACAAAACTTGGAACAACAATAATGCGATAATAATGAAATTAAAGTTAATAGAAGCATTCTAATTTCGTTACAGATAAAGTCAAGGAGAACAAATATGAAAACTTCCTTCTCTAAGGAAACAACGAGTTTCAAACTAAACTTTTTATTACGTCTAGACAAAATTAAGAAACTGAAAAGTTAATCACTAACTTGAAGTGTTTCAAAAGGATTGCAACAACAAAAGCAGCAACTTAAACTTATTAAAAAGGATAACGTTGGTAATGAAATCTTAAAGGACACCCTCGAGATATCGAAGGTTATCAGGATAATAAATGTAAGGAAAGGAACTTAAATTAAAATGGGGGCCATTAAGGATTCTCGATAGCGGATGCATTTATAGTTGTTCCTCCGAACGATGATTTATATTGACAGAGAGGAATTAAAAACAAGAAATACGGGGAAAAACAAGGAATCCACAAGCACGTCGTGTGTGGCTTTTAAAATATTTTCATTGCTAGGTATGGGGAGCAGAAACAGCAGGAGCAGCGCCACTTGCATCAGCAACAGTAACTCCAGCATCAGCAACTTAAATAGCAGCGGCAGCAGTGAAAACGGTAGCAGTGAAACTACCTTCATCACCAGCGTTTCCAGCAACGCGAGGGTCACTTGCAGCGACGGCGACAGAAGCGGCAGCAGGAGCAGCAACAACAGCAACAGCAACAACAGCAACAACAACAGTCGTAATAGCATCCGAGTGTTGGCGACACACTGACCAGGTTTCTGCAGCCTTATAATTCATGTTTTTATGTGTTTTGTGAGAAACGTGGCTTCACATTGGCAGTGATGGTGGTTGTTGTTGCTGTTGTTGTTGTTCCTGAAGTTGCCAGCAGTTTCATTATGCTGTTTTTGCTGTCGGTCGTCACTGTGTCAGCCGCAATGGCATTCGTTTTGGCGTTGGCGATGCCGTTGGCTTCTGTGCGAAATGCCGCTCATAAATCAGGATTTGTTTGTTCACTAAATGCTGTTAGTGGTGCTGTTGTTATTGTTGTTGTTGTTGGTCTTGGTTGTTGTTGTTGTTGTTGTTCTTGCTTGTTGTTGTTTCTTCTTGTTGTTGTTGTTGTTATTGCTGTTATTGCCCTCTATCGCAGATGCACTGAAAATTGCCACACATAAACAACAAAAGTGAAGTGAGCTGTAAAAAAGCGAACAAGTTGTTCTCACTTCTTTTATTATTGTTGCCGGTATTGTAGGTGTTGTTGTCGATATTATAGGTGTTGTTGTCGTTTGTTGTTTTTGCTCTTGGTCTTCTGTAGTTGCTGTTGCCCCATTTGTAGCCTCCTTCCTCTTTAATATTATTGGCCAAACGTGCGCCATTGCATCATATTTTGGATTCTAAAGAAGTGTTTTGTGTGCTCATTTTTGAATTTGTTTTTCGTAGAATTAAATTGAACGTAGATGTGTTGTTCAATTTGGAATTATTAAGAAAAACTTAAAATCTGTTTGTCTTTATAAATAAAAACTTAGAAATAGTTTTTTGTCTTTAAAAAAGTTTCCTTTCTGTTAATGTTAATGTTCTGTTTTCTTTGTTGTTTTTCGTGTTTGAGCTTCACCTGCTTTCAGGATTGAGTTTCAGGCACGAATTTCAGGACTCGTTTTAATCCTTACTTAATGCATGTGTTGCCGACTTGACATCCATGCTATTGGGGTCATCTAACGGTATGTAATCCGGGGTTAAATGATCGTTCGCTTGTTTCGCTCCCCCATTCTTACGTTTGTCTGTTTTTGTGTTGTTTCGTTGTTGCTTTTCATGATGAATCAAAAGCGGTTCGCTAATGTCGGCTGTATTTGTTCTTGTTATTGTTGTCGTTGTTGTTGTTGCTTTTGTTGTTGTCGTTCCTTTGTTTCTTCTCTTAATTCTGTGGTTTGAATATGCAGTTACCATTGTTGTTGTTGTTGTTGTTAGCATTCCTTTGTTGTGGTCACTTTTTTCAATTTCCTTCTCTCCTCTTTCTCGCTTTTGTTACCTTTTTAGTTTTATTTATTATCTTAGTTGTTGGTGTTTTTCCCGTTGTTGTTGTTGCAGTCTCTTCCTCTACCTTTACAGAGCATGAATTCCTATAACAACAACAAACCACTGACAACACGACGGACGACGCAACTTCATTGTTTCCCTCTTATCTCGACTTTTCACTCTACTTTGTCTTCATTGTCTCACGCTGGAGTACCGTACATTGTTTCGTGTTATTATAGGCTGCCTGAACAAACACACACCCCACACACACACGCACACACACACACACACACACACACACACACACACACACACACACACACACACACACACACACACGCATGGAATGCACGCTATTCATGTCTGTTCGCGGAGGTTTCATCGCTGATAATCCTTCGTTTCTGCATTCAAAACAAGCAGCGACGTCCACCCTTTTTTGCTCTCCGTTCTCAATTCTATCGTAATTCTGGGATTTTTTTTATTTCTCACTCTACACAGAGAAAATTTGACACGTTAAATTGGTGCGTAAGTCACTCGTAAATTCATAAATTTGCGTCATAATTAGTTAGTGTGAAGTTATGAGTGAATTTACGTATGATTTCATTAATTTATTACCTAAAAATCATGCTGAAATATTGTTTATGAGACTCTCACTCCCAAAATATGACTGTAGATATCGCTCTGCGTCACAACTTAAAGCGGATTTCAGGATTTAACGTCAGGATTTCAACGAAGCAACTAGAAAATTTTTTCCACTTTCCCCTCATTTTATGCTGATTGCTATTTTTACTTTGTCGTTGCATGAATGGTCATTGCAACAACTGCTGAACTGCGCGTTCGTTCACCACAGCTAAATTATTTTTACGCTTATAGTTGTCACAACATCACTGCAGGACATTTATTAGCACAAGGATTCCACAGAGGAAAGGAATCTTACGAGGAAAGGAAAACAGAAAACAAAAAACTTTACAAGGAAACGAGGGAGAAAAAGTATCCGAGCTACTTGGAGAATAAATAATAGTCAACAATTGTAAATGCGAATACTTATATTTTTAAATCTTCACTGTCTCTTCAAATATTGTAAATAAATAAAAAGAATTTAATTTATTAATTGTTTGTTTTAGTGAATTTAATGCATTTTCAAGTGTTTCTGCCCCTCATTGAACATTTTAAGTATGTAAATTTTAAAAAATTATCACGTATTCTTAATTCCCAAAATACTTACTTGTCATGTAGAAGAATAACGTGAGGAACGCGATCATCCTGATGCCAGTTGCCGATCATACGATCGACGGTGAATCCTTTCAGCGAGACGAAACTTCTGTGATTTCGTTGGAAGTCTTAATTGTCAAAAATTTCTCTTTCAGAAGTTACAAGCGAACTTTTCTAATTTATTGTTAAACACGAAGTTGTTTTCTTTTTGCGAGAAATTTTTTAGATAAAATTTAATTTATTATTTCTATAATTTCAATGTATTATTTATTGTTATTAAACACTTTTTTCTGTTATCAATTTCTGTTTTCTTTCTTATAATTAATTAATTTCATATTTTCCATGAGGCGAAACTTTAATCTGCATGAGAAATTTTCAATTTATTTCGTTAATCGTTAATTGTAGAGTTGAAAAATGAACAATTAGTTTCAATATAAAAATCAAAAATTCAAAATTCAATTTATAGTTTAAAATGTTCAAATTTTTTTACTATTTCTTTTAGTTTGTTTCATTTTCTCAATTCACATGCATTCAGCTGCGAATAAAATTCAATATTTATTTAGCCATCAGCTTTCTAACACGCGAGCAAACAAAACGAGCAGCTTGATATATTTATACAGGATAAATTAAGCTGAGTTGAAATTTTTAGAACGCGAATAATGTTGAAATCCTGTGAAAGCATGAAAAAAATCATTTTTCAACTCACAAAAACTTGAAAAACACGAAAAACTGAGTTAAATTAATGAAATAAAAGTTTTTAAATATTCTTTTTTCCACTCTCTGGCACACCTACACAAATACATACTTCACACACACACACACACACACGCGACTGCGTGACTGAGTCTCATGACGAAAATTAAAAATTTTTATATAACAGATTTTTAGCTGCTTCCGCTGTTTGTTTGTTTTGTTTCGTTTCGCACACACACACGCGCGTTTGTTTTTTCTAAAACGGCTTTTCACTTGTATTGGTTACTATTTGTTGTTGTTGTTGTTGTTGTTGTTGTCGTTGGGTTTGGCTTTATTATTACTCTCGCTTGCTTTCGTATTTGATGAAAACATTTCTGCTGCTCTCAGTTCCGCGTGTAGTTTCGCGAGGACATTTCGAGGATTGTGTTTTTTGCTCTTTTTTTCCCCCGGTTTTTTTAACTATCAGCTGGGATGTTTTTGTTGCTCTTCGGTTTGCTGTTTCGGAAGAACAAATTAGTAGCAACATTCACCGCCGCAACATATTCAGCAAGCGTTAAAAATTTCCAAAACACCGACTTCGCGAGCACAAAAAGCTGCGTTAAATTTTTAGCGTTAAATTTGTTGAGAGTTTGTTTTTATTTTTCTAGTGGTTTCAGTCGCGTTGCTGTCGACTGGCTGGTGCTGCTGTTTTTAGTCTTTCAAGCGCGATTCACGCATGCAAGCAGCTGAAAACGTTGCAATCAATGTTGGCTCTCTAAAAATACAGCTAATTTAGCGATGATATTTTCCATTTTTATTAAATTTGTTATTTTTTTACAGGCTTTTTTTGTAGTTTTATTATATGGATAATTTTAGTTTTTAGTTAAATTAGTTTCTTAATTAAATCCAGTGTGAATTCTGCTTATTTTAAGTTATTATCTAATTTTTAACACTATTTAATGTGTGTACAGAGGTTCGGGATTTTTGAATTTCTTAATTAATTATGCAAATATTGCTTTTTTTTACTAATAATCGTTTACAAAACGCGTGGATATCGAAATTGAATTTCCCGCAAATCCTCACATAAATTGTTGATCACTCATCCGTCGCGGTGTACGCGGTCTGCTGATGAGTTTGGAAGGAATAAACGAGCAGATTTCAAGTGTTTATTTTCATTCGTGTTGCTCAAATGTTATTTTAATGATTTTTATTCAAAAAACAGAGAGGAGTTCGTTTTAAAGAAGCTCGTTTTCTCAAAACGCTCTTAATTTGTTATAATAATGAGAAGTAGATATTAATTAACGATTTTCTGTAACACTTTGCACACCAAACACTTTAATTTTTCAATTTTTGTATTGTTTAGACGGTCGTTCTTTTCAGCTGAATTTCTGTATTTATACGAACATTTTTTTTCTCCTGTCATCATTTTAGCTGAACGAATTCTTAGAATTTCGTTTCTTGAAGGATAATTTGGTCCAAAATCACAAATTTTATTGCAGAATTGAACTCACGAACCGGGAAAATCTTTAGAAATCTGAAAATATAAAGAAAAAATGTATGTAAAATATATTATTTGAAGAGAAAATAAATAACAAACTCTTACGATTTTTCATTTAAAAACAAAACATAAAATTTTAAAAATTCTTCTTCTATTCCATCGAAAAAGAGACTCACATTGCGAAGAAAAACCATTCGATGTTTTAGAAAATCTCTTCGATTGAATAGAATGAAGTAAAATGGAAATAAATGAAAGGCAACGAAGTGAAAAACATGGGAAAACTAAATAAAAGGAGCTTAAATCGAATAAATGAACGATGACAGCTTTGCAGCGCTTACAGCATCAGCTACGGATGCTTATGCCGCCTCACTGCGACTCAATTAAAATAATTGAATATTAAAAGCAACTAAACGAAACGTTCGAGAACCTTAAATGTGTCAATAAAACATCTGGCATCATCGCACTCGCAGTCGCAGTCGCACTTCGAAATGCACAGCAGCCACTTCGTCGAGCACGCTGTCAAGCACTCCGTCAATAACTGTATGTGTGTGTGTGTGTATGTGTGTGTGTGTGTGTATGTGTGTGTGTGTGTGTGTATGTGTGTGTGTGTGTGTGTGTGTGTGTGAATGCAGCAAAGGATTCAACGCACTTCTGAGTGCAACGGCTTCATCGATGGCAGCGTCTACACGACTCGCCTGTCGAACGTTGTATCGAGCACGACGACTATCATGAGCTCTTCAAGCGAGACAATGATGTGTTGTGTGTGAGTGTGTGTGAGTGTGTGTGTGTGTGTGTGTGAGCAATGAATAATTGAGTATTGTGTGTGTGAGTGGCTTGAGTTAACGTGCAAGCGAGTGAAGAAGGAAGCAACGAAGACCGAATGACAGCTGTAAATCGACGTTTAACACTTTTTTGCATGCGAATGAGAGAACATTTAATTCTCTCTATCAAACTGCAGCTGTTTGATTAGCATTTAATGATTGATGTGTGCGTGTGTGTGTGTGTGTGTGTGTGTGTGAATTGAATTACAGTTAGTAAGCTTCGATGTAAAACGATGATGAAGTGATTGATTTTTAAATTAAATCAAACGATTGTCTTATTAAATAAATCAAAAAAAAAGTATTTTTAAATAATAAGTAATTTAAAAAAAGGACTCAAGACAATCTTAAGGACGAAGAAGTTTAGAATATATAATTTATAAAAAAAGCTATTTTAATTCTCAATATTTCATTAAAAATTTACTTTTATCTGCATTCCTCGGTCACCCCAAAACCTTGAAAGTTCTGCTACGATATTTGAATGAAAAATACGCTCACGTAGACACACACACACACACCTATACACTTGCACAGGTGACATTTAGTTGCTGTAGAACAACGAAAACACTGCAACCTCCGCGTGCATTGAAAGCCTTCAGTTCGCTTTTAGATTTTTTCGAAACTTCGCGCGCACTGCAGTGAATGCGTGGACGTCTTCATGTTCGTCGTTGTGCATCCTTGTATGCGTGTGTGTGTGTGTGTGTGTGCGTGCGTGTGTTTTGAAAAGCTGCTGTATGCATTTGAAATTAATAACGTTAACTCTCTCGCTCTCTCTCTCCCTCGCTCGCTCTGCAACTTCAGCCATTCAAGTTTTCCCCGCTCCGCGGAACATTCAAGGATTTGCTTTCATGCCACACCGGCCTTCCACTCGCAAGTGTGTGTGTGTGCGTGTGTGTGTGTGTGTGTTTGTGTGTGCGTGTGTGGTGTGTGTGTGTGTGCGTGTGTGTGTGCGTTGAATTAACTAATACGCAAGCAGAGTTCATTAAAAACGAAGCTTCTGCTCTTGAATGAAGTTTTCGTCTTTAAAAAGTTTAGAATTTCATTCAATTTACATTCAATTGCAATTCTTGCATTCAATTTACATACTTTTCTTGCTAATTTCACTGCAAACACTGAATGATATTTTTTCGATAGATAATTTTAATAGCGGAAGAAGGGAAAGCGACTCAGTTGGCTTTCTCCTCCTCGGCAATTCTTGCGTTTTCCAGTGCAGATTTTAAGTTTCCTATACTGACAACAATTTCAAAATTATTTACATTTAATTCGCAACGCAGTTTTCGCACAACAGATGACGCCAAAAATTTTAAAGAATAATTTTGAACAGAATTTTTTAATATTCATATAAATATCATCCGTGATATCCTCGTCAGCACTTTCAGCTGCTGATTTTGTATTACACAGCGTGGAATAAATTTCACTGTCGACGTCATTCATCTACGCAGGAACTTCGACGTTCGTGTCACCGATCGTCGCCGCTTTCATTCATCACGATACACGCTCACGTATCTCAGAAACGTAAACAACAACAACAACAACAACAGCGCTGTCATCGGCTCAAACTTCTCTCATTAATCTCTCAATCTTAGCAGAAACTTGCATGATGCGCTCTACGTTAAAAAAACAAGACATCACTGCGTTGTCCACTTACGACGGAAGCACGTTACGTTGCAGCGCATTACGTCTTTCCGTTCGCTGTTTACAGAACGCACGCGACGTGCAGCCGCAGCATCTCACAATATTGGCAGCAAAACGCGAGCGAACGCTCGCAGCTGGAGTTGTTGAATTTTTTCAGTTACAATTTTCACATCTTTTTTCATGTTTTTCACATTTTTTGCGTTTATGTCTTCCTCTTGAAAGGACTTTACGTGTTTCACACGTTTTACGTAGCGCACTAAAAGCCACACAAACTTACAGTTAACGTATAACGTGATTTATATTATCTTACGTTATGCGTTGTTGTTTTTTTTTCGCTTCAGTCGGTCGCACTGAAATTCGCTTTTATTTAATGTGTTGGCGCCGCTTTGCTTGCGAGCTCCACAGCGTTCGCGTGAATACTGAATAGTTGTTCCTCACGTTTATTTGAGAACTCCGACTGCTCCACTGTGTGCTGTTTGTTGTTGTTGGCGTAGTCGACTTCGTAGCTGGCGCGACCTTGCCAACTCACGAAGAGCGCGATGAGCTCCAAACTTTATTGGTTGTTGTTTTCTTGGTGCTCAAATGTTTCGTGCTCCCTGTTTAGAGTTGCCATCACAAGGAATTTCAGTTGAGAAATATTCAACAACTTTCAGTTAAAATTTAATTAAAAATAACTTATGGCATTGAAAAATATTAAATAAATAATATAAAACTCTAGTAAAAAAACTATAAAAAAATACAAAATTAATTAAATAATATAAAATTCAATTAAATCGAGTTGTTAATTAACTTAAAATGATTTTTTTTATATCTAATAAAAAGAACTCCATCGATTAATTTGAATAAGGATTGAATTAAATTAAACAAAATTAAATTTTCTTACACTAACAAAAATTAAATTATAGTTGATTAGACTGAATTAAATCAATTTTAATTAAGCTAAATTGAAGTAGATTATATTAAATTTAATTAAACTAAATAAACTAGATTGAATTAAATTAAACTTGAGGTAAACACACCAAATTAATCTGTGGCTTTTGTAATCACGACGAACTTTGCCTAGGTCAGTATTTAAATTGAGAGAAAGAGCGTAGTGAAAAATAGAGCACGTTTCTCAAAGCCGACAGCAAATGAGAGAAAATTATATCCACTACAAGAAAGAGAGACGCGCATGTCATTTTTCTGCTAGAGCGAAAATAGAACTGAGAACCAACGAGCACCAGAACTGCGGCGAATTCAGTTCGCCGCCCTACTTATCAAAAGCGCCGCACTGTGCAAAACTTCACTCTCAGATTTATTATCCTTGTTGTTGTGCCATTGTTGTTGTTGTCCCATTTGTTGTTGTTGTTGTTGTTCTCATTGTTGGCTTGGGTGTGTGTGTGTGTGTGTGTGAGTTGAAGCGTGTGTGTTGCGTTGATTCGAAGAACAGGAAACTCAAAGAACCAGAACATCAACAAGGACAATAACGAGAACAACAACAACAACACCAACAACAACAACACAAATATCGTGTCCACCACACGAAACCTCCTGTTAGATGCAGCGTCTCGGCTCGAAGCTGAAGCCGGTCACTTCACTGGCAATAAAAATCAAATTAACGCATGACAATCCGGCGAAAGGAAGGCAGCGGCTAGAGGGGAAGCGAAGGGAGGGGAGTGCAGGTGAGGAGGAGGTGGCGAAGAGCGGAGATTCGTGTGGCGAAGAGTGGAGAGTCGTGCGGCGAAGAGGTGAGAGGATGGCAGGAGGGGAAAAAATTCTAGGCGGGAATTTACAAATTTCTACAGACTGATAAAACGCACCGCGGAAAATCATTTAATTAAATCGTATCAGCGTTTAAATCGCTTCGGCGTTTAAATCGCGTTTTTCACTCACCGTCTTCTCTGTGCAGCGCGATGATTTATTTATCATCAATTTAACTGTGATTTCCGTGAAATGAATGACGGCAAAATGGCAGCAGCAACAGTCAGGGCTACCTGCAGCGTGACACACACACACACACACACACACACACACACCGCCGAACGCAAAATATGCACTTCATTTGAGCAGACGGGCGAAAATGACTGGCAGCGAAAACGTTAAAATGGCTTAATTGGCGCGGAAATTAGTACGGAGCTGGAAGAATTACGGAAAAATAAAAACCGTATCACCACACACACACACACACCGCAGCACACACACAAAGAAGCCGCAGGCGGGCATTAAAAGCCGCATAAAAATGTTGAAATAACCTTTCAACTGGCGGTGGGCAGCGCAACCGAAAGCAAATAAATAAAGAGGAAAAAATGCAGATGCAGAAATGCACACACACAATATTTGTGCTGTGTGTGTGTGTGTGTGTGTGTGCAGCAACTCATACAAACGCAGCAACCCGCGGATTCTATTTACCGAAAGAGCGAAAAAGTGAAAAACGTGTCTTTGATTTCGTAATGACGGGTTTTGGCAAAAATAACTGACTGCAACAACAAACAACCGCCATCACATCCTCGCACGCCAACTGTCAACACAACTGACAACAACCCTCAACCCTCAACTCCACCCTCAACTCCACCCTTCGACTTCTCCACCCGTCAGCTCGTGCCATCCGAAATTTTGATTGTATTTCCGTCGGTCGGTGCAAAATCGTGTTGTGCTGTTTGTATGCGTGTGTGTGTGTGTGTGTGTGTGTGTGCGAGAGTGTGTGTTGGTGTGTGTGTGTGTGAATTTAACAAAAATTAATAACCTGTTTTAAAAATACACTAAAATCAACCAGAAAACGAACTCAATAAACTGCACGCAACCGAAACTCGCAACGGACGGAAGTTTGATTGCTGGAATTTCAGCGCTTTTCCGTTTAGAAAATTCATATTTGTCAGCGCGTACTGCAACTGCAACATTCATAATTTGTCGACCACATGCAACTCAGAGATTTTGAGATTTTGCAAAACACAATTTTACGGCAAACCCGGCGGCGAATCCGTCAAATGCTTCCCGTCCAACGTGGCAATCATGATGCGGCTTCTCTACTCGCGAATTCAAATCAATCAGCGTTCGCGGAGAGCACGAGGGAGTGGGAGAGATGAATTTATAAAGAGAGGATGTTTACACGGAGAGAAGAACTACAGTTTCTAAAGTAGATGGAAATGTTTGTGAGGCACATGACGGCATTTCATCGACAATTACATCGTTAACTCCTCGATGTCCGAGTTGTTGACGACTGAGAAAGTAATCGGGATCGTAATCCTCTCTTGTAACGAAGCTCGAGAGAGCTGCATCTGCTCTCTCGAAACTCTCAAAAGACGTGTTTTACAGGTTCAAAACTCTCAAAAACGGTGCAGTGGTTGCCATCGAATTGATTTCCCACTTCAAACGCGTCATTTTTCCTCCTGCATACATTTTGTATTGATAAAATTTTAATGATGGATTATGGAAGCGCTTACTCGTCACTCGCTGACAGCTGCGTGTGCGCTCGTTAACCCCTCGACTCCCACCCCCGACTCACCCCCGGCCACTCTTCGAACCCCACGCGAAATTCATGCATTTTTTCATCGTTAAACTTCTCTGAATTGATGTTGGATGCACTTGTTGTGATGCAATCTGTCTGTCATCACACATCGAAGGAAGGAAAATTATATTTGCACCGAAATACTCGTATTTACACGAATGCACTCGCTGTGTCGGGAAAAAATATGTTGATTTTTTGTAGCTGCAGCAGCGATTGGGTGTCAACGCATTATTTCAAGTGATTTATTATATTTTCATTTTATTCCCACTTCAACTTTTTCACCACACGTTGTGAATTTGTTGATTAAAGTTTCATTGAGAAGATTTATCGAAATGTTTTCGAAAGCATTTCAAAGTTACAAACTTTTCACAGAAGATCTCTTGAACTTCGTTCGCTTCGAAAAAGTTGTGCAGTGCAGCGCACGATGAATCTGAAGAAAGAGACAAAAAAAAAGACAAACAACTGGCAACTCAAAGGGCGGAGAAGAGAGGATTCATCGAAAGCAGCATCGTGGCAGAGGATTGTGGGTGACGAGCAGAGAGGAGAAGACGAGTGTGTTAATGTAATATTTCGCTCTTTTTTTCACGACATAGTTCTCTCTCGAAATTCAACTGTAAGCAATAAGTTGCTCTTTTTTCACGATTTCGCTCTTTTTTCACGACGGAGTTCTCTCTCGAAATTCAATTGAAAGCAATAAGTTGTCATCAAATTTATGATAGTTTGCAAATAAAGAATTCAGCAATTATCAACTCTTCATGATTCTAGGAGAGAATATAAACTCAACCTCGCTTATTTTCCTGGCAACTTCGTTTAAATTACTTCATTTAAATCGTCCCTTCTTTTTGTTGCCAAACTTGTTTTCCACTCTTTTTCCTTACTAATTTTGTGTAAACTTTAACTTATTACAAGTTGGCAGACTTAATTAAGTTGCAGTTGCAATTATGCATTATAAATTCCACAATAATTGACGAAAGTTTACGAAATCATGCGCCATCACAGTTTTGTGTGGCGAAATAACTTGAAAAGTGTGAGGAAAGTCAGAGTCGGAAATTCCGCTGACTGCGTGGACGTATAAAAATACTTTTTAATTTTCAAAAAAATAGAAAAAAAGAAAAACATTAACCGACATTCCTGACAGCGTTGTTATGAAATTTGAGTTCCACGCTACGCTGGCTTGTGAGGTTCCGAGACTCGCCTCGCAACTCTGCACGCTCATCGCGCCGAGTGCGTCCACTTTAGCGCTGAGAGAGCTGAAAATTTGTTTGCGAATGTGAGCGAAAATTGAGTGCATGAGTGGCGTGTTTGTAGAATACGAATGCTTCTAAAATTTTCTCAAAACTTACATGTTTACGCATTTTTCTGCACTCTCGCACTTTTCGACTTTTTAGCGTTTTTAAAGTTTAGCTTTCATTTTGCATATAAATTAAGTAACCAACTTTAGCTGCCATGAAACACGAGGAAAACTTTTAACTTGTGGTTTGTTTACAACCGCGTAGTCCGAAGTTGCTTCGTATTAGCATAAATTTGTGTGCTAACGAGTGCAGCAGCAGCAGCAGCAGCAGCAACAACAAAACGACAACAGCAGCCAGATGCAATTTCAGCAACAATTTCAACAACAGGATTTATTTTAATTATTATTATGATTATTAAATGTACAGAAATGAAGAGTAAATAAATACCATAAATAAACAAATAAAAAAATTACAAAAAAAAGTAAAATACTACTACTAAAAATAAAAATAAAAATAAAAAATAAAAAAAAAAAAAATTTAAAATTAATACTACTACTAATACTACTATTGATACTACTACTAGTAGTACTACTAGTACTAAAACACAACTACTATTGCTACTACAAAAATAATAATTAAAAAAAAAAATTAAAAATTTACATACTAATACATACTATGAAAAAAAAAAAAAAAAAAAAAAAAAACAAACTGATTATTAATATCTTTAAATCGAACGAAAGCTTAGTTGATATTTAAAGCTACCGATTTCTAGTTGGCATAGCAATCTTGAGATAAAACGTCAACCCCGAGGGAGTCGCCGCATCCGCTAACATGAACCACGCGGGACAGTTTGCAGATGTGAATTTGGTGTGCAATACTTTAGCTTCTGAGTAGAAGTATTCGAAAGGACCAACCTTACTTTGTCCTTAGATACTCGTAATGTGTTTATCTAAGAAATGTCGAGACACCTTCGAGCAGAAAATGTGTTTACTTTCCTTACCTAGACGTTCTTTCCACTCTGATGTTGCAAGAGACAAAAGTTTCAAGGGTGTTTAAACACCCTCGTTGTTCTTGTTAAATGGACTCCGACTCGTATTTCGTATTCTCCCTGAAGGCTTTTAAAACTATTCTCACCTCCGTAATGGTTCCACTTTGATTTGGTTTCGAGTGGAAGAAGAAATCGTTTTGCAGTTTGATTTAAATTTCTAAATTTCCGAATTTAAAATTTTCACATTTACTGAGATTCACGTGAATTCGAAGCGAATCCGATTGAATGAGAATTCCAATATGAATTCGAACGAATGTGGATGAGGATGCGTAGACGAGCTCGTTGTTGCCGATTGTGGAAAATTCAACCTGAACTCGAGAGTACGAGTATTATCATCATCATCATCATGATAATCTGCGCACACACGGATTCTTTCGATATTCATATCGACACACAAGCTCTGGAAACGCAATTGAATATTCGCATTTCAACTAGGAAAATTAAATTCTATTGAACTTTTTCTACAGTACTTTTCGATTTTTAGCCGCCATTGTTGTCAAGAATCGCACGAGTGAAATATATAAATGTGGTTTCCGACTCAATCCTTCAATTATCCTTCCTGAGTTCATGTTATTACATTCGTATGCTTTCGATTTACATGCAAATAATATTTTAATATCAATTTCTTTTTGCTTTGAGGATATTTGCGAGGATGGCTTGAGTTTTCGTGAGTTTTTTTATCCTCGAAGCTTTGCGATTACAAGAATTTTCATCTATTTAAGTTTTCCACCTCGACATTTCCTTTGAGAACATTCGAAATGTAAAAATAACTTACTTTTTCCGAAGTTTAACTTGCATTTGAAGTCTTCCTAGGTTGATTGAGTTGTCAGTTTTTTTAAATACTTTAATAAAAGTTATTTAATGATTAAATAGTTCAAAAAGGATTTTAAAATTTAACAGATTTCTTCTATCAAAAGTCTCAAGGAATGTGTAAAGAACATTTTTTAGTCTTAAAAATACCGAGAAAAACGAAAGTATTGATGATATGACACGCTATTTCCGGCTTTGAAGGGAAGAATCGCAATTTTCTTATTGCCTGTAGAGTTATTGCCTCGTATTTATACTGCACTTTTTCACAGTTTTTCTTCAGTTTTTCCTTTCATATGCAACGCATAAAAACGCATATTTAATGCGAACAAAAACTTCAGGCTGAAAACAGAGGAAACTTCAAATGCCATCAAAGCTTTCGAGGATAAAAGCTGAGAACATCGTATGGCACTCATGTATGAATATGCAAGTGAGTGTGTGAGTGTGTGTGTGTGTGTGTGTGTGTGTGTGTGTTTACATGCGTGTGTGTGCGTGTGTGTGTGCGAGCACTTGTGTTGGTATAACAATCCGGTTGATGATGTGAATTCGTTTGCCGGTCCTCCTCGTCCTTCTCCTCCTCCACCTCCTCTTGTCTTCATGCTCTCCTTCACTGCCCCTCCTGCCCTCCCTCTCAAGCCTTCGTTATTCCTGTATAGTCGAGTGTAAAACAAACACAGCTGGTGTCAAGAATAAATTCGAATTCTCTTCTTTCGAATCTTCTTTCCCTGAATCAAAAGCAACGAAAAACTTGCTCGAAATCGTTCACACAAGAGCATTAAAAAACTTATAAAATGAACTTAATATGAGTTACGAGCACATAAATGCATTAAATTTATTTAAATATGTTAGTTTAGCGTTCTCGTGTTGAGTAAACACTCCGAAGTTTTGAAAATTCCCTCAGAAATTTAAATAAATTAATTGCAGAATTGCGCGTTGACGAGGAAGCAAATTTCTGCTAAAGTTGCTTCACACGATATTTAAATTTAGCTTACCGCTAATTTATTGCCTTAATTTGCATTCCGTTTTTAGAGTTTTCATGCTTCGGGGTGTTTAATCAACCCGTTTAAGCTCTCCAAAATGCCAAAAACGTGCGCAGAAAAGTTTGCCAAATAATCCTCAACTTCAATATGAAATTTTGAGGTGAAATTTTGAAAAAAATTTCCACACACTTTCGTCCACATTTAACACTTTAAAGCCTCAAGTTATTTTTGTCTGCAGTCGAAGGTAGCGAAGATTATTAATTTTATTATGTTTACGTGGCCCAAAAAGTACCCCTATGAGGTACAAATTAGTTGGAGGGTAAAATGAAACCCTTTTCGTTTTTATGCGCGTGTAGATTTCAAAGATTTCAAGGGAAACGTAAAGTTTTGATTAACCCAGCAGAATTTTATGACTATTCTGAGGTTGGCAAAAAGTTCATTTCGTAATTTCGACACGTACAACATGCAGCCGGAATACCACGGAGATGTGAGATGAAAGCAACAACAAACAACACCGAGAAGATTGCAAAAACTGGGGTGAAAAGATTCCCAAGCGAACTCTTTAGTGGCGGGAGAGGCGAAGTTCGGTTGAGGGTTGGAGGGAACGAACCGCAAGCCGAGAGTTGGACGAGTTCATCTCCAGGCAGGTGAGACAGTTGATGCCAGCTGCAAATACACGTCGAACAGGGAAGCACAACAACACGCACCGAGTGGAGAGAGTTAAACTGGGCTGAGAACGATGACGGAGCAGTGTTGCCATATTTTTGTGGCGGAAAACCCTTATTAATTGTATGGAAATCTTTTTGTAAAGAGATTTGAGGTATCCTCCATCTCGTCTCGACTAAGATAGAATGGAAGTCGATGGAAAACCTACTGAAAAGCTTGTCTCGATTATCATCTCGTCTTAAAAACACCCGATCATGATCTCGACTATCATCTCGGTCTCGAAAAGAAAACCCTCGAGCTTGATTATCCTGCTGGAAAATGTTATCTCGATCTCAACTGCCGCCTTTAATCATCTCGACTTAAAAAACCTCATGATCTCGGCTATCATCTCGATCACGATAAGAAAGCCTTGATTATCTTGATGGAAAATATCATTCCGATCTCGATTGTCGCCTTTAATTCCATTCGAAAATCAATCCGACTGAAAAATGCCGGCTAACTCGATCTCAATTATAGAGAGGACAGTCTCGACTGAAAAGCCTTCTAGATCTCGATTAGACTTCGAATTTATGATGAGTAAAGGCTGTCTCTAGTGAAAAACGCACTCTAGATTTCGATTATCATCCCGTTTTCGATATATTGTACTATTTTACCAGCTGTCCTCCGCTTCCGCTGTCATATAGGATTTTATACAAAATTTACCCATTAATATGAAACAAAATCCACATATTCTGGCAACTCGAAGTTTTTAGAGGAGACCGGCTTCAACTTCGAAGGGTTTAAAATTGCTTCATGGCCGACTATTGTTGGCAGACGCCTCCTTTACCTCGCCTTCGCCGTTTCCACCTTTTTTCTCATTTTCTGAAAACGATGTCCTCTCGAAAGCGAAAAGCGTCACCTTCGCAACCCGGAAACATCTTGCAATTTTGTTCAATTCACTGCCAAAGACGAACAGAGGATGAAAAGTGATAAGTGGATTCCACTTAATCCCGATGATGCTCACGGAGACCGGGGAGTACGACAACCGAAGGGTATCGTGCATTGTATGCTGCGTACCCGTCGTTGCTCTTCATTACTTTAGAACACTGCATGCAACGCTGATTTTTTACAAAAGCATTCAAGTATCCACCCCTCCATACAGCCTCCACCCTCCCCCAATCCACCGGGGAGACCTTTAAATCGCGTCTAGCCAAGTTAATTGAAGCCGTATGCAACCTTCTGTGCGGTTGAAAGGCTGAGTTGGCTGGTTGAGTTGGTTGGTTGTGTTGTCTGGTTGAGTTGGCTGGTTGAGTTGTCTGGTTGAGTAGGCTGGTTGAGTTGGCTGTTGAGTTGGCTGGTTGAGTTGTTTGGTTGTGTTGTTTGGTTGTGTTGTCTGGTTGTATTGTCTGGTTGAGATGGCTGTTTGAGTTGTCTGGTTGTGTTGTCTGGTTGTGTTGGCTGGTTGAGTTGGCTGGTTGAGTTGGCCTTTTCTCGGTGCGTTCAAGTGAGAGACTCAAAAACATGAGCCGGTCTGGAGGCGGCAACCCGCCACCGAAAGGCGGTGAACAATGAGACTGCAGCAGACAACCCGTCTCGCGATGTACCGAAGCGGATTCTTAGCTCCGCACACCTGAGTAACCACGGCGATGCGCAGTCATGCGGCGAGGATACTTCATTTAATTGACATGACTTGGTGTCTGCAGGGGGCGCGGGCTGCTAGCGACAGAGTACAACAAGGTTAAACAAAGTACAACAAGGTTAGACAAGGTTATACGAGTACCATTCGATGCTCCCCGAATCCTTCGCTTCCCCGAATCGGTTCTCATGACTCACTAAAACTTAATACTTATTATTATCTTTATTCGTTACTACTTTACCAGCTACAAGTATTTGTTATTTGAAAGTTATTGTTGTCTGTAAGAATACGTAATAAATAATTTATAATTAAGAAATCTAAAGAAACGCTAGAACCGCCGTCACCGGGGTCCCTCGAGCGCCTCACAGACGCACCACCTCGACGCCCTGAGGCGTGAAAACAGACTCCGCGGCCAGCTTCAGTTTCTCGGAGACCAAACGGGCAATTTTCGGCGTACGCCGCCAAACGAATTCGCGTGTATGATCGTGATTATCCTTGCTCTCCACCTCAACCTGCAATGAAAATGAGCTCGAAAAAGCCGCGGCAAGAAGTCATCACAGCATACACGCACCTGCTTCGGTTGCTGCACCTTGATGGACATCAGAGTGGCGCGATCGTTGAGCAGACTGAACCTGATGCGCCCCATCATTTCGTTGGTGCGCGCTGTCGCCGACTTGACGCTGGTGACGCGGCCGCGCTTGAAGGACTTCTCGACGCGCAGCATCAGCGGGCCCAGCGTGAACTTCGCCTTGATGGTGGAGTTGCGGCCCTCGGGGTCCGCCACCACCTTGACGTTGCCGACGCGCCGCAACGACGCCAGACCCGACAGGATGCCCTCGGCCTTCTGCAGTCTCTCGGCGGCGACCGCATCCTTGCCGTGCGCGCCAGCTTGCTTGAGCTTCTGTTTGCTGACGCTGTTTTTCTTGTTTGCTTTCTTCGCGTGTTGTTTGATGCTGTTCTTTGTTGTTGTTGTTGTCGACTTGGTGCTTTTCCTGATGCCGCTTGCTGGGGCGGCCGATGCCGACGCTGATGCCGCATCGACACCACTGAAAACCCCACGCATTTCAGCGGCTGCTATCGCTTGCTCGTTGTTCTCTGTCAGGCTTTCGTTGACGATGTCATGTTGCGGTTGCTGTGCTGACGACGATGGCGACTCAGCCTTCGCATGCGCGTCCCCAGCAGCTCCGGCGTCCTCCTCCTCCTCCTCCTCCTTCTGCTGCCTCGGCGCGTTGTTGGCCGCGTCCCTCGGCTCGGATTTGGTGTTTTTCCTGCAACGACAAACAATGCAGAGTTGATTGCACGGCTCCCGGCCTTGTTTACCCTTCTGCCACATACAGTTTTTTCGTTGTGTAGGCCGCAGGCCGGGCGGTGGTGCTGGTTGTGGTCGCCGCGGCGGGTGCTTCTTTGGCCGCTGCCGCTCGGCTCGAGAGCCGCACCACGAACGGGTCGTAATTATCCGACACGATGCGATTAATGCGCGTGAAAATGGCGTCGATGAATTGGTTGTGTCGCTGCTGGAAGGCGTCCGCTGGCATGTCGATGACGTTGTTCTTCAGGTTGCCTGTGGTGGGAATTGATTACAGCGGCCGGTTAGTCTTGTTGTTGTTGTTGATGTTGTTGGTGGCGAAAGCGGCTTAACGAAGAGTTTGTTAGGAAGCAAGGAAGGAAGGAGAGAGAAACAAGCACAGAGGCAGACAAAGCAAAGCTACTGATTGCCACGGATGCTGCTGCTCAGTGAGCTCTAAACTACAACCTCATGCTACCGAAGCCTGAACTGCGTGACGCGATTTTGAAGCGCCGCACTTGCTGTGCCGCACGCTGCTCTGCTCGTCGCTGCTGGAGAGTTTAAACGACGCAGGGGACTCAATTCACGATCTCTGCGCCATTCATCGCATGCACGTTGGTTAGTCAGGTGCAGAGGTGCCTTTTCGAGGCCGTGAGTTGACAGCGGAAGTTGACCTCCTGCTGCCGTCTTGTTTGCAAACGAAATTAATCGCTACTTGGCATGCTGACCCTCTCGAAACGGCGCTGCGGGTCAGGCGGTAATGCGAGATTGCAGATTTCCTCTACAGGAGCCTTCGAAAATTGCCATTTATGTCGTTATTTATGTCCCCCGAAGTTTCCCCATGATTTTCTGTTAGTGCTGTGAAGGTGCAAATAGTTTTTTTACAATATTTACAGATATTTAAACCACGAAAATGTGCACACTAACTTCTATAAGTAAAATAAAATTATTTTAACTGATTTAGGAGTTTTATTTTGGGTTACTATTTTCCTCCCCCGAATTTGCTGTGAATCCTCTCTGCGTCCTCATTTATCACTCAAATATCACTCATTTCCACATAATTCTGAGTTCAAATGATCGCCACTACATCGTCAAGCGTCGTCGTTTATTTATTTTGAATGAAATTAAATCAAAGACAAACAATCTTTGCAAGGAGTTTCAGTTGAAATGCAGCTGCAAGAAGCGGCGCTGCTTGCCGCTGTTGAGCGGGGGCAACATAAAGATGATGGCAAAGTTTTTCAATTAGCAACTTATTTGCTTTGCACTGCCAAGTGTGCAACGCGACAGTAAGCCACGCTGTAGCTGGCTGTGCGCTCATTTCTGCAACTGCAGCCAATTTAAACTCCGTTTAATGGAGGGGAAAACGACGACTTTTAATTACAGCAGCCGAGTAACGAGTTCAGTGAGTGAGACACAAACTACTGTAAACTCGATTTGTGTCAATAAAATTGATGTCGGCAGTTGATGGTTAGACGCTCCAGTTTCTTGGCAGTGGCAACGAGAATCTAGACTTTTAATATTGCGTCAGGTATTTGAACTATTTGAAGATAATGTGGAAGAAGTTTATAATAGAAATCACGTTTCTGCGACTTTCTAGTACAAAATCTTTCTAGCAAAAACGGATTTCTGCGGGTCTACTGTTTTTCCTAGAAGAGAGACCGACATTTCAAGCGGAAATCATATTTCCTAAAGAATTTTACGCTTTTTACGATTAATGAATTGGAGTTTTAATTTTTTTTTTTTTTTTTTTTTTTTTTTTTTTGTGAGTTAAACTTAGTCTATAAAATGTCACAATACTTGAAAATCCGATATTGTTTATACAACCTTTGAAGGCAGATTTACTGAAAAGAACCCAAAAATGATGAAGCGAAGTCGGAAATGAGAGCCATGAGAGAACCAAGAGCGTGCTTGACAGATAAAGAGAGAGGAAGAGATATTGAGAGAAAGACTTATAACATTATTTTACAAATAAACGCTTGAAAAAAGACAAAACCAACTAATTCGCATTCGGAAAACGTGAAATAAAACGCATAAAAATTGTTTTCACAAATCGTTTACATTTAATTTTAGTTCTTAAATTTTTTGGTGTTCATTTATAATGATATGAAGAGAGAGTGTGTGTGTGCAGCTGACTCTGTATGTGTGTGTGTGTGAACAACAATTAATATTGATAGTTTTATTAAAATACTTTACAAAAATGGTGAGCATGAATTATGAATGAGTTTTCTTCTCAATGATCGATAATTTCTTATGGATTTTTATGAAAATAACTAACAAATGAGAGAGGGAATTTTTCTAATTTGTTTACAAATTTGTTGTTCTTACTTTCATTATTAAATGCACTTCATGACGGTGAAAGTTTGTTGCTTCTAATCGTTAAATCAATTGAAGATTTCTAACTTCTTTCAACTCTTTCGGATGCCATTTTCAAGCGTTTCTGTGGCATCCCGCACCGTAGATAGATAAAATATACATTTTTCTTAACGTATTCCGAGAGATTGCTTCGTTTTTTACACAGTGAGTGAAGTTTAAATGAAGTGAGGAAAACATTTTAGCAGAAATATTAGTAGATTTTAAAAGAGATTCGTGTAGATTATATAAAAAAGCCAATCTAGACAGACATTTTCACCGAATAGATACGAAAATACTTCGCTACACAATAAATAAATAAATAACTAATAAAATTAAATTGTAATTAATTAAATTGTAGCTTAATTTTAAGCGCTAAAACAGTAAAACTTGACATTTGCAAGCCAAAACCGCGTAACTAGCGAGCAAAGCAAGAGTCGCCTTGGCTGCTCTTAACGGGTTTTGGCTTGCGGCCGAAACGCTTAACAACACTGGTGCTCTCGTGCTTCTTAGCATTAAATTTTACAAATACTCGAGTTCTGTGAGTTCGCATTTGCGCGGTGTGTCGGAAAGTGTGTGTGTGTGTGCGGTGCCGGTTGTGTGCGTGTGTGGGTCGCTCGATCTGTCCGTGCGTCCGTCCGTCTGTCCGTCTGTCTGTCCGTCTACCCGTGCCTCTGTCCGTCTGCGCGTCTGTGCGTCTGTCAGTCGCCTATTGCGTGCAAAGAATTGTGCGTGTTTGACTAGCATCAGACTCGGGTCAGCGCTAGCGTCCTCCTCGTGCCGCCCGTCCCGCATGTCCTGCCGTGCCCGCCCCGCTCGGCCCGTCCGTCCCCGCTCGTCCCCGCTCGTCCCCGCCCGTCCTCCAGGTCCTGCCGTCCCTCGCCCCGCCCACTCTAAGTCTTCAAGGTTGCCTAAACGTATCGAAATCAGTTCCGTCGCCTCGCCGAATTTATCTAGACTTGCGCGCTTTTTTTGCGTCTTCGCTCTCATTTAATGCTTCAGCGCTTTTTTACTTTTCAGTGCACTTTTTGCTGTTGTTGTCGGCTTTTTGGTTTTCTTGGCCGTTGTTGTTGTTGTTGTTGTTGTTTGGGACTCACGTGCTTGATGTCTCGCCTCAATGACATCGTCGCCGATGATGTCGTCGTCGTCATCCTCGTCGTCCTCGTCGTCGGCCTCCTCCTCGTCGTCGTCGTCACCTGCGAGCGCACCTGCAATATCATCCACTCCATCATCATCATCATCGTCATCATTATCCGCTGCGTCGTCGTCGTCATCGTCGTCGTCGCCGTCGTCGTCGCCGTCGTCGTCGTCGTCGCCGTCGTCGTCTTCATCGCCCTCTTCGTCGTCGTCGTTGTCATCGTCGGCGGCGCCGCTGGCGGCACCGGCATTGGCTGCTGGCGGCTGCTGCTTGGCCGGGACCGCTGAAGTTGCCGTTGCCGCCGCCGCCGCCCCACCCTCGGCCGCCGCCCCACCCTCGGCTGCCGCCCCACCCTCGGCCGCCGCCGCCGCATGACCACCAACAACTACGGGGCTGCCAGGCTTCTCGACCGGCGCAGACGACGCCGACTGGCGCTTCTGACTCGGGGGTGCGCCGGACGACAAGTCGGCACTCGCGCCCTCACTACCACCAACGCTATCGCTACCACTCTCGCTACCACCACTACTACTGCCGTCTATCGTGTTGTTTATAATGTCCTCATCGTAAAACGCAATTTGATCACCTTCGGCGTTGTTGGCGCTCGCGACCGGGCTGCCGATGTCGTCGGCGGCTGCGACTCCGGCTGCTGCGACTCCGGCTGCTGCTGCTGCTGCTGTTTCGGCCGCGCTGGCGGCTTCGGCGGCGGGCAGGTCGATGCCGTCCCCGATGCCGGCGGAGCTCACGGATGCCGCGGAGGCAGCGGGCGCCAGATCCTCAACGGGCGCCGCGACCACGGGCGTCTGAGCGGCGGGGCTGCTGATCGCGGGTCTGCTGACCGCGGGCTGCACGATCTCGTCGTCGTCGTCGTCGTCATCCTCGTCGTCGTCATCTGCAAGTTGGAGTGCAAGAGAAGTTAATCTGGAGTCGCAGTGGCCGGCTTCACCAGCCAAAATTTCACTTACCTCCCAAGATGTCGTCGAAGAGGCGATCCAAGTAGTCGTCCTCCTCGTCATCGTCGTCCTCCTCGTCGTCGCTGGCCGCGGCAGGGGCAGCTTGGCCCTGCGGCGCGTCGTCCTCCTCCTCGTCGTCGTCGTCGTCCTCCTCGTCGTCGTCGTCCTCGTCGTCGTCGTCATCTGAAAGCCGCGAAACAAGAAGAACTTCGTGAATATTCGTGCGCCGCCGGAGGGAAGAGAAAAAAGAAACGTTATGGCGGCATGGCAAGTCGAGGCGAAAATGGTGCGCTTGTGCCGGCTGCTCGAGGAGCGGCAAGTGAAACGGTGGTGAAATTGTTGCTGCGAATACACTTGAGGTGACAGAGATAAGCTGCGTGGAGAGAGTGAGAGTGCAGGAGAGTGCGGAGAGTGCGGAGAGCCGCCGCAGTGCAGTGCGAAGTGAAAGCTGCGAAAGTGTTGCTGAATGCGGTCGCGTACGCAACGACGATCGCCAGCGCGATTTCCGCACGATTTCTGAATCGCTAATTATTGCAGGTGATTTTTAACTCTCTCTCTGTGGAGAGAGTCTTTCGTGTGTGTGTGTGTGTGTGTGGAGTGCCGTGACAACTAACTACAACTACTACACTCGCTGTGCCTTCGCTACGAAGTCGCGGCCAAATCTGTGCGCGTGTGACTCGTCACAAGTTTGCCATAACTGAGTGAAAATCGAGCAGACTAATTAAAAAAGAGCTCGAAATGCGTTGACATACCATCATCGTCGTCCACTAGATCGCCGAGATCTGGCTCGTCGTCGTCGTCATCCTCGTCGTCGTCGTCGTCGTCGTCGTCTGCGCTGGCGGCGACGGCGGGCGACCCGCTGCTGACTGCCGCTGCCTGTTGACGGGCCAACGCGCGCCCCGCTGCTGACGCCTCCGGCTGTTCAACGCGATTCACAGGTGTGGCGTGGCACTGCAGGAGAAGCGCACTCAAGAGGCAGAGCGCGAGAACGAACTTCATTGTGCTGCAAGAGAGAGAGAGAGAGATAACGGGAGAGAGATCAATACACAGTTATTGTGCTCTTCGAGAGCTCAGCAGAATATTAGAAATTCATTACCGAGCGACGAGAGAGACAGAGAAAAACTAAAGAAATGTGAGAAAGTAACGAGGAAAAATACGTGAACAGCGTTCGCCGGTGCCGTTGAAAAGTCTCGCCTCAGCACTTCACTCGCCGCCAGCCAACGAAGCCGTGGAGTGAAAGCGGCAGAGACGGCGAACGCAAACTCGTTTCGTTTGCGGCGAGCGGACGGCGAGCGGACGGCTACGAATTACCGTTAACACAGAAATGGGTGAAAACTTGACCCACTAATGCAGCTTACAAAATTTATGAACGAGTTTTTAAACAGAAAACAGAGAGACGAAAACGAGGAAAAACTGGCGATGAATGCGCGTTTATTAAACTTTATTTTGAATATTTCAATCTTTAAACAGCCAATGAATTCCTCACTGGAGGACGCTTGACTTAATTAAATTTCTATCGTTTGTGTTTCCAGTTTAAACGGTTGAGATTCCAAAAAGAAGAAGAAGAAGAAGAAACACGCTCACGTTATTCCCCGCAAACACTTGTAAGTCAACACAAACGGTTTCGCCGCACAACTTTCCCGTTTATTTTCACTCGTTCGTTTATTTCGCTCTCTGAAACTCGGCGGCGAAGGAATGCGTCGAGATGGCATTTCGATGACAGAGTTTTTTTAATTTAACTCGAATCCCGCAAAGTAAACTAAGCAACTGAGTAATGAAATCGAAGGAAAGAAGGACGAACAGCTTATTTGCACTTTCCGTCGTCGATGCAATAGAGAAACAACGGCGAAGCATTGATTTCTGCTCTCATTTTGCAGCGAAACCTCGCTTCAGCGGGGAGGAAACGAGAGAAATAATAAGCGATTCTGTGTTGTTTGCACGAAAACTTATTAAACTTCTTGTTACGCTCTGTAAGATTTCACGAAAACTCGCAAACAATTGGAAGCCGGACGGGATGGCATTTTTTAATTGCGAATTGATGAGATTTCTCGGAGGAGCGCCGAAGTGGTTTCTGTGGATTTCGCTTTGAATGTCGCTTCGAATGTCGCTTCGAATGGCGCTTCGAATGGCGCTTCGAATGTCGCTTCGAATGTCGCTTCGAATGTCGCTTCGAATGTCAATGGAATTGTAGTGAAAAATATCAAATCTCATGTTTTCTATTTACGATTTCCAAATCCTCTCGATTGACACCACAGCATCAAGAGAGCAAATAAAAGTTCTTCAACTGTGAGCCGATAACAACCTGTTAATCTCATTGTAGGGAAGCGAGAACAACTCCTGGCAACCCCTGGCAACCCCTGGCACCTCGTCCTCCCTCCCCCTCCCTCCACACATGGCAAACTACACCGAATACTCAGCTTTATTGGAAAAGTTTGCTCGCTAACGCGGCTTAAAACGAGTTCGCTGATAATGCAGGCAATCCGCAGAAACCGAAGCACGCCCGCTCTCCCTCCTCCGCTCCCGCTACCGCTGCAGGTCCCGGTGCCGCTCCTGGTCCCGCTCACCCCCCACACGTGCACGCAACCAACATCAAGCGTGCAATTTATTTGTGCCCCGCCAACAATTTCGTGCCGTATCTCGCGACGTCGCTGCAGAAAGTCGGAGACGGAAGAAATGTATTTTTGGCTTTTAATTTATTTTCAAAGTTAGTTCCAGAAGTATTTAAAAGAAACTTCGCTCGCGCTTCTCACCCGCGCGAGGTGGCAACGCTGCACACCAGAACTTGCGCGAAGGCTGACAGGCGAACACAATCGAAGTTTGTGATGAGATGAGAGCGAACAAATTCGAGTGAGAGAGACGGAGGGGGAGAGAGACTCTTGTGTTGCATCTCACAAGAGGTGCCTCTCAGAGTACAAAAGTTCGTGTGTCTCCGCACACACACACACATCAAGTCGGCGTTAAAGTGTCTGCCAACTGAGCGAGCCGCGAGTCGCACCTGCAGCCGTCCGACGCCGAGGGGATCAACTCAGCAACTCAGAGCAACTCAGAGCGACTCAGAGCAACTCAGAGCAACTTTCAAGGCGTCGAACTACATGAGCACCACAATACAGTCGCGCAAGCAGCATCAGCAGCAGAGGAGGAGAGAGAAGTGAGAGAAGAAAAGAATTACTAGGAAATTGAGGATGCCAAGCTGTGGACTGAAGGAAGAACTCGGCTGCTGCACACGGCAGCGTGCATGCAACGCGACGTATGCGTGTTTTAAAATACAAGTGTGTGGTGCTGCTGGTTGTTGTTGTTTTTCTCCCTGTTATTCATTTACAAATTTGTTTGTTTCATTAAAACTTTGGCAGTTGCTGCCAATAGAATGGGGGAAAAAAACTCCCACAACAGTTGGCGCGCGGCTGCAGTTCTTCCGTGTGGGTGCGAGGAAATTTACATTTTTTTCTAAACTCTCACAAAATTTTACTGCAAACGAAGCTGCATGTGAACAACTTTTTTTCTTGCGTTCCCACGTTCAGCGTTGATTTAGCTGTGAAATTCTCCAAGTGTATGAAAAAGTGCAGTCAGTGTTTTACAAAACAAATGGAAATACAGAACAAAGAGAAAGAAATGCATCGTAAACACCGAATTAGATGATCACTGCATTCTCGTGTGTATTTCTCACTCGCTCTCCCTCTTCCTCTCTCTCTGCGTTCCGCTGTGCGTGTGCGTGTGTGTGACTGAAATTGTTATCGCTCTGTAATCTTCAGTGGCTGCCTCGGTGTTTACACGTCTTCGCAGAACAGCAGCGATTTCACTGCGAGCAACACCGACCGACAGGCTATAAACAAGTATGCGTGTGCGTGTGTGTGTGCGTGTATTGAGCTTCTGCAGGAGGTTCTCTATGTTTGGCTGCGTACATCTCTGGGTCCAGCGTGCTTCTGCAGGAGCGAAAATGTGGGTCACTGGTGAGCACAGAATTGCTTTCAGTAGTGGCAACGACAAACAAAACAAAGTGTGAGAGAGCGAGTGAGAGGGAGAGAGAGGGTGGAGAGCGGTAATATAGAGTGAACGCAGTATAAGAAAGTCATAAATTTGTGTGTGTTTTTTCTCTCGAGTGTTACGTTTGCGTCAACAGAAATTACTTATTTTCTTTTATTGTAAATTACTCCGAATTTCGCACATTCGTTTCTGCATTCGTTTGCTCTTTCAGTTCTTCATTAAAAAAGCCAAAGAGAATTTCAAAAAGAAACAAAAAAAAGAGCTGAAATTAAATCATTTTATCGTTTCTTAAATTCTAACAAAGCTTCCAGCCGTTGAAGGCACCGAGTTTGGATTCACTCGTCTACCAGACTTCAAAAGTCCTGAATTTTTTTTTTATTTTTTTTTTTTTTTATTTTTTTTTTTTTTTTTTTTTTGTAATGACTTAATTAAGAAGTTTAATGATCTGCCCTCACTTACTGCTCACACTACACACTCAAGAAGCGTTTCATTTCACTTAATAAAGCTTTTTAAATACAAAAATTGCCGAACAAACTTTTCAGTAACTTGGGAAATTGAAAAAAATTTAACATTTTGAAGTTTGTTTTTGAATTTATTCCTCGTGTAAATATAACGAAATTTAAGAAGCACCCGAACTTCGAGAGAGACTATTAAAGTTGTTGTTGTGGAGGGTGTGATGGTGGTTGTTGTTGTTGTTGTTGTAGCTCTCTCCATTACTACATCCGCATCCTCGCAAATCGCTCGCGAAAACCAAGCGAGTGGAAAGAACTCGTGCGGCGCTCTCAACAACAACAACAACAACTTTGTTGGAAATTTTATTAAATGAAAACTTTGAACGCTGTGGCGACCAGCAAAATTTGAGAAGTCGAGAAGTCGAGAAGTTGAGAAGAAACGAATTATTGGATTAACTTGCATTTTTCGGCGGGTGGAGATTTAATTGTGTGCGGGAGGGTGGGAGGGTGTGTGGGGCTGCCGGGGTGCGGGGCTGCCGGGGTGCCGGGGAGCGGAGAGGAGTGGCGGTCGTGCAGCTGCAGAAAGTGCAGCACAAGTTGAGAGACGAAATTCTGCAAATATTCAAGGTAAAAAGTGAAGATTGCAGCAACTAAGTTGCTTGCCGTCCACTAACTCGCGGTGAGAAGGCAACAGCAATTCGTGTGGCAGCGAAGAAACTTCAACATTGACAAAATCTAACATTTTAATGCAATTTTTCGTACTTGAAAACGAATCGGGAGCGAAAAAGGGAAACAGGAAACAGAAAACTACTTCATGTTTGATAATGCAATCTGATTTTTAGAATTAGATAATTTTTTTAACCTCAAAAGACTTGCAAGACGCTGTAGAACTTTTTTAGTTTCTTTAGTTCCTCAGAAAGGCAGACTGAAACTGAAGCATTCAATATTTGCTTAGTGAAAAAGTCAAATTAAAGCCAAGAATCGATTAAATTCTCTGCAGAAATTATAGAAAGTTTGAAACCACTAGAAATAATCGAATTTTAGAGCAGAATTTGAGAAGAAAATAAGAGAAAACTCGTCTGTTCTCATTTTATATCTCATCACAACAACACTCCGTGCAATTTTTGGCTCTCTTTTACTTCACGTCGTGCAATGTTTCTCAATTTACAGTTGAATTATCACAACTGCAACTGAGAAATGAAGTTTTCTAATGTCAACGTTTTGGCAGGAATTCAAAATCCGAGCTGACGATTGGCTCGCACAACCAGCAGATGAATTTTTAACACTTTCTTTTACCCGAGGTCGTGAAACACTTTCTTTCCAAGTATTTCTGACACAAATTCGTTGAAATGGCGTTGAAATGGCGTTGAAATGAGTTGAAATGGCGTACAAAATGGCTTACAAAATGAAGTTCAAAATGGAGTTTTTGGAAAATGTAGTGACCTGTTAAGTTCAAAATGGCGAAAGTTTTTGAACTGCGTTACCTTCTCGAATGATGCGCGCTAGTTAACCGAATTCGGAGTCGGAGGACAACAAGCGATCGTATTTCGATCTCTGGGAGCTCGAGATCGATGATCGTCCAGTGTAACTTTTTCAAGGATCGTTTTAAAAACTGCGGGGAGACACAATCGAGTTACAACACTTCAACGCGGACGCCTGCTATTCAACTGACAGAATAACGAAATTTTCTCCAATCCATCCATCGAACGATCGTTTGTTCGTTCGATCGGTTGGTCGATCAGTCGGTCGATCAGTCGGTCGATCAGTCGGTCGATCAGTCGGTCAATCAGTCTTTCGATCAGTCGGTCGATCGGTCGGTCGATCAGTCGGTCGATCGGTCGGTCGATCAGTTGGTCGATCAGTCGGTCGATCAGTCGGTCGATCAGTCGGTCGATCAGTCGGTCGATCAGTCGGTCGATGCCATCTAAATTCATTACTACGAAATCGATTTCTTCTTCATCTCTCTCTCACTCTCACCCTCCATCTATTCACCCCTTCCATCTCCCCCTCCTCCCCTCCCTTGCTGTTCTCATTACCTTCTTGTCTTTGGTGTCTCTTTTGGTGTCTTCAAGACTCGCCGATCTTCAGCTGCCACTGATCACTGCTTCGCTCTCTCTTGCTGCTTCTCTCTCTTGCTGCTTCTCTCTCTTGCTGCTTCTCTCTTTTGTTGCTGTTGTTCTCGTTGTTGTTGTTGTTGTTGTTGTTGTTGTTGTTGTTGTTGTTGTTGTTGTTGTTGTTATTGTTGTTGGAGTAGCTTAAGTGGTGATCGACTGCCTTGCTAACGGTTTACTCGCTTCTTTTATACTGCGACGAGTTTAACTAGCGCGCAACTGACTCGCTCGACGTACCATCTGCAACTGATCGTCAGCTGGCGCTCGAGTTACCATCAGACGTCTTCGCGCAGCCACGGCAATGCCAAGTTCAGTGCTGTTGGCCATGTTTCGTTGTTGGCTCGCCTCTTCTTGGCCGCCACAACTTTATTTGGTTGAGCTGAATTCGGTTAACCAACCTGTTCGTCGTTTTTTCTTTTTTCTTTTTTTTAATGAGAAAAACGCGTATTTTTCTTGATTTGATTTTACTGCTGATGGAATTCTTTTAGCTGCTTCTTTTTTACAATTATTGGTTGTTGCTGGTTGTTGCTGGTTGTTGTGTTGGTGGTGGTGGTGGTGTTGCTGCCATAATTAATTCGCGTATTTTACCGTTACACACGCTTCAAGCTTTTTTTTATTTCAAAGCTGAAGGCGGCGAAGACTTCGTTCGACTATCAAACGAATGCGAGTTGAATTCGATCGCAACGGAAAAACCAGTCAAGCAATTGATGAGGCGAAGGTGGGCGAGGGGGCGGGGGGCGTGGGGGCGTGGGGGCGTGGTTCTATAAGGAAGTTAACTAATAAACGTTTGGATTGCAAGATTCTTCGGTGGGAAATCGACTTTCTTCACGACACAACACTTGCATTCGAATGCCAGTTGATGGTCTTCGATTAAGAAGAAAAAAAAATTACAAAAAAAAGAAATTTTTTTTTTTTAATTCCCTCTTTACTCATCTCTATCAGTTGAATTCTTTGTTGAATTATTTTTCTCTTTCATCACGTATTGCAGTTTGAATAAATTCGTTGCGAAATTGATTATTTCTGCTTTCTCGTGGTAAACACGCAACTAGTTTCCGTCGAGAAATTGTGGATAAAATAGTTGACTCGAGTGAAATTGTACTTCAAACTTCCTCACTTAACTCTGCGGAAAATTGGAACGCAAGCGAACAACAAAGATTTCGTTGTTTTGTTGGCAACTCTGCAGCTAAGAATGCCGGCAGACACTCAGTAGCGTCACTGGAGGCTCGCAGGAGTTACAAGTTTTGCAGCTGCAACGCGCCCGCGTCGCCTGCGCTGCACGAGAAAATCGAGTCCGCAGCTGTTAAGTCGGCCGGGATGGATTTCGCGGTGCCGCTTTAACATGGCGAAAACAGCAGCAGCAGCAGCAGCAGCAGCAGCAGCCCAGTAGCAACAACAACACTAGCAAGAGCAGCCCAGTTGCAGCCGCAACTTGTTCGGCCCGCTTGGGTGACCCAATGAAGAGCAAAACGGAGCAAAAAGCAAGCGCTGAAAACGTCTTCGACCGACACAAGAGGTCAGCGTTGCTCTCTCTGTTGCTTCGGCCGCGAGAAACTCGGCCACGAGAAACTCGGCCGCGAGAAACTCGGCCGCTGGCCTGTCGAAGAAATCTGGAGAAGAAGAAGAACCACTCGACGCTCTTCTCTTTAATGTTCTCGTACGTGTTTTGCGTGCTGAGCTCGCACTTCATTGAGTTGCATGGTGGTCGCGCGTGAGTGTTCATTTCAAGTTCACAGCAGGGTCACCCGAGTCCAGCCTCACCTCAGTTCAGCCTCACCTCAGTTCAGGCTGCCCCCCCCCCCCCTGAATTGGCTGACCAGGCTGATGATGTGCACTCAGTGTTAAATTGACTCATTTTTGCGGCTTGGAAGAGTCAAGACAGCAAACGCGCGCGCTGAGCTCGAGCTGTTGCGTGCGTGAAAAATGTGAGGACGGCAGGTGTGCCACTCTTGTGCTCATTTCGAGTCGCAAGCAAAGCCCACGTTTTTCCTCCCTATTTGCGGACTGAAATCGTCGCCTCAAAAAATTCCTGACATTCACAGTCAGAACTTTAAAGTTTCCAAGCTGCTTTCGCGAATAATTAACAGCGAAAAGTTCGAGAATCTGTTAATTAATCTTCACGCAGAATTCAAAGTGGTGTACGATGCAATTTTCGTACTAATTAACACTTTAATAATTTGTAGACGCAGCAATTAGCAGCAACTCAGCCAACCTCAAAATCCGTCGGAGCCAGAAAAATGCGCCAGCAAGCTAATAAAACAACTCGAAGAAGAAAATCCGCGCAACCCGTGAAAACTGTATAAATTTTTAAGGACGCTCGCTCGCCTTCGCTCTTCGCTCTTCGCTCTTCGCCGGCACGCAGCCGAATTTCAGTGTCATTGCGGGTGTTGGAGAGGCGGGTGGGCGGCGGCAGTGGAGAGAGAGAGAGTGCGGCGCACCGTTAAGTGGAGAGAGTGCGGCGCACCGTTAAGTACCCGAGCTCCCGAGAGCCGAGTGTACGTGAGTGAATTCGTTAACGGAAAACGTTTCAATTACGAATCACCGGCGGCTGCGGCCGGTCAGCGACGACGACGACTCGTTGCTTGGCTGGCTGGCTGGCCGCTCAGACGCAAGTAAAAATTAGAAATCGCGCAAAACTTCTCTGCAGACATTTTTTTTTGCTGCATAACTCAGTATTTTGAATGAAATGCTTTCAGCTTTTTTTTTCTTCTTCCTTTTAGATGTCGTTTTTGGCTTCGAATCAAAGTTATTGGCAGCGAACTCCACAGGGGGGGAGCTAAAGTTGCTGTTTAATATTTACGTTGCACTGAAACCCTATTAAAGTTCCGTCCACATTGCTGTGAAATCGCGCGACTTTTATTCCACGCACAATCGCAGAAGTGAAAACCTTTTTGGCTGAAAAAATTTTTTAAATTTTGGAATGCATTTTACATTTTAGACTTCATTTGAACTCCGCTCTACTTTCAGTTATTTTATTTTACTTTATTTTAGCTGGTTTTAATTTATTTTACTGTCTTTTACTTTATTTAATTCTATTTTTATGTTATTCTATTGACTTCATCATTAAAATTTTAGTTAACCGCGGCACGTAGAACGGATTATTTAGGCCACCTAAAAATTCTACCAAATTTTTCGGTAAGCAGAATCAATGAAACAGTTAGGGAAAAAGAAAAAGTTGCATAAAAACAAAAACAAAAACATAACTGAACCAGCGACTCGGGAAGGGAAAGCTAAAAATTCAACACGATCTCACATTCATAGCTGGGTAAAAAATGCACGAAGTGTTGTTGTGTCGCTTCGGTTGCAGAGTCGTTGGACGTCGAAAAAAAGCAAAAGTCGCGCAGGTGTCGCGCCACCGAAAGATGAGCAGCAGGCAGAGCAAGAGAAGAAGCGGCGGCGGCGACGACGACGACGACTTCATCGCAATGCGTGACGCACCGACGTCAGGTCGACATTCATGCATGGAAAACGAGACCAACATAACGAAAATACACGAGTAAAAACCGGCTGCGGCCACTTTCTCTCTCTTCATGTGATTTACATATGCATGCACGACGCTTTTACACACACATAACTACATTTTATACATAACTACATTTTACCGATGACAAAAGAAAAAGTTTAATGTGACCGACTGCGGTGATTTTTCGATATCGACGCGCGACGAGGAATGACACTCCGTGAAAACGGTGACAATTATCACGATCATAAACGTGATGAGACAATTTGCAGCACTGTTGTTGTAATGATAGCAGGCAGTTGCTGTTATTGTAATGTCAAGGAGAAACTTAATCTCAAGATTTCAAGATTCTATTCACTGAAAACTCCGCTTCACTTCTTTTAGTTTTCGATTTATTATGTTGTTTTTCGTCTATCAGTTTCTAAATTTTTGGTATTGCATGCATTTATCAAATTTCCGAGCATTTCCGCAGAGCTTTTCCTTCTTACAAATCTAAATTCGATCGTATTTCTACTATTTTCCACTAATTGACTCGGTTTCCCTTCATTATTCTGAATGAACTTTGCACTCTTTGCCTTTTTTTCTACCCTCCTGAGTTGAATTTCTCAAAGACTTTCTAAATTTTAATGTTTTTTCGGCGAAGATGCGCTTTAAAGAGGCAATTTATTTTATAACATATTTAAATCATGAAAACTGGCCAAGTAAATTGCAAGTAACAAATTAATCCAAATTTAGAGTACAACGTTTACGCAGTTAAATTAAACTTTATTCAATTTTCTACATCTTCTTAAACTTTAATAGTTTGCATATGAAAACTCTCTCGTGCATTCCTGCACGTTAATCACACCTTGACTGCTGCATACTTTCAGGCGTTTCTGTTAAATCAAACAACGTGTGAGAACTTCGACTCCGCAGCGTTGCCTACTTTTAGGCTCCGTAAAGAAAGAAGTTTGGCACTAAGAATTTTTACACTGTACACGACGAATCAGATTCCAGCTGCATTAATAAATAAAAAAGCTGTATTTTTTGGTAAAATATAAATAGAAGTTTAATAAGATCGATAAAGTATAAATAGCAAAGCGGATAAAGTATAAATGACAAATAATGTTATTATTATTATAAATTAAATTGGTGTCCATGCATTACAATATGAATACAAAATTTGCCGCAAATATTGTAATATTTGTTGAACATTTAAGCTTGTCAAAGTGCTTACAAGTGACACGATTTGGAATTTCACACTTCATCAAATTCCATTTCCTTGCTCGCTCCTCTCATTCTTCAACGGGTTTTTGCAGACAAGCAGGAGAGCAGGAATTCGCACATACGTGCATACGTAGAATATGTACGGTACTTCACAGATAACGTGGAATGCAGGGAATACGAGAGGCATCGCGCGGCACCATCACCGGTCAGGTTATCGTCGTCGTCGTCGTCGTCGTTGTCGTCGTCGTCGTCGTCGTTGTCGTCGTTGGTTTTAATTGTCATTTGCATCTGACGAGCAGCACTTCAGATGAAAACTTTGTTCTCATGGCGCTCAAGTAAAAGGCGAGACAAGCGATGACCAGGAAGTCCATTCAAAGTCTTTTCAACTCTTCGCGGAACTTTCATGGTAAAATTTTTATTCTAAAAGTTATTCATACTTTTGACAAAGTCGAAAATTCATGTGAAATCTATGAAAACTGCAGCACAGCAGTTCAAAAATAAAAGAGAAAAATTTGCAAAGTCTAATTGCGGATGATAATAAAGATCGAAAGGCTTTTCCAGTGGATCCGGATCGAGTCTTTCTCTCGCATCCGAAGCGAAACAACTTTTTCAATCGAGACGACAGTCGAGAATCATTAAGGCGAATTTGCCGCTGTGTATTCGTACTTTAAACTGCTCAGTGTTTCTTCCCTCCCTCTGCACCCACTATTTGTCCCATCGTCTACACTGATTCGGAATTCAGTTCAGTAATCCTGCTGCCGCCACTCGTTTTCCCCAAATCGCACATTTCACGAGGCACTTCAGCGTCCACCCTCAGTTGCCACAAGCAACTTGTGGCGAGCAGAGGTCAATGTATTGCTAAAATCTTGTCGAGTGCACTTTGGCTCCGGTCGGTCAGCTTGTACGGCCAACTAATGCAATGCGATGCGATGCGATGCGATGTGCTGACCTTCCGCGCTTCGTTCCCAATTCTACTTGAGTTCCAAACGTTGTGGCATTTCAATTTTCGATTCCATTCGATTCGATTCGATTCGATTCGATTTTCCTGCTCTTTAAGTTCGCTAAATAATAATTAGATACTCTGCGAACCGCAAAGAGGGGAAAATAAAAATAAAATCAGAGCGATAAAAATATGAGGAAGATTTCTTCGAGGTAAAAGTTGTGGCTGAACCCGAATTGCGAGTGCGTTTTCAGTTAACCCTGGTTGCGCGGTCCCCTCGCATCTTCCTCGACCTCCACAATGCCTTCCCAGTAACGGCGTCCTTGAGTCTGAGTGCAGCCGAATCCGGTCTCGGTTGGAACAAATGCAATTACACTCGCAGATACTTTGAATTCACTTTCGTTCCATGATCATCGATTCCGCTTCCTTCGTCGATTTCCTTTCTGCTTTGCGGAGGCTTTTATTTCGATTGATTTTTCTCTCTACTTTTCGTTCTATAGTATTCAATTATTTTTCATTTCTTTCCTTTTGAAAATCGTCTCCTCTCGTAGATGTTTTGCGTTATAATTTATATTTCATTCTCTAGCTGCTGGAAAAGCTGACTTCCTGCAGGAAGCGCATTTTTGCCTGCGTAGCTCGGAGAGGTTGAGCATTTGAATGTCTATTTAGAGCGAAATGGTGAGGAACTCGTTGAAATTTATAGAATTGCATGGAATTCCCTGAGGACAAAACTGTGATTCATAAAAGGAACTCATCAAAACTTATAATATTATTAAAATTCATGCCGTTCCTCAGGTGGAAAATCAATTCCTTTAAGGATTTACTTAATATTGAATATCTTTTCGGCCTTTACAAGACGAACCTTTCAAAATCAAGCATTATCAAGCAAGAATTGAATTGTATTTTCATTTAAAGTCTCTTAATTTCTTGTGTAAATCAAGTGATTCTTTCCTCGACAACGTGAATGTAGTCATACTCATGACGAAGCCACTAATGACTCAAATTGCGGTTCCTGGACTGCCAGAATTGTTTTTAGGGGTCGCCACACCCTCATTGCGTGCATAAATTACTTCCTTTGCGGTCACTTCAGTGTGCGTTGTGTGTGTAGAGAAGCGGTTTTGCGGGCAAAACTTGATTTAGTTAGATTTAATGTGGCACAAAAAATCATTATTTGCTTTTAATTGAACAAATAATTAACTAACACTTAATTTTTCAATGCGAGCTACGAGACTTCTATATTATTTTATATATATTTACACCAGAATTACGTTCTACAATCAAATAATATCATTTTCCCAATAGAAGATCTGATATAATTTAGTTTGAGTTTCGTATTTTTAGGAGCGAAATACCTAAAAATACTTGAAAACCCTAAACATCCAACTTCATTATTGCCTCCTTCGCCACTCGTATTACTTAATTGTAGTAATTGAAGTGTTTTTACTAATTAAAACTTGTCAAAAGCGACAAAAAAGTTACTTTGAACTTTTCAATCTTCTGCTGAGCGACAAAACTTGATTCCTGACGATGACGAAGACGAAAACGAAGATGAAGACGAAGACGAAGACGAAGACGAAGTTGCTTGTACGACAACGAATCTCTGCGAGGTGAAGAAAAACCCTGACTGAGCTCGCCTTGCAATTTTAATGGCCACTTGAGGCCGCTTCGAGGGCTTCAATTCGTCTCCACTGCGACTGGTGGTGGCACGGATGTCACTCGGTGGCAGCGTCCCACGTTACCAGTTGCCGCTTTGCACAGTCAGTCACCTCTACCGTTCCATCGCGAGACTTTTGAGTTAAACAAAAGCGAACAATTTTTAATTAAGTGTCTGCAGGATGATTTTGAAAACAGCTTTTAATTGAAACCTTTCAATGATTTATTTGAAATAAAACTGTTCAGACAAAGCAAATGAGTTGGTTTTCGTTCACTAGCTTTTTCAAATTAATGCATTTCACTGTAGCAGACCAATAAATTTGTTGCTGAATTTCACGTTTTAGCACAAGTTAAGCGGAAGTCCGTTGAGTGACAAAGTTTGGAAGGCTGGCAGGAGCGAAGAAATAAAACGACTTTTCCGAAATTTTCTAAAGTTCAGCAACATTCGAGCTGATTTCGGCAACTCTTGTCTAGCAAACGCACACACAAACACCACCGCCAATTGTGGGTTCACCTACGTAAATTGCATGCACTCACACACACCCACTTCTGACCTGACCAGGAGTTTTGTAGCCCTCGTGTAACGGTACGTGGTGCCCGTATGGGGTTGTGAGCAGGCCTCTCAGTCAGCACTCAACATTGTGAGTTATTGAATTACGGAAGGGTTGGTGGGAACAATAAAGCCTTTCTGTTGTTGTTGTTGCTTTTCCTTTTGTCCTTGTGGTCCTTTACTGGTCTACTCCTCGGGCAAACCTTCATACCTCGGTACCTGTAAACGAATTTGTCTGGGGAGTGACGTGACTAACTTAAGTGAAAGCAGCACAACTCGGATCGAGTGTAGAAATTTTAAAGCTAGAAAAAGTTCCAGGATGTTAGTTTTTTAATAATTTTAAAGATGTGGCAAAACGGAGTAAAAGTACCGACGTGAACCGCGGAAAGGAGAAAGAAAAACTGGAATAACTAACATTTTTATAAATATGTCGCACATTTTACGGATAAACACGTAGACCTTTGAAGCCTCCGTTGGGGAAATTCAGAAACAGTGGAAAGAGTTCGGAAGTAAAAAATATCCCATGGAAAGATCCAAACTATTTCTCAGACTGCAATTGGGGACACAATGAAATGTTTTCAACTAGTTTCTTGGATTTATTATAACTAACTGTAGCGTATTGTATATATATAGTTTGCTGTTTGGGAGATCTATATCACGTTAAAATATCATGGTCGACAGAATCAAAAGTATTCGAGTGTAGATCAAGATGAAGTGAAGCCAGAAAAGCTATTTGATCGGTGAAATTGTATCGTCTCATGAGCGTGGAAATATTTTAAAAAGTGTAATATATTTTTTAAGATTAAGGAAAGAATATTTGAATGGTGAAATCTTATCACCTCATGAGCATCAAAATGTGTAAAAAGTCGTTGTAAACAAAACACGCTTTTTCAGTACATCAGTCATAAATTTCAAAGTTAAATTAACTTTAAACGAATACAGCTGCTTCGAGAATACGAGGAATCTGATAAGCCTTCCATAAGCTCTAAAAAATACTTCCGTACACAATTAGCAAACAGTACTTAAATTTACTCAGTATATACAAACAACAGACAGCGAACATCTACCAAATTATTGTGAGGAATTCTTTTCACCAACAGTTAGAAGTTTCGGACAGAAATTTCCATAGATGGAAAATTACAATGACTTCGTTTAACACGATAAGTGAAGTAATTTAGTTTTCATTTTCAGGTTATACTACACTCGTGCTGATAATACGTTTGTAAACCAAGAATTTTAATCTTTAGGAAACAAAGAGTTAAAGTTAACTACACATACTCGCAATATATCGGTTTCCACGGTGCACACTAAAACAGATTTCCAAGGACGGTGCCAGCATTTATAATATATTCGTGCAAGTAGACAGTTTCGTCTCAATATCCGCCAAACTCTAATCAACGTAGATATACTGTGGTTGAGCTGGTAAATTTGAACAACTGTTAAGTTCGTAAACAAGGAATTGAAATGCGTAGTTTATTTGTTTATAAACTTATGATGTAAACAAACAAACAAACTAAAACTAAGACCAGCGCTAGTGGTATACCACTTCGCCTGCTATATAAAGACGCCCGATATATTGCAACCCTATAGTATTCCCAAATATGTGGACCAAGTACGTAGCAGCTTTACTTTTGGCGAGTTCTGTGTGGTGCCTCACAGACGCGAAGTTAACTAATCCTCTTCCAAAAAGGACTATTTCGCAAAGATTTCCATACTTGGTACGTATGAGAGGAAGTGTTAGGACCGTTGCCTTGGAACACAACCAAAGTTTAAGTAAAACTGTAATTATAGGCATCAGTACGTCTCAATAATACACACCGATGCATCGGGACCCTTCTGGGAAACTCCTTTGTTCTTACTACCGCTCACTGTATCGGAGACTATCCGCCCGAAGCCGTCACCATTCAGTACTCCACGGACCAGATTTCCTTGCTTGGAGACGATGTGATTCCAGCTGAAAATGTTTACAAGTATCCGAGGTGGGACATTAATCGCCCAGAATTGCACGACATAGCTTTGATTCGGTTGCAAAGAAATGTGAGGAACCGATCGTTTCTTACCTTGTACCCAACGCATAAAACGATTCACCGGAATACATCTGCGAAATTTGTTAGTTGGGTTTACAACGCCGTAAGTAACCACATCACATCTCTGTAGTTTTTAAATAATTATGAATCTGCATCTCGGTAGACTACCGGTTCTACAAAATTGGGAGCTCTACCCTTGCAAATCTTATCCAACGAAGAGTTTCCGGAACTGGGAAATTTTCCAAACGTTATTTTTTCCAAGAAATCTGACGACAAAGATTTGTCGAAGCTCCGTTTCTCCGATGGACCACTTTTGTCAGCTGATGGACACACTCAACTGGGTATCTCCTTGTTGGCCAGAAACAGCAGACCCCAGTCCTATACGTATATCTTCACCAAGGTGGCTAATTACGATAAATGGATTCGGTGCATTATTCGGAAATACGGCCCAGAACCACCCGCACTCTTTTCAGAGGATCGAATTGCTTTGCGATTATTAAACTGTGATACAATGTAGAGATGACCTTGTATAAATAACTTGTTGGTCTATTAATCCCAATTATAATATATGTTGAAAAGTTTCGTAAATGGTGTCTTATGTGTGAGCAAATGAGCTCGGGAAGGACGAATCTCAATTAACGACTGAAAATGAAATGAATGAATAATATGATTTCATCATGTCAAATAATCATTTTCGTGCTGCAAGAGTTAAATCATCGCATGTTGGACCCAATTTCTGTGATGATAAGGATATTTGTGGGATATCTAGATCGTTCAGATCTTTTGTATTACCGGAGGATAAGCATCATCCTACTTTGAGTTTTGAAATTACTGAATCGACTTACAAATATTATAATTCCATGGATAAAATTACAACTGAAGACGAATACTGCTTCAAAAAAAAAACCAACTATGCATTTCTGAGGGACGATATTCGAGCTCTTGATTGAAGCTATCCTTGCGTGATTTTCCTTCTCCTTCGTGTCTAGATTTGACAATGGATTCTTTTAATGCCACCTTGCTACATGTATTTAAATCCTCTGTGCTACTTGTCACAGTTATGTAAAAATTGGTTTAATAGAGAATTAGGACGAATATATTTGAGTTTTTTATGTGAAAGTGAATATAAAAATGAAAGTGAAGCTAAGCTCCTTCAATGTGGTGCAAAAACAGTTCCTACTTTTTGTCTTCGCAAATTTCGTTGGGATCCATATTTACCACTGCCACCGTACGAGTCCCGACTTATGTTAATAAATCTACCCCCGTTGGTTAATCGAAGAATAATGCTTATGTTCTGAATTCGCACATTGAGAAGTCATGAATTCCTTCACTTAAGCTTTTGCAGATCAACATTTCTCCAAGAGGAACCACTCCGGAGCGTCTGTGCAGATTTAACTTCTGTTTTTCCAGTTATTAACTTTTCGATTCTATTTAACTAAACAAAAAATTTCAAACTTCTTATCGAACTAGAATTTCAAAAAAAATTATTTTTTGTTAGCTGTAATTTAATACAAACTATAAAAAGCTTTAATGCTCAATTTTAGTTTAAATACGACGGAAATTTTCATAGCTAAAAAATTACAATAACTTCGTTTAACACTATAAGTGAAGTTTTTATACGATAGTTTTTATTATCAGGTTATATTACAATACACTCGTGCTGATAATACGTTTATAAACCAAGAATTATAATCTTTAAATCTCTAAACAAATGTGATAAACCAAAACTGAGAGCGGGAGGGTATTTTTCCTTTCATACTTAGTCCACTCAAACATATTATCATCCATTACTTCCCAATGTCTTTTTTCCCAGATGCATGGAAAACTACATTGGTTCTATACCTACCCAAAAAGGCACTGCCTGCTATCACCCTTGTCCATGCTTTGTGAAGTATGAATCGCTAAGCAGATGTCAGCATATATAGCAGAAAATAACTTACTCTCTGCCTATCAGCCTGCATTTCGAGCTGGCCACAGTTTTTCTACAGCTATTATGAAAATCGTTCATGATATCAAGCCTAATTCTTAATGTAAGTCTTTTACTATGCCTGTTAGATTTTTCAAAAGCGCTTGACACTGTAAATCACTCTTTACTTGAAAAACTCAAGTACATTTTTTTAGCTCTTCTAAAAGCACTATTAGAAAAGCTCATAACTGATATTTCTCTGTAGTTACTTAATAAGTAATAGGAAACACAGAGTTAAAGTTAATTACACATACTCGCAATATATCGGTTTCCACGGCGCACACTAAAACAGATTTCCAAGGACAACATGGTGCCAGCATTTATAATATATTCGTGCAAATAGACACTTTCGTCTCAATTTCCGCCAAATTCTCATCTACGTAGATATACTTTTCATGAACTGATAAGTTTGAACAACTGTTACGTTCGGAAACAGGGAATTTAAATGCGTAGATCTATAAACAAACAAACAAACTAAAACTCAGACCAGCGCTCGTGGTATACCACTTCGCCTCCTATATAAAGATGCCCGATATATGGTAACCCTATAGTATTCCCAAATATGTGGACCAAGTACGTAGCAGCTCTATTTTTGGCACGTTCTGTGTGGTGCCTCACAGAGGCGAAGTCAAATAATGCTGTCCCGAAAGAGACTATATCGCAAAGATTCCCATACTTGGTACGTATGATAGGAAGTGCTGGGACCTCGAAGCACAACCAAAGTTTTAGTTGAAATGTAATTAAAGGCATCAGTGCGTCTCAATAATTTACACCGATGCATCGGAACTCTTCTGGGGAACAAGTCTGTTCTTATTCCTGCTCACTGCGTCTGGAATCATCCGCCCGAGGCGATCACCATTCAGTACTCTACGGACAAGATCTCCTTGCTCGGAGACGATGTGATTCCGGCTGAGAAAGTTTACAAGCATCGGAGGTGGAACATTAATCGCCCAGGATTTCACGACCTAGCTGTAATTCGGTTGCAGAGAAGTGTGAAATACCGACAGGATCTTCTCTTGTATCCAAGGCATTAACGGATACCCCGAAATGAACCTGCGACTTTCGTCAGTTGGGTTTACGTCAGAGTTTTATAGTAGTTTTGGATCTGCATTTTTTTTAGACTAACAATTCCTCTCATTTGGGAGCACAACCATTGCATATCTTATCCAGTGATGAGTTCTCTCAACTGGGAGTCTTTCCAAACATTATTTTCACCGAGCAATCTGACGACAGGGATTTGTCGAAGCTCCGTTTCTCCGATGGACCACTTTTGTCAGCCGATGGGTCGACTCAACTGGGTGTCTCCGTAATGGCTAAGAACGGAGAAGTCCAGACCCTTTAAAACCAAAAAAACGTATTTATAATCAATTCATAATGAAAAATAAACAAAGAAAGAAATAGTTGCTGCATTTATAAGGAAAGGGCGTACTGTTGTGAAGCCGTCGGAGAATTACGATTTCATGGAGCTAAATATAATGATTGAGCTTAATGCTTTAGCGAAGTGACCAGGACTGAAGGACCTGTTTCACTCCTTACTTGATTCTCGTTTTCAACTAAAATTAGAACTTGCTTTTAATCACGTAACGAAAGTTCGATAGCCTTGGTCAAGTGAGACTGATAACGAGTAAGCTATTTAAATGCCAGGAATTGTAAATTCATGCAAAACCTCATAACTATTATAATAAAAGGCCAAGATACCTGTACGATATATTGCAGTTTGGGTTGACTCGTAGAACTGATATACTTATCATACCGTATTTTTTTTTTTTTTTTTTTTTATTTATGTTCAATCTATAATTTAAAAACTATAGATTGACGAGAAAAAGAAAGGCAATGGCAACTTTGGCCTTCAGCTCAAATAAGTACAATAAAACTTAATATGAATGTATATATAATGTACATAGAGTCTTAAGTCTTATCTTAAGTATTCATTCTGTTTATCTTAAGTTTATATTCTATTATATAGCCCAGAGGCTTTGAGGAATGTAATAATTTTGTTTATATTAGCCTCAGTAGGGTAGGATAGGGATAGTAAAGGGTCAAGGTTTGGAAATGCCAAAAGTCGGTTATTTTGGAAAGCTGGGCAGGTTAGGAGAAGGTGGGAGGGGCAGGATGTTGGATTGTTGCAAAATTCACAAATGGGAGAAAGGGTTTTGCTTATAAGGTGCTGATGTGTGAGCATTGTGTGACCTAGTCTGAGCCTGGTGAATATTATTAGATCTCTTCTGTTTGTATTAATTTTATCAAGTTGGTGACAGTAATTGTAAGCAGAGGTATATTTTGGATTAATATTTTTATACCAAGGAGAACATTTACTAAAAGTTTCCTGTGATTTGAGTTGTAAAGAAGCGTTAATATGTTTATTGATATCAGTCAGGTTGTGGTTTGGAGTTGTAATCAAAGGAGCCAGGGTAGCAAGTTTAGCAGATTTATCTGCAAATTCGTTTCCTGGAATTTGGGTATGGCCAGGTACCCAAATAATAGTAATATTTGGATACTTGCGTAAAAGCATTTTTCTGATTTCATTAGGGTAGTAGGTAGTGTTGTTAGGATTTGCGATTGCATTAAGGGCTGAAAAAGAGTCAGAGCAAATGGCAAAATTACCATTTCTGTTTTTAATGATATCAATTGCTTCTTTGATCGCAATGATTTCTGCTGAGAAAACCGAACTATACTGGGGTAGGTGTGCAGATTTTATTACTTTATTTTCTGTGGTAATGCTATAGGTTGTAGTGTAATTTGCTTGAGAGCCATCGGTATAAAGAAAGGAGAAGGAATTTAAGTAATTTTTTAGCTTAAGAAAGTTTTGCTGGTAGACAGCGGGGGGTGTAGAAGATTTTGGTTTCGATAATTCGTATAAGGACAAGTTAATAGTAGATGGGTCGAGACTCCATGGAGGTAGGCGATCGCGGGAAAATTGTGGGGGTAATAAATCTATGTCATATTCTTTGCTTTTACTGATAATTTTTGAGATGATTGAAGGGATTCTAGATGGACGTTTTATTTTGTAAGATTTTATTATGTTATGAAAGGGGGAGAACCCAGAATTTATGAGGTTTTTATATAGATTAGTCGTTACCATTTCAGTTTTAATTTCAATAGAAGGTAGAGAGCTTTCAATGAGGATGTTGTTAATTGGGGTTGTCCGATAGGCGCCAAGAGCGAACCGAATTGCAGAGTTGAATGTAGATTTTAGTTTTGCTAGAGATGAAATGGCGGTATGTCCGTACAGGAATAAGCCGTAATCAATTTTTGCCACTATTAATGATTTGGTGACAGAGAGTAGAGAAGATGTATTGCAGTTGAAAGAAGGGCTTGAGAGACACTTTATAATGTTTAACTGTTTGTTTAAGGAGAGTTGCAGATATTCAATGTGCGAATTCCATTTGTAGTTTTTACTAAATATGATTCCCAAGAATTTGAGTTTCTCAACCTTCTGAAATTGCGTATTGTTAGTAAGTAAAGAGGAGGAGCAATGGTGTTTTCGGCAAATGTGTAGCTGTTTGGTTTTCGGAGTTGATAGTGTTGCACCAGAGTAATTGCACCAATTGTTAATATCAATAAATAGGGCGGTCAAATCCACATTGATGTTCTTTTTGTATTTTGGTTTGACAATTATAGTGAAATCATCTGCATAAGCGCAGAATGATAATTCCTTATGTAGGGATATTGTATGGGCTAATTTATTATAGGCAATTAAGAATAGAATCACAGATAGTGGAGAGCCTTGTGGAATACCGTTGTATAGCGGATAATCATTTGACAGATAGGAGCCGACACGAACTCTAAGTTTTCTATTTTGCATAAAGTTGGTAACATAGTTTATGATGTTTGGTCCTAAGTACCATTCTTTCAGTTGATCGATAACTGAGTGGGCACCGATTCTATCAAACGCTTTTTCGAAGTCGAGGGAGAGGAGAGAAATGTGATTTTTAGCTGAAAGCGATCTAGTTACTAAATGGTCTACGTAAAGTAGAGCGTCTGTAACAGATTTATCTTTTTTAAAACCAAATTGATTGCTATTAAGTAGTTTATTAGTACATAAAAACCACCAAAGCCTTTTAGCTATTATTTTGTCCAAAAGTTTAGCGCAACAAGAGTTTAAAGAGATTGGTCTGTAAGATGACAAAGTGGTTTTGTCAGCTTTAGGTTTTAAAATAGGAACTATGAGACTGAATTTATAAGAACTAGGTATGTTTGAAGTAAAGATGTTATTGTATAGCATTAATAGTCTTTTCTTAACTGTTATATGCAGGTTCTTTAACATGGGGTAGGAGATCCTGTCTAACCCTGGGGTTTTACCCTGTAATTTATTAAGGGCTGAAGAAAATTCTAAGAAGTTAATGTTATTCTCAATGAGAGTTGCAGTAGGAGAAGGGGTTATGGGAAAGTTATTGGTCTTGGAAAGATGCTTATTAGCTACAAAGTAACTTGAAAAATTGGAGTCAGAGGATTTATTGGACCAAAATTGTGCAAATAATTCAGCTATGTCTGCTTTATTTATTGTATATGCGAAGGGTGGGTGAGGGCTTGATATGCAATGAATACTAAAGGAAGGTTTATAGCCACAGAAACGTCTGATGTTGTGCCAAATTTTTTGAGGAGGGGTACGGGGATTGATATCAGAAGTGTATGAATTAATGCTTTGCTTTTTTGCTACTTTAAGCTCTCTCTTGAATTTAGCGTTAGAGTGTTTGTATTTGATTAGATTTTCTTGGTTAATATTACGTTTAAAAGTTTGCCATGCAGATTTCTTTTCATGTTGTAATTTATTTAATGTAGGATTCCACCATGGTACAGTACGTGTATTGGGCTTGTTACATGACTGAGGAATGGCAGCAAAGGCACTTTTTAAAACAATTTTTCTTATGTTTGCTCCTTCTTTGTTAACATTGTGACTTATGGGTTTAGTTAAATTAAGTTGGGATGAAGTTACCTGAAATAAATTCCAGTCCGCTTTACTAGTTGAGAATTGAGTTTTGGGTGTTTGGTTTTTCTGAGCTTGCCTTTGAGAGATGGAAATTATTATTGGAAAGTGGTCACTTCCACATAAGTCGTTTTCAATTTTCCAATCAGACACTAAAGCGAGATCAGGGGTACATAATGAGAGATCAATATGTGACAGAGATTTATGCGTACTGAAATGCGTTGGAGAGCCATCATTAAGTATAATAAGGTTGGATTTGGTAATAAATTTGGCTAGTTTTAAACCTTTGGCGTTGTTGCGGGGGGAACCCCAAACCATGTGCCAGGCATTAAAGTCACCAGTAATTAAAGTCGGGGTAGATTGTGAAGGAAATATACTATCTAGGTCGGATATGGAAAAATTATTAGATGGAGGAATATAAGTTGATAAGACTCTAAATTTCTTTGTGGAGTAAAGTTCAACACCAACTGAATCAAAAGCTCTGTTATTACAATCAAACGATTTATGTTGCAAGGAGGAGTGAATTAGAAGAGCCACGCCACCATATGAATTAGATGTATTTAGGTTGTAAATTTGATAATTGATAGGGATTGGGATATTCAATGGAGAGATAATGTGGGTTTCCTGTATGGAGATCACTTTAGGGGAGTATTTTTTAATTAAAAGTTGCAATTCATTATAATTATTGATGTATCCTCTAATATTCCATTGTAACATGATCATGTTAGGCAATAACTAGATACGCTTAAAATTTGTATTGAATATATATATAGTTGTATATAGGTATATAAATTGTGTTGTCAGTGTATATAATTGTAACAGTATTGTAGGTATATAATGTATATATAACTGGAAGTGTTTACAAATAAAAATATATGGTATTAATATTAATGGTATTATGAGAGAAAATCCATTTCCTCCTCCTGACTGTCCTTGTGATTGATTGAATTCGGTTTTTGTTTATTTATTGACTTCTTGCTTGTCTGATTAGAGTTTTTCTTCAGCGATGCTAAGGTTCTTTTAGATGAGTTTCGGGGCAGAATTTTGATTTGTGACCGCGTGGCTGGTAATTTTAAATCTGCGTCTGATTCTGAGAAGTGATCTGAATAGTGTATGAGGTCTCGATTATGTATTGTTGGGATTAGTTGAAGATTTGATACAGGGTTACTTTCGGAGAGTTTTACAGTTTTTGCTGGTATGGATGAGTGAGGTAAACTTTTTGGCGGATTGTTGTTAGTTGTTTCTTGTTTGTGTAGAGATGGAGAGAGTGGAGTATTAGCAACAGCTGAGTAGGATGTGGTACCATGCTGATGCCGAGAGTTGTAGATGAGATAAGCTGTTTTGTTGTTGACTTTTTCTATGGTTTTTATAGTTTGTAACTCTTTTTGTTTTATGAAAACGGGACAAATTTTGTCGAGAGCGGAGTGTTGAAAAGGGAATATTTGACTTGCTTTGCAGTTGACACAGGTTCTGTTATTTAAACATTTTTCTGTTAATCTATCAGCAATGTGATTAGGCCTGGAGCAGTCTGGACATATATTGTCATTTTTGCAAAATTTTGATGGATGTCCATATTTGTAACAATTATTACATCTGGTTGGCATGGGTATATATGGACGTATGTTTGTTTTCTCGTAACCAATAGTAATATCATTTGGAAGAGAAGTAGAGTCGAATGATAGAATAATTAGGCCGGTTTCTACAAGGGAAGTTTCTGCCTTTTTCAAGATTTTTTTAACTTCGATCACATTTTGTGGTTTTAGCTCAAGCAGAATTTCTTCTTCTGGAATTTCCCGTAAATAATTTGAATATATGACGCCTTTAGAGCAGTTCAAAGTAGTGTGTTCAGAAATATCAACTTTGATAGTATTATTCAGTGCGGTGAGTTTTACTAATTTAGTGGCTTGTACAAGGTTTTTTGTTTTAATTAAGATAGTACCGTTACGCGATTTCTTACATAAGTCAACTTCACTTCCACAAGTATTGTCAATCACTTTTTTTAATAGGAATGGGGATACTTTAGATAAGCCCTCGGTGCTATTTATTCTGGACATAACTAAGAACTTCGGACCGGATGATGTTGTTTTTAGAGTTTTATTATTATTAAATTCTATTGAAGGTAGTTCTTTCATTTTAAAGCTTCGATCGGGAGGTTTATTCATTTTTTCGAGAGATACCGATAATTTAATGCAGGTAAATTGTTTTTGTTTCCGAATATATAAATTGAGAACAGTTGAAATGGAACCGCTCGCGAATGAGAGTAAGGAGCGATCAGTTTCTTATCAACTCAAAGAGATCACTAATTGAAAGTTCCGGAATACGTGCACTCGCAGCAAGGTTAGAACAGTGACTGCATACCGTATTTTAATTATGTAAAGTCCATCAATTCTTTATTCATGCTGCTAGATTATACGATTTTTTGCTAGATTATACAATAATTTTTTTATTTCACATACAAATAGAACGTAAATAATTTGTACTCAGTTACTCAATTACTAAATCAGTCTAAGCATTTTAAAAAATTATTAAAGCCTTAAAATTAGTAAGAGATTTTATAAGAGGAAGCAATTTATTTATTTATTTATTTATTTTTCATCATTATTATCATTATTCGTCAGGATATATAGGGAAGCATTACCAATAAGCTTGCCAAAAATGGGCGTGCCACGCCCACTCGTACAAAAGTTGTCAATATCTTGTAAACGGTATAAGATATTAATACGAAATGTTATCACGAGGTATCTACACGTATTACAAATCTATATACAAAAAATGGGCGTGGTCCGCCCACTTATACAAAAGTTTTCAATATCCCATAAACGGTTCAAAATATTGATACGTAATTCTATCTACCAGTATCTAGAGACATTACAAAAACATTTTGCCAAAATTGGCGTGGTCCGCCTACTTATACAAAAAGTGTTAAGTGGCGAAATTATAATTTTTTCATTTACTCGGGTGTAGGGTATTTAGATTTCGGCCAGACCGAAGACAACACTTTTACTTGTTTTTTATAAATTTCTGTAATTTGAGGGGCTTGAGAAAAAAATAACCAAAGTAGTGCCTGCTGCGTGGGGCCAGCTTCGGCTTACACGGCTTAAACTAAAACAGACTTCTAAGTACAACATGGTGCCACCATTATATAATAAATTGTTGTAAATAGACAGTTTCGCCTCGATTTCCGCCAAATTCTCATCTACGTACCAAAGATGAATTGAAAAGTTTAAACAACTGTTACGTTCGAAAACGAGGAATTTAAATACATATTATAGTTCTATAAACAAATAAATTTATGATACACGCTTAAAGAAACTAAAACTAGACCAGCGCACGTGGTATACCACTTTGCCTGCTATATAAAGACGCCCGATATATTGCAACCCTATAGTATTCCCAAATATGTGGACCATGTACGTAGCAGTTTTACTTTTGGCGGGTTCTTTGGGGTGTCTCACAGACGCGGTGTTAAATAATACTCTTCTAAAAAGGAATATTTTGTACAGATTTCCATACTTGGTACGTATGATAGGAAGTGTTAGGACCGTTGCCTTGGAACACAACCAAAGTTTAAGTAAAACTGTAATTAAAGGCATCAGTACGTCTCAATAATACACACCGATGCATCGGAACCCTTCTGGGGCATACCTTTGTTCTTACTACCGCTCAGTGTGTCGGAGACTATCCGCCCGCAGCAGTCACCATTCAGTACTCCACGGACCGGATTTCCTTGCTTGGAGACGATGTGATTCCAGCTGATAATGTTTACAAGTATCCGATGTGGGACATTAATCGCCCAGAATTGCACGACATAGCTTTGATTCGGTTGCAAAGAAGAGTCAGGAAACGATCGCTTCTTACCTTGTACCCAAAGCATAAAACGATTCACCGGAATACATCTGCGGCTTTTGTTAGTTGGGTTTACAACACCGTAAGTAACCACATCACATTTGTGGAGTTTTAAAGTACTCGTAATATTGAATCTGCATTTTTTTAGACTGCCAATTCCACGCAGTTGGGAGTCCAACCCTTGCAAATCTTATCCAACGAAGAGCTTCCTGAACTGAGAAGTTATCCAAACGTTACAAACCTTATTTTCGCCAGGCAATCCGACGACAGAGATCTTTCGAAACTCCAATTCTCCGATGGACCACTCTTGACAGCTAATGGATGGTGGCAACTGGGTGTTTCCGTGTTGTTTCAAAACGGAAAAATGGTAAATCCGCAAGCCTTCACCAGGGTGTATAACTACGATATATGGATTCGTAATAAAATGTGGTAGTGACCTTGTATAAATATCTTGTTAGAAATTTAATCCTAAATATATGTTGAAAAGTTTCGTAAATTGTGTCTTACGTGTGAACAAATGAATTCGGGAAGAATTTAAAGAGGCGACGGATCTTGGTGGTCAGCATGAGTTATGCGATAACGATTTCACTCAAATGATGATTTTCCAGGTATTTGATTCTGCAGAATAACCAAATCGCTTGCTTTGCTTTCACTTTTCGAGAACCAGGTTCTTTATATACTATAAGTATATGAGGTGGAAAGCATCAAAATCAAAATCCAAAGTGCGAGATTTTAACGGGCTCCAGGATTTGGAAACTTAATTACTTAGGGAATTTGGTCCAGTTGATAACATCGATCTATATTCTCGAAATACAGTGACGGATTTCTTATCAGCACAAATTCAGCAACAAATTATTCGTTTATTTCGCAAAACCCACCTCAGTTGCACGAACATACTTCTTCTACTGCAAGGGTAAAGCAGTACCGACATATTTTGGCAAAATTAGCAATGTGTCCGCCCCTCGCCAGTCATCTACCAATAAAGGAAGCGCCGTTCCACCGCTATCATCGGTACGAATTCTCGGCCTACTCCGTAGTGCCAGCTGCGGCTTCCATGGCGCGAACCAAAACATATTTCTAAGAACAACTTGGTGCCAAGGCAGAAACATAAACCACAATAAACTTGTGCAAATAGACACGATAATAAAAACGCTTCGTCTCGCTCTCCGCGACATTCTCATCAAGGTAGATATGCTACAGTTGAGCTGATAAGTTTAATCACCTGTAAACAAGGTGAGAAAACCTAAATTACTAAATAAATGTGACAAACTAAAACTGAAACCAGCGCACATGTTATACCGCTTCGCATGCTATATAAAGGCGTCCGATTTATTGAAAGCCTATAGAGTTCCCAAATATGTGGATCAAGTGCGTAGCAGTTTTACTTTTGGCGAGTTCTGTGTGGTGCCTCGAAGAGTCTTTGCCAAGCCAACCTGTGGCGCAGAAGTTTCCATACTTGGTACGTACGACAGGAAGCGTTAGAAGCGCTGCCTTGAAGCGTAATCAAAACTAAATCACACTGCAATTATAGGCAGCCGTACTTCTCCATAAGCAACAAAAATGCATCGGAACTATTGTGGGATACCAGTGGGTTCTCACTGCCGCTCACTGTGTCGATGATTATCCACCCGAAGCGATCACCATTCGGTACTCCACGGACATCATCTTCAGACTCGGAGGCGATGTGATTCCAGCTGAAGGAGTTTACAAACATCCGTTGTGGAACAGTGATAAGCCGGCAATTCACGACATAGCTTTGATTCGCTTGCAGAGGAAAGTGAATACCAAACGGCAGTTTTTCCCACAGCCAGAGCGTACACAGGTTCCGCAAAATGAAGGTGCGGTTTTTGTCAGTTGGATTCACAGCACCGTAAGTTGCCACATCACATGAGTAGCGGAGTAGAATGTTTTAATAATTCTGAATCTGCATTTCCTTAGACTAACTTTTCCAGTCATTTGGGAGTCCAACCAATGCAAATCTTATCCAACGAAAAGTTTCCTGGAGTGAAAAATTTCCCACACCTTATTTTCCTCAAGCAATCTGACGACCAAGATTTGTCGAAGCTCTTCTTCTCCGATGGACCACTTATGGCAGCAAATGGATACACTCAATTGGGTGTTTCCGCGTTGTCTCCAAGAGGATACGGGGCCCTTCCGCAAGTCTTCACCAAGGTGGCTTATTACGAGCAATGGATTCGTTGCATTATCCGGAAATACGGACCAGAAACAACCAACCAAGCATTAAATTGTGACACAGTATAGATGATTTATTTTGAAAATTATATGATGTGACCTTGCATGAATAACTTGTTGGTCATTTAATACTAAATATATGTTGAAAAGTTACGTAAATGGTGTCGTAGATGTGAATAGCCTCAAAAGTTGAAGTATCGTGGTCGACTGAATCAATTTTCAGATGTAGATCAGGATGAAAGGAAACCAGAGAAACTATTTGGTCAATGCAATTTTATCGCCTCATGAGCGTAGAAATGTTGTAAAAAGTGTAAGACATTTTTCAAGATCAAGGTCACGCAGAACTAGAAAACATATTTCGTTGGTGAAGTCTCAACACCTCATGAGAGTGAAAATGTTTAAAAAGTCGTTGTAAAGAAAACACGCTTTTTCCATCAGTACATCAGTACATCAGTCATAAATTTCAAAGTTTAATTAACTTTAAACAAATAGAGCTGCTTCGAGAATATGAGGAATCTGATAAGCCTTTCATAAGCTCTAAAAAATACATACTTCCATACACAATTAGCAAATAGTACTTAAATTTACTCAGTATATACAAACGACAGACAGCGAACATCTGCAAAATTTTTGTGAGGAACTCTTTTAACAAACAGTTAGTTTCGGACGGAAATTTCCATAGATGAAAAATTACAATGACTTCGTTTAACACGACAAGTGAAGTAATTTAGTTTTTATTACCAGGTTATCTTATCTTTAATTTTCTAAAGAAATGTGACAAACCAAAACTGAGAGATCAGCGCAATATGGTAAAACACTTCGCTTGATATATAAAGACACCCGACATATTGCAAACCTATAGTATTGCCAAATATGTGGATTAAGTACGTAGCAGTTTTACTTTTGGCAAACTCTGTGTGGTGCCTCACAGACGCGAATTCAGATAATGCTGTTCCAAACAAAACTATATCGCAAAGATTCCCATACTTGGTACGTATGACAGGAAGTGCTGGGACCTGGGAAGACAACTAAAGTTTTAGTTGAACTGTATTTAAAGGCATCAGTGCGTCTCAATAATACACACCGATGCATCGGAACTCTTCTGGGGAACAAGTCTGTTCTTATTCCTGCTCACTGCGTCTGGAATCATCCGCCCGAGGCGATCACCATTCAGTACTCTACGGACAAGATCTCCTTGCTCGGAGACGATGTGATTCCGGCTGAGAAAGTTTACAAGCATCGGAGGTGGAACATTAATCGCCCAGGATTTCACGACCTAGCTGTGATTCGGTTGCAGAGAAGTGTGAAATACCGACAGGATCTTCTCTTGTATCCAAAGCATAAACCGATACCCCGAAATGAACCTGCGACTTTCGTTAGTTGGGTTTACAATACCGTAAGTTGCCACATCACATCCCTACAGTTTTAAAGTAGTTTTGGATCTGCATTTCTTTAGACTGACAATTCCACTTATTTGGGAGCACAACCATTGCGTATCTTATCCAGTGACGAGTTCTCTCAACTGGGAGTCTTTCCAAACATTATTTTCACCGAGCAATCTGACGACAGGGATTTGTCGAAGCTCCGTTTCTCCGATGGACCACTCTTGTCAGCCGATGGGTCGACTCAACTGGGTGTCTCCGTAATGGCTAAGAACGGAGAAGTCCAGACCCTTCCGTATGGCTATACTAGGCTGGCCAGATACAATAATTGGATTAAATGCAAAATAGAGGATTAGTCTATACTGGTGATTGTAGCCTTTAAATACTTTTTTAAAACCAAAAAAACGTATTTATAATCAATTCATAATGAAAAATAAACAAAGAAAGAAATAGTTGCTGCATTTATAAGGAAAGGGCGTACTGTTGTAAAGGCGTCGGAGAATTACGATTTCATGGAGCTAAATAAAATGATTGAGCTTAATGCTTTAGCGCAGTGACCAGGACTGAAGGACCTGTTTCACTCCTCACTTGTTTCTCGTTTTCAACTAAAATTAGAACTTGCCTTTAATCACGTAACGAAAGTTTGATCGCCTTGGTCAAGTGAGACTACGAACGAGTAAGCTATTTAAATGCCAGGAATTGTAAATTCATGCAAAACCTCATAACTATTATAATAAAAGGCCAAGATATCTGTACGATATATTACAGTTGGGTTTAACTCGTAGAATTGATATACTTATTATACCCTATTTTAATTATGTAAACTTCACCAGATTATTCCTTATTCATGCTGCTAGATTATACGATTTTTTGCTAGATTATACAATAGTTTTTTTATTTCACATACACATAGAACGTAAATAATTTGTACTCAGTTACTCAATTACTAATTCAATCTAAGCATTCTAAATAGTTATCAAAGTCTTAAAATTAGTAAGAGATTTTATAAGAGAAAAAATTTAATTAATTTTTTTTTACAAATTTCTGTAATTTGAGGGGTTTAAGAAAGACAGCTTCGGCTTTCTCGGCGTAAACTAACACAGATTTCTAAGTACAACATGGTGCCAGCATTATATAATAAATTGTTGCAAATAGACAGTTTCGCCTCGATTTCCGCCAAATTCTCCTCAACGTAGATATACTTTATATGAACTGATAAGTTTAAACAACTGTTACGTTCGAAAACAAGGAATTTAAATACGTAGTTGTATAAACAAATAAATTTATGATACACATATAAAGACACTAAAACTAAGACCAGCGCGTATGGTATACCATATACCGATGCACAATAGTTCCGTGTGAGACACATACTATTTTGTGTTCTTACTGCCGCTCACTGTGTCGGAGATTATTCGCCCAAAGCGGTCACCATTCGATACTCCACTGACAAGATCTCCTTGCTTGATACGATGTGGTTCCAACTAAAAGGGTTTATAAACATCCGAGTTGGCTAAGTGATCACCCGGAAATTCACGACATAGCTTTGATTCGGTTGCAAAGAAGAGTGAGGAAAATATTTTATCTTCCCTTGTACGCAAAGCTTAAACCGATTCCCGAAATACAACTTCTTTTATTTTATGATAGATGAAACCTAGGTCATGGGATGCCCCCTATCCATGCACAACATTTGTTATTTCCGAAGGGATGACAGGTTAGTGGGAAGGGGGAAAGAGGAAGTAGTGACGGTTTACACCTCGCTTAAAGGTTTCGAAGAATCTGCGGCTTTTGTTAGTTGGGTTTACCACACCATAAGTAACCACATCACATCTGTGGAGTTTTTAAGTAATTCTGAATCTGCATGTCGTTAGACTACCCGTTCCAGTCAGTTCGGAGTCCAACCCTCTCAAATCTTATCCAACGAAAAGTTTCCTGAACTGAGAAATTTTGCAAACTTTATTTTCGCCGAGAAGACAGAAACTTGTTGAAGATCAGTTTCTCCGATGGTCCACTTTTGTCAGCTGATGTATACACTCAACTGTGTGTCTCCTTGTTGGCCAGAAACAGAAGACCCCAGTCCTTTCTGTATATCTTCACCAAGGTAGCTAACCACGAAGAATGGATTCGTTGCATTACTCGGAAATACGACCCAGAACCACACGTACTCTTTGCAAAGGATCGAAACGCTTTACGATTATTAAACTGCGATACAATGTAGAGGTGACCTTGTATAAATAACTTGCTGGTCATTTAATCCTAAATATATGTTGAAAGATTTCGTAAACGGGGTCTTACGTGTGAAGAAATGAGTTCGGGAAGTATTAAAAAAAATACCATTTCACTCAAATGATTGTTTGGCAGGTCTTTGGCACTGGGGAATAACAAATTGAATTGATTGCTTTTCGAGAATCAAGTGAATCTTCAGAACAGTGTTCTTCAACGGGGATCTCTTCTCTTGTTTGAAGCGGGAAGACATCTGCATGGAGATTATTCCATATTCCGGGTTGATATATTAAATACCTGGTTCGGTGGAACCAGTTTGGCTAATTCCCTCGAACATCCACCGTGAAAATAACGGTAGAATAACGACACACCCCACATCCCGACGAGGCTCCAAGGGTTCAATCAAGTTGGATAGCCCACTGTCACCTATAGATTTATCACACGATTTTGCACCCGGTCCACATATGAAATTGGTGCAATTACCGATTACATTGGTCACATGAATATATATTCGTGAAATCTGCGAATCCTAATTCTGCACGATACATTCTTATATTTTTAAAAGCATTCACGTAAAACATCATTTTAGCAAGAAACTGTTCGTTTATTTTCCAACCAAAACTCAGTTACACGAATATATTTTTCATACTGCAAAGTTTGATCACATGTTCTGTCAAAAATTGGCAATGTCCCTTCCCTCCCTACCACGGGGCAATAAAGAACGCGCCATTCTAACGCTATTCATCGGCACAAATCACGGCGTTGTAGGTACGCCTGCTGCGTGGCACCAACTTCGGCTTCCACGGCGTAAACTAGAACAGATTTCTAAGTACAACACGGTGCCAAGATAAAAACATATACAACAATAAACTCTTGCAAATAGACAGTTTCTGTTCACTCGTAAACAAGGAATTAAAATGCGCAGATCCATAAACAAATAATTTTATGATATAAACATAAAGAAACTGAAACTAAGACCAGCGCTCGTGGTATACCACTTCCCTTCTCTATATAAACACGTCCCGGTATATTGTAACCCTATAGTATTCCCAAATATGTGGACCAAGTACGTAGCAGTTTTACTTTTGGCGAGTTCTGTGTGGTGTCTCACAGACGCGAAGTTAATTAATACTCTTCCAAAAAGGACTCTTTCGCAAAGATTTCCATACTTGGTACGTATGACAGGAAGTGTTAGGACCGTTGGCTTGGAACACAACAAAGTTTAAGTAAAACTGTAATTATAGGCATCAGTACGTCTCAATAATACACACCGATGCATCGGAACCCTTCTGGGAAACTCCTTTGTTCTTACTGCCGCTCACTGTGTCGGAGATTATCCGCCCGAAGCAGTTACCATTCAGTACTCCACGGACCAGATCTCCTTGCTTGGAGACGATGTGATTCCAGCTGAAAATGTTTACAAGTATCCGACGTGGGACATTAATCGCCCACAATTGCACGACATAGCTTTGCTTCGGTTGCAAAGAAGAGTGAGGAACCGATCGTTTCTTTCCTTGTACCCAAAGCATAAAAGGATTCACAGAAATACATCTGCGACTTTTGTTAGTTGGGTTTACAACGCCGTAAGTAACCACATCACATCTGTGGAGTTTTAAAGTAATATTGAATCTGCATTTTTTAGACTGCCAATTCCACGCAGTTGGGAGTCCAACCCTTGCAAATCTTATCCAACGAAGAGCTTCCTGAACTGAGAAGTTGTCCAAACGTTACAAACCTTATTTTCGCCAGGCAATCCGACGACAGAGATCTTTCGAAGCTCCAATTTTCCGATGGACCACTCTTGACAGCTAATGGATGGTGGCAACTGGGTTTTTCCGCGTTGTTTCCAAATGGAAAAATGGAAAATCCGCAAGCCTTCACCAGGGTGTATAATTACGATAACTGGATTCGTGATACAATGTGGTGGTGACCTTGATTGAATAACTTGTTACAAATTTAATGTTAAATATATGTGGGCAAGTTTCGTAAATTGTGTCTTACGTGTGAAGAACTGAATTCGGGAAGGATTTAAAAAGAGGCGAGGGATCTCTATGCTCAGCATGAGTTATACGATAACAATTTCAATCAAATGATGATTTGTCAGGTATTTGATTCTGCAGAATAACCAAATCGCTTGCTTTGCTTTCACTTTTCGAGAACCAGGTTCTTTATATACTATAAGTATATGAGGTGGAAAGCATCAAAATCAAAATCCAAAGTGCGAGATTTTAACGGGTTACGGAATTTGGAACTTTAATTACTTAGGGAATTTGGTCCAGTTGATAACACTGATCTATATTCGTGAAATACAGTGACGGATTACTTATCAGCACAATGTATTTTTACATTTTAGAAAGCCATCACGAAAAACACCATTTCGGCAACAAATTGTTCGTTTATTTCCCAAAACTCACCTCAGTTGCTCGAACATACTTCTTCTACTGCAAGGGTAAAGCAGTACCGACATATTTGGCAAAATTAGCAATGTGTCCGCCCCTCACCAGTCATCTACCAACAAAGAAAGCGCCGGTCCACCGCTATTCATAGGAACGAATTCACGGCATTGTAGGTGCCGCCTACTGCGTTGTGCCAGCTGCGGCTTCCACGGCGCGAACCAAAACAGATTTCTAAGAACAACTTTCTGCCAAGGCAGAAACATAAACCACAATAAACTTGTGCAAATAGACACGATAATAAAAACGCTTCGTCTCGCTCTCCGCGACATTCTCATCAAGGTAGATATGCTACAGTTGAGCTGATAAATTTAATCAACTATAAACAAGGTGAGAAAACCTAAATTACTAAATAAATGTGACAAACTAAGACTGAAACCAGCGCACATGGTAACCGCTTCGCCTGCTATATAAAGGCGTCCGATTTATTGAAAGCCTATAGAGTTCCCAAATATGTGGATCAAGTGCGTAGCAGTTTTACTTTTGGCGAGTTCTGTGTGGTGCCTCGAAGAGTCTTTGCCAAGCCAACCTGTGCCGCAGAAGTTTCCATACTTGGTACGTACGACAGGAAGCGTTAGAAGCGCTGCCTTGAAGCGTAATCAAAACTGAATCACACTGCAATTATAGGCAGCCGTACTTCTCCATAAGCAACAAAAATGCATCGGAACTATTGTGGGATACCAGTGGGTTCTCACTGCCGCTCACTGTGTCGATGATTATCCACCCGAAGCGATCACCATTCGGTACTCCACGGACATCATCTTCAGACTCGGAGGCGATGTGATTCCAGCTGAAGGAGTTTACAAACATCCGTTGTGGAACAGTGATAAGCCGGCAATTCACGACATAGCTTTGATTCGCTTGCAGAGGAAAGTGAATACCAAACGGCAGTTTTTCCCACAGCCAGAGCGTACACAGGTTCCGCAAAATGAAGGTGCGGTTTTTGTCAGTTGGATTCACAGCACCGTAAGTTGCCACATCACATGAGTAGCGGAGTAGAATGTTTTAATAATTGTGAATCTGCATTTCCTTAGACTACCTTTTCCAGTCATTTGGGAGTCCAACCAATGCGAATCTTATCCAGCGAAAAGTTTCCTGGAGTGAAAAATTTCCCACACCTTATTTTCCTCAAGCAATCTGACGACCAAGATTTGTCGAAGCTCTTCTTCTCCGATGGACCGCTTATGGCAGCAAATGGATACACTCAATTGGGTGTTTCCGCGTTGTCTCCAAGAGGATACGGGGCCCTTCCGCAAGTCTTCACCAAGGTGGCTTATTACGAGCAATGGATTCGTTGCATTATCCGGAAATACGGACCAGAAACAACCAACCAAGCATTAAACTGTGACACAGTATAGATGATTTATTTTGAAAATTATATGATGTGACCTTGCATGAATAACTTGTTGGTCATTTAATACTAAATATATGTTGAAAAGTTACGTAAATGGTGTCGTAGATGTGAATAGCCTCAAAAGTTGAGGTATCGTGGTCGACAGAATCAATTTTCAGATGTAGATCAGGATGAAAAGAAACCAGAGAAACTATTTGGTCAGTGCAATTTTATCGCCTCATGAGCGTAGAAATGTTGTAAAAAGTGTAAGACATTTTTCAAGATCAAGGTCACGCAGAACTAGAAAACATATTTCGTTGGTGAAGTCTCAACACCTCATGAGAGTGAAAATGTTTAAAAAGTCGTTGTAAAGAAAACACGCTTTTTCCATCAGTACATCAGTACATCAGTCATAAATTTCAAAGTTTAATTAACTTTAAACAAATAGAGCTGCTTCGAGAATATGAGGAATCTGATAAGCCTTTCATAAGCTCTAAAAAATACATACTTCCATACACAATTAGCAAATAGTACTTAAATTTACTCAGTATATACAAACGACAGACAGCGAACATCTGCAAAATTTTTGTGAGGAACTCTTTTAACAAACAGTTAGTTTCGGACGGAAATTTCCATAGATGAAAAATTACAATGACTTCGTTTAACACGACAAGTGAAGTAATTTAGTTTTTATTACCAGGTTATCTTATCTTTAATTTTCTAAAGAAATGTGACAAACCCAAACTGAGAGATCAGCGCAATATGGTAAAACACTTCGCTTGATATATAAAGACACCCGACATATTGTAAACCTATAGTATTGCCAAATATGTGGATTAAGTATGTAGCAGTTTTACTTTTTGCAAACTTTGTGTGGTGCCTCACAGACGCGAATTCAGATAATGCTGTTCCAAACAAAACTATATCGCAAAGATTCCCATACTTGGTACGTATGACAGGAAGTGCTGGGACCTGGGAACACAACTAAAGTTTTAGTTGAACTGTATTTAAAGGCATCAGTGCGTCTCAATAATACACACCGATGAATCGGAACTCTTCTGGGGAACAAGTCTGTTCTTATTCCTGCTCACTGCGTCTGGAATCATCCGCCCGAGGCGATCACCATTCAGTACTCTACGGACAAGATCTCCTTGCTCGGAGACGATGTGATTCCGGCTGAGAAAGTTTACAAGCATCGGAGGTGGAACATTAATCGCCCAGGATTTCACGACCTAGCTGTGATTCGGTTGCAGAGAAGTGTGAAATACCGACAGGATCTTCTCTTGTATCCAAAGCATAAACCGATACCCCGAAATGAACCTGCGACTTTCGTTAGTTGGGTTTACAATACCGTAAGTTGCCACATCACATCCCTACAGTTTTAAAGTAGTTTTGGATCTGCATTTCTTTAGACTGACAATTCCACTTATTTGGGAGCACAACCATTGCGTATCTTATCCAGTGACGAGTTCTCTCAACTGGGAGTCTTTCCAAACATTATTTTCACCGAGCAATCTGACGACAGTGATTTGTCGAAGCTCCGTTTCTCCGATGGACCACTTTTGTCAGCCGATGGGTCGACTCAACTGGGTGTCTCCGTAATGGCTAAGAACGGAGAAGTCCAGACCCTTCCGTATGGCTATACCAGGCTGGCCAGATACAATAATTGGATTAAATGCAAAATAGAGGATTAGTCTATACTGGTGATTGTAGCCTTTAAATACTTTTTTAAAACCAAAAAAACGTATTTATAATCAATTCATAATGAAAAATAAACAAAGAAAGAAATAGTTGCTGCATTTATAAGGAAAGGGCGTACTGTTGTGAAAGCGTCGGAGAATTACGATTTCGTGGAGCTAAATAAAATGATTGAGCTTAATGCTTTAGCGCAGTGACCAGGACTGAAGGACCTGTTTCACTCCTTACATGATTCTCATTTTCAACTAAAATTAGAACTTGCCTTTAATCACGTAACGAAAGTTTGATCGCCTTGGTCAAGTGAGACTACGAACGAGTAAGCTATTTAAATGCCAGGAATTGTAAATTCATGCAAAACCTCATAACTATTATAATAAAAGGCCAAGATATCTGTACGATATATTACAGTTGGGTTTGTCTCGTAGAATTGATATACTCGTAGAATTGATATACCCTATTTTAATTATGTAAATTCCACCAGATTATTCCTTATTCATGCTGCTAGATTATACGATTTTTTGCTAGATTATACAATAGTTTTTTTATTTAACATACACATAGAACGTAAATAATTTGTACTCGGTTACTCAATTACTAATTCAATCTAAGCATTCTAAATAATTATTAAAGTCTTAAAATTAGTAAGAGATTTTATAAGAGAAAAAATTTAATTAATTTTTTTTTACAAATTTCTGTAATTTGAGGGGTTTAAGAAATACAGCTTCGGCTTTCTCGGCGTAAACTAACACAGATTTCTAAGTACAACATGGTGCCAGCATTATATAATAAATTGTTGCAAATAGACAGTTTCGCCTCGATTTCCGCCAAATTCTCCTCAACGTAGATATACTTTATATGAACTGATAAGTTTAAACAACTGTTACGTTCGAAAACAAGGAATTTAAGTACGTAGTTGTATAAACAAATAAATTTATGATACACATATAAAGACACTAAAACTAAGACCAGCGCGCATGGTATACCATATACCGATGCACAATAGTTCCGTGTGAGACACATACTATTTTGTGTTCTTACTGCCGCTCACTGTGTCGGAGATTATTCGCCCAAAGCGGTCACCATTCGATACTCCACTGACAAGATCTCCTTGCTTGATACGATGTGGTTCCAACTAAAAGGGTTTATAAACATCCGAGTTGGCTAAGTGATCACCCGGAAATTCACGACATAGCTTTGATTCGGTTGCAAAGAAGAGTGAGGAAAATATTTTATCTTCCCTTGTACGCAAAGCTTAAACCGATTCCCGAAATACAACTTCTTTTATTTTATGATAGATGAAACCTAGGTCATGGGATGCCCCCTATCCATGCACAACATTTGTTATTTCCGAAGGGATGACAGGTTAGTGGGAAGGGGGAAAGAGGAAGTAGTGACGGTTTACACCTCGCTTAAAGGTTTCGAAAAATCTGCGACTTTTGTTAGCTGGGTTTACCACACCATAAGTAACCACATCACATCTGTGGAGTTTTTAAGTAATTCTGAATCTGATTGTCGGTAGACTACCCGCTCCAGTCAGTTCGGAGTCCAACCCTTTCAAATCTTATCCAACGAAAAGTTTCCTGAACTGAGAAATTTTGCAAACTTTATTTTCGCCGAACAATCTGACGACAGAAACTTGTTGAAGATCAGTTTCTCCGATGGACCACTTTTGTCAGCTGATGTATACAACTGTGTGTGTCTCCTTGTTGGCCAGAAACAGAAGACCCCAGTCCTCTCTGTATATCTTCACCAAGGTAGCTAACCACGAAGAATGGATTCGTTGCGTTACTCGGAAATACGACCCAGAACCACACGTACTCTTTGCAAAGGATCGAAACGCTTTACGATTATTAAACTGTGATACAATTTAGATGTGACCTTGTATAAATAACTTGCTGGTCATTTAATCCTAAATATATGTTGAAAGATTTCGTAAACGGGGTCTTACGTGTGAAGAAATGAGTTCGGGAAGGATTAAAAAAAAAACCATTTCACTCAAATGATTCTTTGGCAGGTCTTTGGCACTGGGGAATAGCAAATTGAATTGATTGCTTTTCGAGAATCAAGTGAATCTTCAGAACAGTGTTTTTCAACGGGGATCTCTTCTCTTGTTTGAAGCGGGAAGATTATTCCATGGATTTTATTATATATCTGCATGGAGATTATTCCATAGTCCGGGTTGATCTATTAAATACCTGGTTCGGTGGAACCAGTTTGGCTAATTCCCTCGAACATCCACCGTGAAAATAACGGTAGAATAACGACACACCCCACATCCCGACGAGGCTCCAAGGATTCAATCAAGTTGGACAGCCAACCTATAAGATTTATCACACGATTTTGCACCCGGTCCACATATGAAATTTGTGCAATTACCGATTACATTGGTCACATGAATATATATTCGTGAAATCTGTGAATCCTAATTCTGCACGATACATTCTTATATTTTTAAAAGCATTCACGTAAAACATCATTTTAGCAAGAAACTGTTCGTTTATTTTCCAACCAAAACTCAGTTACACGAATATATTTTTCATACTGCAAAGTAAGATCACATGTTCTGTCAAAAATTGGCAATGTCCCTTCCCTCCCTACCACGGGGCAATAAAGAACGCGCCATTCTAACGCTATTCATCGGCACAAATCACGGCGTTGTAGGTACGCCTGCTGCGTGGCACCAACTTCGGCTTCCGCGGCGCAAACTAGAACAGATTTCTAAGTACAACACGGTGCCAAGATAAAAACATATACAACAATAAACTCTTGCAAATAGACAGTTTCTGTTCACTCGTAAACAAGGAATTAAAATGCGCAGATCCATAAACAAATAATTTTATGATATAAACATAAAGAAACTGAAACTAAGACCAGCGCTCGTGGTATACCACTTCCCTTCTCTATATAAACACGTCCCGGTATATTGTAACCCTATAGTATTCCCAAATATGTGGACCAAGTACGTAGCAGTTTTACTTTTGGCGAGTTCTGTGTGGTGTCTCACAGACGCGAAGTTAATTAATACTCTTCCAAAAAGGACTCTTTCGCAAAGATTTCCATACTTGGTACGTATGACAGGAAGTGTTAGGACCGTTGGCTTGGAACACAACCAAAGTTTAAGTAAAACTGTAATTATAGGCATCAGTACGTCTCAATAATACACACCGATGCATCGGAACCCTTCTGGGAAACTCCTTTGTTCTTACTGCCGCTCACTGTGTCGGAGATTATCCGCCCGAAGCAGTTACCATTCAGTACTCCACGGACCAGATCTCCTTGCTTGGAGACGATGTGATTCCAGCTGAAAATGTTTACAAGTATCCGACGTGGGACATTAATCGCCCACAATTGCACGACATAGCTTTGATTCGGTTGCAAAGAAGAGTGAGGAACCGATCGTTTCTTTCCTTGTACCCAAAGCATAAAAGGATTCACAGAAATACATCTGCGACTTTTGTTAGTTGGGTTTACAACGCCGTAAGTAACCACATCACATCTGTGGAGTTTTAAAGTAATATTGAATCTGCATTTTTTACTACCAATTCCACGCAGTTGGGAGTCCAACCCTTGCAAATCTTATCCAACGAAGAGCTTCCTGAACTGAGAAGTTATCCAAACCTTATTTTCGCCAGGCAATCCGACGACAGAGATCTTTCGAAGCTCCAATTTTCCGATGGACCACTCTTGACAGCTAATGGATGGTGGCAACTGGGTTTTTCCGCGTTGTTTCCAAATGGAAAAATGGAAAATCCGCAAGCCTTCACCAGGGTGTATAATTACGATAACTGGATTCGTGATACAATGTGGTGGTGACCTTGATTGAATAACTTGTTACAAATTTAATGCTAAATATATGTGGGCAAGTTTCGTAAATTGTGTCTTACGTGTGAAGAACTGAATTCGGGAAGGATTTAAAAAGAGGCGACGGATCTCTATGCTCAGCATGAGTTATACGGTAACAATTTCACTCAAATGATGATTTGTCAGTTATTTGATTCTGCAGAATAACCAAATCGCTTGCTTTGCTTTCACTTTTCGAGAACCAAGTTCTTTTTTATAGTATATGAGGTGGAAAGCATCAAAATCAAAATCCAAAGTGCGAGATTTTAACGGGTTACGGAATTTGGAACTTTAATTACTTAGGGAATTTGGTCCAGTTGATAACACTGATCTATATTCGTGAAATACAGTGACGGATTACTTATCAGCACAATGTATTTTTACATTTTAGAAAGCCATCACGAAAAACACCATTTCGGCAACAAATTGTTCGTTTATTTCCCAAAACTCACCTCAGTTGCACGAACATACTTCTTCTACTGCAAGGGTAAAGCAGTACCGACATATTTTCGCAAAATTAGCAATGTGTCCGCCTCTCACCAGTCATCTACCAACAAAGAAAGCGCCGGTCCACCGCTATTCATAGGAACGAATTCACGGCGTTGTAGGTGACGCCTACTGCGTTGTGGCAGCCGCGGCTTCCACGGCGCGAACCAAAACAGATTTCTAAGAACAACTTGGTGCCAAGGCAGAAACATAAACCACAATAAACTTGTGCAAATAGACAAAATAATAAAAACGCTTCGTATCGCTCCCCGCGACATTCTACTAGGTCTACATTCTAGGCTAGGTCGTAAGTACGCTGAAAACAACACAATTAACATCCTTGCCCAAGGCGGGATTCGAACCCGCATCCCCGGAGCTAGCAGCGAGGTTATCACCCACTGCGCCACCGAGGACGGCAAGTATATGAAGTTTAAGAAAACAAAGAGCTGAATAAGAATGAGAGGATTTTTGAAACGATTTCACACCTTCATCAGTAACTCGTATCTTAAAACGTAATAACGAGTGCTTACCTCTGCAACACGTGACAAAAATTCGTGTAATCACAGGAGCGCTCGAACAAATGAATGAATGCAACGAATGAGAGAACCTGTCAATTTTCGAGGAAGTCCATCTCTTTAATTTATCGTTTACTTCAGGAGTTTTTCCCACTTCCTGGAAGATTGCCAATGTGTAGCTAGTGCCCAAAAAAGGTGAGGCTACGAATCCTGCAAATCACCGGTCCATAGCAATGTCTCCAACTCAACTTCGGTCCTGTCTCCAACTCTTTTTCTTATTTTTATCAATGACCTTCTGTCATTTACATCTAACCCCGTCTACTCTTTTGCTGATGACAGCAGCATTTGTCATTCATATTCATTCTCCAGGCGTCCTTCTATTCTGGAGATCACTAGAAAACGCAGAATTATGAATGACACACTCCAATCTGACCTCAACAAAATCCAGGAGTGGGGTCGTGCGATTCGGGTAGATTTTAATGCGTGAAAGATCCAATGCTGTGTGTTGACCCACAAAAGTCTGGCGGGTGACAACTTCCCACCTCTAAATATGTGTGGTGTGGATATTAATGAATCGGAGGCTCTTGATGTTCTGGACATGTCAATCCAGCGATCTTCGCTGGAACGATCACATCTTTGACGAGTCTAAAGAAGCAGCCAAGTGCTTAGGATTTCTTAAGCGGTGTAAGAAATACTTCACTCCAACTGATCTTCGTTGTATCTACACCACCTATATCCGTCCGAAAATGGAGTACAATTCGCATATATGGTCGGGAGCTTCGCGGGCATATCTTCAGCTTCTAGACCGTGTCCAATGTCGTGCGTTAAAACTTATAGGGGACAGTAGGGTATCCAGCTCTATTGTGTATCCCATTACCGTTACTTTCATGGTAATTGTTCTTCTGAAGTAGCCGGTCTGATTCCTCCGGTTCAGGTATTTAGCAGAGTTACTTCGCTTTCTAGAGGGGTGCACACCTTTTATGTCGCGATTCCGTTCCGTGAGAATTCGTTTTTCGGTCGCGTCATTAGATTGTGGAATAGTCTCCCTGCGCACGTCTTCCCGCATGTTTACAGCGTCGAAACCTTTAAGCGAAGTGTAAACCGTCACTACTCCCTCTTTCCCCCTTCCCACTACTCTGTCATCCATTCGGAACCAACAAATGCTTGGCATGGATAAGGGGCATCCCCAGAGCTTGGTTTCATCTGCCATAAAAAAAAAGATATGTGGACCAAATACGAAGCAGTTTTACTTTTGGCGAGTTCTGTGTGGTACCTCACAGAGTCAAAGCCAAATAATGGAACAGCATAATCTCTACTGGAAAGGTTGCCATACTTGTTATGTATGACAGAAAGTATTAGAACTGTTGTCTTGAATCGTAACCAAAATTTAATTAAAACTGCAATTATAGGAAGGAATAGGAATAGTAAGTCTCAATAACAAAGAATGATGCATCGGAACTATTGTGGGACACAAACTATTTTGGGTTCTTACTGCCGCTCACTGTATCGGCATTTCACTCAAATGATAATTTGCCAGATAATTATTCGTTTATTTCCCAAAACCCACCTCACTTACACGAACATACTTTTCCTACTGCAAGCAGTAGCGATCCTCATCCTTTTAGACTGCCAATTCCTCTCAGTTGGTTGCCCAACCCTTGCAAATCTTATCCAACGAAGAGCTTCCTCAACTGAGAAGTTCTCCAAACGTTACAAACCTTATTTTCGCAGGGCAATCCGACGACATACATTTTTCGAAGCTCCACTTCTACGATGGACCACTCTTGACAGCTAATGGATGGTGGCAACGGGGTGTTTCCGTGTTGTTTCAAAATGGAAAAATGGAAAATCTGCAAGCCTTCACTAGGGTGTATAATTACGCTAACTGGATTCGTGATACAATGTGGTGGTGAACTTGTATGAATAACTTGTTACAAATTTAATGCTAATGTCTTACAAATTTTTTCAAATTGTGTCCTCTTATGAGGTGGGAAGCATCAAAAGCCAAAGTGCGAGATTTTTACGGGCTACGGAATTTGGAAATTTAATTACTGAGGGAATTTGGTCCAGTTGATAACACTGATCTATATTCGTGAAATACAGTGACGGATTTCTTATCTGCACGATGTATTTTTACATTTTAGATAGCCATCACGAAAAACATCACTTCAGCAACAAATTATTCGTTTATTTCCCAAAACCCACCTCAGTTGCACGAACATACTTCTCCTACTGCAAGGGTAAAGCAGTACCGACATATTTTGGCAAAATTAGCAATGTGTCCGCCCCTCACCAGTCATCTACCAATAAAGAAAGCGCCGTTCCACCGCTATCATCGGCACGAATTCACGGCGTTGTAGGTGCCGCCTACTCCGTAGTGCCAGCTGCGGCTTCCATGGCGCGAACCAAAACATATTTCTAAGAACAACTTGGTGCCAAGGCAGAAACATAAACCACAATAAACTTGTGCAAATAGACAAAATAATAAAAACGCTTCGTATCGCTCCCCGCGACATTCAACATCAAGGTAGATATGCTGTAGTTGAGCAGATATGTTTAATCAGCTGTGTTATATTATATATATCAGCAGACATGTTTATTCAGCTGTAAACAAGGGAAAAACCTAAATTACCAAATAAATGTAACAAACTAAAACTAAAACCAGCGCACATGGTACACAGCCTCGCCTGCTATATAAAGGCGCCCGATATGTTGAAAGCCTATAGAGTTCCCAAATATGTGGATCAAGTGCGTAGCAGTTTTACTTTTGGCGAGTTCTGTGTGCTGCCTCGCAGAGTCTTTGCCAAGCCAACCTGTGCCGCAGAAGCTTCTATACATGGTACGTACGACAGGAAGCGTTAAAACCGCTGCCTTAAAGCGTAATAAAACTGAATCACACTGCAATTATAGGCAGCCGTACGTTGCCATAATCAAGAAAGATGCGTCGGAACTATTGTGGGATACCAGTGGGTTCTCACTGCCGCTCACTGTGTCGAAGATTATCCGCCCGAAGAGATCACCATTCGGTACTCCACGGACGTTATCTTGAAACTCGGAGACGATGTGATTCCAGCTGATGGAGTTTACAAGCATCCGTTGTGGAGGAAAATTAAGTCGGATACTCACGACTTAGCTTTGATTCGCTTGCAGAGGAAAGTGAATACTTCTGAGAATTTTTTGCCGCAGCTAGAGACTACACAGGATCCGCAAGATGAAACTGCGTTTTTTGTTAGTTTGGTTCACAGCTCCGTGAGTTGATACATCACCTGAATAGCCGTTTTAGTAATTCTGAATGTGCATTTCCTTAGAATACCAGTCAGTTGGGAGTAGAACGAATGCAAATCTTATCCAGAGAATTGTATCCTGGACTGAAAAAATTCCCAAACCTTATTTTCTTCGAGTATTCTGACGACCCAGATTATATTCCCTTTGCCGATGGACCGCTTATGGCAGCAGATGGATGCACTCAACTGGGTGTTTCCACGTTGTCACCAAAAAGACGCAGGGGCATTACGCAAGTCTTCACCAAGGTGGCTAATTACGAGGAATGGATTCATTGCATTATCCGGAAATACGACCCGGAAACACCCGACCAAGCATTATACTGTGACACACTTAGATGATTTATTTTGAAAATTATATGATGTGACCTTGCATGAATAACTTGTTGGTCATTTAATACTAAATATATGTTGAAAAGTTACGTAAATGGTGTTGTGGATGAGGGCAAATGAGTGTGGGGTGGGGGATTTAAGAGGAGGCGACGAGTCTCAATGTAGAACAGAAATTATAAAGTAGCGATTTCTTTCGAGTAGCGATTTGTCAGGGGACGTTTGAAAGAGGGTGAGAGTGAGAGAAGTGAGAGCTTTAGTGCAAACAGAGATTAGGGAGCAACATTTAAATCAAGCTTCTGTCTTACGACTTGCACAGATTCCCTTCCAGGGTTTCAGGAATCCCAAACAAAGTTAGTCTCAGAAAAGTAGGAAATGTTTTTTTTTTTTCTATATCAGAGTTCAGGAGCTGCTAACCTTCAAAGCTTTCTGTGCTGATAGCACGAGGTCCTGTTAAGAGGGTTGATAGAGGGAGGGGAGTGGAAAGTTGTTTTGTTTTTTTTTTTTTTTTTTTTTTTTTTTTAAAACTTGTAGAACTATTTTTGTAAGTTTTGTACAACTAATAGCGCTAGGCTAGGTCGTAAGTACGCTGAAAACAACACAATTAACATCCTTGCCCAAGGCGGGATTCGAACCCGCATCCCCGGAGCTAGCAGCGAGGTTATCACCCACTGCGCCACCGAGGACGGCAAGTATATGAAGTTTAAGAAAACAAAGAGCTGAATAAGAATGAGAGGATTTTTGAAACGATTTCACACCTTCATCAGTAACTCGTATCTTAAAACGTAATAACGAGTGCTTACCTCTGCAACACGTGACAAAAATTCGTGTAATCACAGGAGCGCTCGAACAAATGAATGAATGCAACGAATGAGAGAACCTGTCAATTTTCGAGGAAGTCCATTGCGCAATCTCTTTAATTTATCGTTTACTTCAGGAGTTTTTCCCACTTCCTGGAAGATTGCCAATGTGTAGCTAGTGCCCAAAAAAGGTGAGGCTACGAATCCTGCAAATCACCGGTCCATAGCAATGTCTCCAACTCAACTTCGGTCCTGTCTCCAACTCTTTTTCTTATTTTTATCAATGACCTTCTGTCATTTACATCTAACCCCGTCTACTCTTTTGCTGATGACAGCAGCATTTGTCATTCATATTCATTCTCCAGGCGTCCTTCTATTCTGGAGATCACTAGAAAACGCAGAATTATGAATGACACACTCCAATCTGACCTCAACAAAATCCAGGAGTGGGGTCGTGCGAATCGGGTAGATTTTAATGCGTGAAAGATCCAATGCTGTGTGTTGACCCACAAAAGTCTGGCGGGTGACAACTTCCCACCTCTAAATATGTGTGGTGTGGATATTAATGAATCGGAGGCTCTTGATGTTCTGGACATGTCAATCCAGCGATCTTCGCTGGAACGATCACATCTTTGACGAGTCTAAAGAAGCAGCCAAGTGCTTAGGATTTCTTAAGCGGTGTAAGAAATACTTCACTCCAACTGATCTTCGTTGTATCTACACCACCTATATCCGTCCGAAAATGGAGTACAATTCGCATATATGGTCGGGAGCTTCGCGGGCATATCTTCAGCTTCTAGACCGTGTCCAATGTCGTGCGTTAAAACTTATAGGGGACAGTAGGGTATCCAGCTCTATTGTGTATCCCATTACCGTTACTTTCATGGTAATTGTTCTTCTGAAGTAGCCGGTCTGATTCCTCCGGTTCAGGTATTTAGCAGAGTTACTTCGCTTTCTAGAGGGGTGCACACCTTTTATGTCGCGATTCCGTTCCGTGAGAATTCGTTTTTCGGTCGCGTCATTAGATTGTGGAATAGTCTCCCTGCGCACGTCTTCCCGCATGTTTACAGCGTCGAAACCTTTAAGCGAAGTGTAAACCGTCACTACTCCCTCTTTCCCCCTTCCCACTACTCTGTCATCCATTCGGAACCAACAAATGCTTGGCATGGATAAGGGGCATCCCCAGAGCTTGGTTTCATCTGCCATAAAAAAAAAGATATGTGGACCAAATACGAAGCAGTTTTACTTTTGGCGAGTTCTGTGTGGTACCTCACAGAGTCAAAGCCAAATAATGGAACAGCATAATCTCTACTGGAAAGGTTGCCATACTTGTTATGTATGACAGAAAGTATTAGAACTGTTGTCTTGAATCGTAACCAAAATTTAATTAAAACTGCAATTATAGGAAGGAATAGGAATAGTAAGTCTCAATAACAAAGAATGATGCATCGGAACTATTGTGGGACACAAACTATTTTGGGTTCTTACTGCCGCTCACTGTATCGGCATTTCACTCAAATGATAATTTGCCAGATAATTATTCGTTTATTTCCCAAAACCCACCTCACTTACACGAACATACTTTTCCTACTGCAAGCAGTAGCGATCCTCATCCTTTTAGACTGCCAATTCCTCTCAGTTGGTTGCCCAACCCTTGCAAATCTTATCCAACGAAGAGCTTCCTCAACTGAGAAGTTCTCCAAACGTTACAAACCTTATTTTCGCAGGGCAATCCGACGACATACATTTTTCGAAGCTCCACTTCTACGATGGACCACTCTTGACAGCTAATGGATGGTGGCAACGGGGTGTTTCCGTGTTGTTTCAAAATGGAAAAATGGAAAATCTGCAAGCCTTCACTAGGGTGTATAATTACGCTAACTGGATTCGTGATACAATGTGGTGGTGAACTTGTATGAATAACTTGTTACAAATTTAATGCTAATGTCTTACAAATTTTTTCAAATTGTGTCCTCTTATGAGGTGGGAAGCATCAAAAGCCAAAGTGCGAGATTTTTACGGGCTACGGAATTTGGAAATTTAATTACTGAGGGAATTTGGTCCAGTTGATAACACTGATCTATATTCGTGAAATACAGTGACGGATTTCTTATCTGCACGATGTATTTTTACATTTTAGATAGCCATCACGAAAAACATCACTTCAGCAACAAATTATTCGTTTATTTCCCAAAACCCACCTCAGTTGCACGAACATACTTCTCCTACTGCAAGGGTAAAGCAGTACCGACATATTTTGGCAAAATTAGCAATGTGTCCGCCCCTCACCAGTCATCTACCAATAAAGAAAGCGCCGTTCCACCGCTATCATCGGCACGAATTCACGGCGTTGTAGGTGCCGCCTACTCCGTAGTGCCAGCTGCGGCTTCCATGGCGCGAACCAAAACATATTTCTAAGAACAACTTGGTGCCAAGGCAGAAACATAAACCACAATAAACTTGTGCAAATAGACAAAATAATAAAAACGCTTCGTATCGCTCCCCGCGACATTCAACATCAAGGTAGATATGCTGTAGTTGAGCAGATATGTTTAATCAGCTGTGTTATATTATATATATCAGCAGACATGTTTATTCAGCTGTAAACAAGGGAAAAACCTAAATTACCAAATAAATGTAACAAACTAAAACTAAAACCAGCGCACATGGTACACAGCCTCGCCTGCTATATAAAGGCGCCCGATATGTTGAAAGCCTATAGAGTTCCCAAATATGTGGATCAAGTGCGTAGCAGTTTTACTTTTGGCGAGTTCTGTGTGCTGCCTCGCAGAGTCTTTGCCAAGCCAACCTGTGCCGCAGAAGCTTCTATACATGGTACGTACGACAGGAAGCGTTAAAACCGCTGCCTTAAAGCGTAATAAAACTGAATCACACTGCAATTATAGGCAGCCTTACGTTTCCATAATCAAGAAAGATGCGTCGGAACTATTGTGGGATACCAGTGGGTTCTCACTGCCGCTCACTGCGTCGAAGATTATCCGCCCGAAGAGATCACCATTCGGTACTCCACGGACGTTATCTTGAAACTCGGAGACGATGTGATTCCAGCTGATGGAGTTTACAAACATCCGTTGTGGAGGAGTGATAAGTCGGAAACTCACGACTTAGCTTTGATTCGCTTGCAGAGGAAAGTGAATACTTCTGAGAATTTTTTGCCGCAGCTAGAGACTACACAGGATCCGCAAGATGAAACTGCGTTTTTTGTCAGTTTGGTTCACAGCACCGTGAGTTGATACATCACCTGAGTAGCCGTGTAGTATGTTTTAGTAATTCTGAATGTGCATTTCCTTAGAATACCAGTCAGTTGGGAGTCCAACGAATGCAAATCTTATCCAGCGAATTGTATCCTGGACTGAAAAAATTCCCAAACCTTATTTTCTTCGAGTATTCTGACGACCAAGATTTTATTCCCTTTGCCGATGGACCGCTTATGGCAGCAGATGGATGCACTCAACTGGGTGTTTCCACGTTGTCACCAAAAAGACGCAGGGGCATTATGCAAGTCTTCACCAAGGTGGCTTATTACGAGCAATGGATTCATTGCATTATCCGGAAATACGGACCGGAAACACCCGACCAAGCATTAAACTGTGACACAGTGTAGATGATTTATTTTGAAAATTATATGATGCGACCTTGCAAGAATAACTTTTTGGTCATTTAATACTAAATATATGTTGAAAAGTTACGTAAATGGTGTTGTGGATGAGGGCAAATGAGTGTGGGGTGGGGGATTTAAGAGGAGGCGACGAGTCTCAATGTAGAGCAGAAATTATACTATAAAGTAGCGATTTCTTTCGCGTAGCGATTTTTCAGGGGTGCAAGTGAGTGAGAGCTTTAGTGCAAACAGAGATTAGGGAGCAACATTTACATAAAGCTTCTGTCTTACCACTTGTAGACATTCCCGTCCAGGGTTTCAGGAATCCCAAGCAAAGTTAGTCTCAGAAAAGTAGGAAAAGTACATGAAATTTAAGAAAACAAAGAGCTGAATAAGAATGAGAGGATTTTTGAAACGATTTCACACCTTCATCAGTAACTCGTATCTTAAAACGTAATAACGAGGGCTTACCTCTGCAACACGTGACAAAAATTCGTGTAATCACAGGATCGCTCGAACAAATGAATGAATGCAACGAATGAGAGAACCTGTCCATTTTCGAGGAAGAATTCAAATTGCATTCCGCTTTACCTTCTGACCATCACCACTGAGCGGATGTCATTCCAGTAGACGGCTCCTCCCGAGGAATTCCATCAGCGCTGGTTTTCAAATACAAACACGAGTACCAACCAATACAAGCACAGCCAGTTGTAACGAGCAACTCTTTGCTCTCCTCCCTACTCGCCAGCCGCACTTTCAATTCCATCGCGACCACTGCTGCTTCGAAACAATTGAAGTGGATGGCGAGGCAGACGGATTCAATTTTAATTTCTTCTGTTTATTTAGAAATTCCTGCGGTGGGAATGAAGGTGTTGAATCGTTTTTTATATTTAACGAATTCCACTTCAGAGTTTAAGAGAGTCTTTAATTTATTCCTAAAAATTTAACTTTATGTTGTCAATGTACATAGCTTTGATTGGGTTGCAAAGAATAGTGATGCAAATATTTTATCTTCCCTTGTACCCGATAAAACGATTCAGCGGAATACATCTGCGACTTTTGTTAATTTGGTTTACAACGCCGTAAGTAACCACATCACATCTGTGGAGTTTTAAAGTACTCGTAATATTAATTCTGCATTTTTTTAGACGGCTAATTCCACTCAGTTGGAAAACATTGCAAATATTATCCAACGAAGAGCTTCCTCAACTGAGAAATTTCCCAAACGTTACAAACCTCACTTTCGCCAGGCAATCTGACCACATAGGATTTTCGAAGCTCCACTTCTCCGATGAACCACTTTTGCCAGCTGATAGATACACTAAAATGGGTATTTCCGTGCTGTCTCAAAACGGAAAAATGGAAAATCCGCAATCCTTCACCAAGGTGCCTAGTTACGATAAATAGACTCGTTGCATTATTCGGAAAAACGACCCAAAACCTTCCTTTACAAAGAAACAATTCGCTTTAGGATTATTAAACTGTGATACCTTGTATCAATAACTTATTGGTCATTTAATACTAAACATATGTTGAAAAGTTTAGCAAATGGTGTTTTACGTGTGAACAAATGAATTCGGGAAGGATTTAAACAGAGGCGACAAATCTTGATGGTCAGCATGAGTTATGCGATAGGGATTTCACTCAAATTATGATTTGGAAGGCCTTTGATTCAGCGAAATATCTAAATCACTTGCTTTCCTTTCGCTTTTCGAGAACCATTTTTTTTTATATGATGTGGGAAGAATCAAAAGCCAAAGTGCGAGATTTTAACAGGCTAAAACTACCTCCCTCAGGTCTTGCTATCCACGCGGAACTACCGCCAAGTATTACATCAGGAGGCAGAAAGAGCGACAAGCTCAATCACGTGATAGTGCCTCTGTCACCATCGGAGAGTTTGTCAACGTTAGTCAAAAGCTCTACCGTCTTCGTTCAAGTCCCCTACTGAACCATCTCGTCTACCAGGTTCCATACGCGCTTTTTCTTGGACTTGGCTTATATGTTTCGCCACCACCACAACAGCTAAGTCATCAGCAAAACCGATGATGTGCTCTCCTTCATTCTTATATTTTAAAAAACCATCAACCAAAATATAATTTTAGCAACAAATTATTCTATTATTTCCCAAAATCCACATCGCGAAGATACAATACTTTTCCTAATGCAAGGGTTAAAGCAGTACCGACATATTTTGGCAAAATTAGCAATGTCTCAATGTCTCCGCCCATCACCAGTCATCTACCAATAAAGAAAGCGCCGTTCCACCTCTATTCATCGGCACGAATTCACGACGTTCTAGTGGCACAACAGATTTCTAAGAACAACTTGGTGCCAAGGCAGGAACTCAAACCGCAATAAACTTATGCAAATAGACACGGTAACAAAAACGCTTCGTCTCGCTCTCCACGACATTCTACTTCAAGATAGATATGCTGTATTTGAGCAGATATGTTTAATCGGCTGTTTTATATTATCTATATCAACAGACATGTTTAGTCAGCTGTAAACAAGGGAAAAACCTAAATTACCAAATAAATGTAACAAACTAAAACTGAAACCAGCGCACATGGTACACCGTTCTCGCCTGCTATATAAAGGCGCCCGATATATTGAAAGCCTATAGAGTTCCCAAATATGTGGATCAAGAGCGTAGCAGTTTTACTTTTGGCGAGTTCTCTGTGGTGCCTCGCAGAGACTTTGCCAAGCCAACGTGTGCCGCAGAAGTTTCCATACTTGGTACGTACGACAGGAAGCGCTAGGACCGCTGCCTTGAAGCGTAATCAAAACTTAATTCACACTGCAATTATAGGCAGCCGTACTTCTCCATAATCAAGAAAGATGCGTCGGAACTATTGTGGGATACCAGTGGGTTCTCACTGCCGCTCACTGTGTCGAAGATTATCCGCCCGAAGCGATCTCCATTCGGTACTCCACGGACATCATCTTCAGACTCGGAGGCGATGTGATTCCAGCTGAAGGAGTTTACAAACATCCGTTGTGGAACAGTGATAAGCCAATTATTCACGACATAGCTTTGATTCGCTTGCAGAGGAAAGTGAATACCAAACGGAAGCTTTTGCCACGACCAGAACGTACACAGGTTCCGCAAAATGAAGGTGCGCTTTTTGTCAGTTGGATTCACAGCACCGTAAGTTGCCACATCACCTGAGTAGCCGAGTAAAATGTTTTAGTAATTCCGAATCTGAATTTTCTTAGACTACCTTTTCCAGTAATTTGGGAGTCCAACGAATGCAAATCTTATCCAGCGAAACCTTTCCTGGAGTGAAAAATTTTCCATACCTTATTTTCCTCAAGCAATCTGACGGCCAAGATTTATCGAAGCTCTTCTTCTCCGATGGACCGCTTATAGCAGCAAATGGATACACTCAACTGGGTGTTTCCACGTTGCCTCCAAAACGGGGGGCCCTTCCGCAAGTCTTCACCAAGGTGGCTTATTACGAGCAATGGATTCGTTGCATTATCCGGAAATACGGACCAGAAACCCCCGACCAAGCATTAAACTGTGACACAGATGATATGATTTATTTAGAAAGTTATATAAGGTGACCTTGCATGAATAACTCGTTGGTCATTTCATACTAAATACATGTTGAAAAGTTACGTAAATGGTGTCGTAGATGTGGGCAAATGAGTTGGGTTGTGGTGGGGGGAGTTTCAGAGGAGGCGACGAGTCTCAATGTAGAGAAGAAATTATAAAGTAGCGATTTCTTTCAAATGATGACTTTGCACTAACTAATTCACTTGCTTTTCGAGAGCCAAGCGAACTTTTAGGAGAACGTTTGAAAGAGGGTGAGAGGGAGAGAAGTGAGAGCTTTAGTGCAAACAGAAATTAGGGAGCAACATTTAAATCAAGCTTCTGTCTTACCACTTGTAGACATTCCCGTCCAGGGTTTCAGGAATCCCAAGCAAAGTTAGTCTCAGAAAAGTAGGAAAAGTACATGAAATTTAAGAAAACAAAGAGCTGAATAAGAATGAGAGGATTTTTGAAACGATTTCACACCTTCATCAGTAACTCGTATCTTAAAACGTAATAACGAGGGCTTACCTCTGCAACACGTGACAAAAATTCGTGTAATCACAGGATCGCTCGAACAAATGAATGAATGCAACGAATGAGAGAACCTGTCCATTTGCGAGGAAGAATTCAAATTGCATTCCGCTTTACCTTCTGACCATCACCACTGAGCGGATGTCATTCCAGTAGACGGCTCCTCCCGAGGAATTTCATCAGCGCTGGTTTTCAAATACAAACACGAGTACCAACCAATACAAGCACAGCCAGTTGTAACGAGCAACTCTTTGGCAGACGGATTCAATTTTAATTTCTTCTGTTTATTTAGAAATTCCTGCGGTGGGAATGAAGGTGTTGAATCGTTTTTTATATTTAACGAATTCCACTTCAGAGTTTAAGAGATTCTTTAATTTATTCCTATAAATTGAACTTGAATTCGTCAATGTAAATTGTTTCTTTCACTAACCTTGTGCTGACCATTTCTTCATTCCTTCAAAATTGAAGGAATCCGTGATTTCACTTCTTCATTAATTAACTCTATTTCAAACTTATGAAAACAAATAATAATTACACTTTCATCAAAATTCGCACTGATTGCAGCAAAGCGCCTCACTGAACTTCGGTAATTTATTTCCGGTCAGAGAGTATTTATGCTCCCGTTGTTGCATATTGAGGTCATCACGTTCTTATAAACTCGCCCCGTTGCGAGACGTCTGAAGCAGCTGAAAAATTTGAGTGCGAAAAGACGGTTCAAATATTAATAAAGGTTTACAATTTCCAATTTTCTTATTTTAATTTCATACGATTTTCTTTAAAATGAGCGATGTAAGTGAACATTTTTTATCTCTGTTAAGAGAGATGAAAGAAAGTGTTGGGTGAGATGAGAGAACGAGTTCGTTCGTGGGATGTGAGGGAGTGCGTTCGTGACAGGACTCGTTCACAAAATCGAGCGAATACTGTATGCACAGCGAAATTTGCTAAACTTCTTATATTTAATTGCCTTAAAGTCACCCTGTGAAGCATTTTTAAGTGCTGCTTGAACCAACCGCAGCCTTAAAATCGCGAGGTTCGTGTCTGAACCAACTTACTCGTGTACAGTATAAACTGAGGGAAGTCAGCAGGATTGTGACTTTGCTGACTACACTCAGCCAAGACATTTTTTTACGCATGAAAGAATGAAATTAAAACTGACCTTCAAATAAAAAGATAAAAACTTTTCCCCTTTATTTTTTAATTTACTCAGTCTTAATTTTAAAATATTCTTCCACTTCGCACTTCATTTTGGGTTTTCGTACATGCCGACCACATCATGCTGCCGCACCAAACTCAAGTTCTTGACGCACGCCTCGGTCGGCGTCACCACGCACAGCGGTCTCTGCCCCTGGAAATACGGGCTGCTCGCACGCACGTACTGCACCCCCTTGTCGACGAGCCATCCCTCCAACGCACGCAAGCACGGACACTGCCACGGATTGCCCTCCAGCGACAGCTTGGTCAGGCGCGGGAAGGAAGCCTTCACGTCGGGCAAGAAGGTCAGTCTGTTGTGGTCCAGCAGCAGCTCGGAAACGCCGTCCAGCGCCTCGAGCACAGCAGCGGGCACCTCCTCGAGCTGGTTGTGGCCCAGATGCAGCTTCTGCAGGAAGCGCAGCGGCGCAAACATGCGCACGTCCAGCGTCCTCAGCTCGTTGTTGCCCAGCGAGAGGTACTCCAGGTAGGGCAGCGACGAGAAGGCCAGCGGGTGCAGCTGGCGCAGCTTGTTCGACTGCAGCGACAGCTTGCGCAGCTTGGGCAGCGTTGTGTCGCCGAAGAGGCCGCCGTCCAGGGTGACGAGGCCGTTCTGCGCCAGGTCCAGCGTGTCCAGGGCGGGCAGGCCGGCGAAGACGTCGTCGTCCACCGCACTGATGTCGTTGTTGAAAAGGAATATCTTGCGCAGCGCACGAGCTCCCTGGAAAGTGTTCGCCTCGAGTCTGGTCAGCCGGTTGCCCGAGATGTCCAGCACCTGTAGGCGTGGCAGGTGCTGGAAGGCGCCGGCAGGCAGAGCTTTGATATCGTTCACGCTGAGGTCGAGCAGCAGCAGGCTGGAGCGCTGCAATCCGTCAAAAACATTCGGCGTCAGCGTCTGCAGGCTGTTTCTGGAGAGATTGAGGTGGCGCAGTCGGTTGAGTCCATCAAAAGCTCGATCCTCAATCTTCCGCAGCGGCCCGGAAGAGATGTCTAGCGTTTCCAGAGCGGCCATTTCGCGAAAATTCTGGGCTGCAAGCTGTGAAGCGACGGCGAGATGACAGCAGATGATTGGGAGAAGGAAAGCGTGAAATCGCTTGCACTCACCACTTCGATTTGATTGTCGCGCAGTGACAGCCACTGCAGCTGCGGACAGCCGCCCAAGTCAGCTGACTTCAGCTCATTGTTGTCCAAGTCGAGGTGCTGCAGGGCGACCAGCTGCTCCAGCGCGCCGCGTTGCATCGTCTGCAGCGCGTTGTGAGAAAAGTTGGCATAACGCAGCTGCGTCAAGGGCGACAAAGTGTCGCGCGACAGCGAGGCCAATTCGTTCCAGCTGGCATCCAGCGCCACCAGGCCGCCTGACGCCTCGAAGTACGAGCGCTGCAACGCGTCCAACTGACAGCCGGAGATATTCAGGCGTTGTAGCGCAACGAACTCCTGGAAGCCGTGATCGCTGAGTTCGAGGCGGCCGACTTGCGACAGATCCAGCGACTCGATCTTGTCCAGAAATCGCATGTTGTGTGCTGCGATTGTGAAGTGAGGAGATCTGCGTTGAGGTGCGAGTGCATGGAATGCTATTTTCAGCTCATACCTGTCAGCGCAAAACTAGACTGCCGCTCGTTCTTTATTGCCACATCACGCCAACTGGATCGCAATTCCTCCGAAAGCTGCAGCAATTCCTCGATCTCGATGCAAAGCACCGCCTTCTGCTGATCGATAGCGCGACATTTGGCTGGACCGAATACTGCTGCGGAGTTCAAGCGGGTGCTGATTAAAGCGATAAAAATTAACAAAATCGTTTTCAGTGAGCGTTTCATGGCGATGCGGTTGCCGCTCTTAATCTTTCATGTTGTCGCGACCGTCTGCACTGAGAGACTGAAGAACTGAAATTTTTCAACGATTCTTCCCGCATTCTGAGATCTACACTGAAAAAAGTAATCCTCCAGGAAAGAAATAATTTTTGGTTTTAAGTTGTCAGCAATGCGAAAACATTAAATTAAATACAAATTCATATTTTTGTATTAAGGTTATTTTTGTTTAACACGCAAACAATTTAGTTCAGTTTCTCAGAAATCAGTCCAGTTTTCAATTTATTTAAACGCAGTAAATAAATGAATATAAAAAGTATTCGGTGAACTTCTTTCCAGTAGATTTCTGTCTACTGTGTATCTCTTTATCAAATCAGGTTTCCTCTCAATGTGGACGAACGAGATCCTTCGTAATCACTGCAAAATGAAACCACAACTTATCGTTTTACACATTTGAGATTCAAGTTTGCTTCATTTATTATTCTTCCTTAGCTTTATCTTGAGAATACCTTACTTACATCTGTATACAGAGCGTGATAAATATAATGATAGTGGATGCTTGCAATTTCAACTGCAAGAAAAAGAGTTTCATTACCGCTATTTGCGCGTAGATTCCATCGTTTCTTGAAATAGATGAATACAAATTTCGCTCCATGCAACATGAGGTTAGCAAATAATTATTGAGTGGTTGTTAAGGTTTTTAAGGTCGACTGAGAGATTTGGCCCTTGGGAAACTAACTCTTAAATGCCTTAAACTACTTATAATCTAAAACAGGAGGAACACAGGAAACGCTAACCTAATATTGGAAGCAGTTGAAAGTATAGTAGCAGTTGAAAGAAGCGAAATAAATAGCCAAACTTGCCACAATATTTGTTAAATTACGCTAACTTAAGTGTAATATTAATGTTAATGCGTTAAACCGAGGTGATTAAACTAACATATTAAAGTATAATTAACCTAAAATGTCTAGAAAGTAAACTATAGTAAATGAATTGTGTAACAGTTTGCAGGTGTTTAGTAATACTTTTCCAAGCAGCATTGTAAGGATTTCAGTGCGAGACTCATTTATGCTGAGTGCGATTTGCTCGATTATACTTTCTGGTGTCTAAAAATACACTTTAATATATATGAAATTTCAGTGATTACTTTCATAATAACATTTATCAAAAGTTCAGTTTTCCAGTTTAGTTTGCTAGAGTGCGTTTTTCTCACAGTGTAGGTGGGGCAAAACCCTTGAAGTGCACCCAACAGCACTTGCTAGGTTTCCCGCCAGCCAACTCTGCTTTCTCACCCTTTTTTCTCACTTTTTTCTACTCGTATTTCACTTGTCTGCATTCTTATTTCCGTTTAATGATAAAAAAAGCTGCCAAAACTCTGATGAAAGTCCTTCGTTTGTGATCGAGAATCCGTGCGATTTTCTCCTAAACTATCGTCACCGTTTGTTGCTGGCCAATGCAGGGACTTGTCGTAGTGTTGTTGTTGCTGTAATGAAAATTGTTCTGATGTTGTTTGTAGTTGCAATACTGCGGTTGTTGTTGCTTTTGCGATAGTGATTGCTGCTTCAGTTGTTGCTGTTGTTGTTGTTGTTGTTGTTGTTGTTGTTGTTGTTGTTGTTGTTCCATGTTGTGAGAATATTGCTGCATTTGTTGTTGCTGTTGTTGTTGCTTGTATTGATTTTTCGATTGCTGGTGATCTTCATGATTGACCATCGCTGACTTGCCGTGATAACCGTTCTGAATCGTCTGCCTGTCTCTGCGCTCACCAAGGACACCAGCAACTGCAGCGATATTTTGCTGACCCCCGCTGTTGCTCACGTCAGCGTGTTTCTGCTGATTGCTGCCGTTGGAATTCATCGGCGTCCCCTGCCTCTGCTGGATTGGTTCACCTATCAAGGTTATCTTCACCGGCTTGTATGTTGTTCCTGGCAATTTGGTTGCGATTGTTGCGGCTGCTCTTTGTTGCTGCTGACTTTCCCAGCCCATCGACGCACGCCGCGGTGTGATTGCTGGTGGCGTGGATGCTGCTGCTACTGCTGCTGATTGCTGGTGGTGGTTGTAATTCGTGAATGTTGCTGAGATGATGGTGTGGCGACGCGTTTGATTGTTTGTTGCTGCGGCAGGTGGATGGTATTGCTGCTGCTGCTGCTGCTGTTGTTGCTGCTGTACGATGGTTGTTGGGTCGCAATGATGCATGGCTGGGAAGTACGTAGTGAAGCTGGTATACTCGGGTTTACTTCTGTGCAAAATGTGTGGAGACGAGAGGGGAAAACTGATTAGCAATTAGTTGGATTGGATATTAAAACACACTGCATTCGAGAATGAAATCAAAAGAATGAGTCAATTAATTAGTAGACAGGCTGAGTTTGAATTAAAAGTTTGTTAGAACTAGTTGGTTAATTACTTATAAGACTAATTAGTCGGCACTTTACCTCGACACACTATTGGAGTGCAGCATGCAATGGAAAAAATGTTTTACCGGGTTTATCATTGTCACATTTAGGGTCATATTGTCAAATATAATTGGGGGCACTTAATAAATACGATACGGGTAGAAGAAGAAGGTACAGTCTTCTCCTTCTCTACGTATACCTAATTATTGTAAAGCTTTTCTTGGTTTCGTAAGCGTATAATAATAATAGCATTAAAATTTCCGAAAATATACTGATCTAAATATTTTCATGATCCATTTCAGAGCGAAATTAAGCACTGATAACGAAAATACATCTAGCAAATTAAACGTAAGAGTCGAGAAATTCCTTTTTATACAGTTTCCAATTACTGACAGGCAAAGTTTGTACTTCTTCGAAGCGTTGCTACTTAATTACGAATATGCTGCCCTTCAGTTTGTTAATTATGTATAATAATGGACATTTATAAGATGCATACACTCTTCATCAGTGAGAATATCGAACTAATTTCAAGTTTTTGGTAAATTAAGCCAGAAAAATTCCTCGATCTCTTTAATTTTACAGTTTTCTACTGAAATAGGTCTATCATGAAAATACCGATCACTGAAATCTTTCTATATATGTGTACATCTCTAGCCTGTATTAACCGCTTATCTAAAGAATTACTATATCATTAGCTTTATCTAACAGTTACTCATCTCTTATAAAGCTTTTCACCCCGACGGTTTCTTTTAAAAATAGATAATAGTATGTTTCCCAGATAACACTTGCGCTCTTCATATTTTGAGCCTTGCAACGAGACTGTATTTTATACAAGTTATCGCAGAGTTATTTAAAAATAAACTAATTTTATAAACACGAGTTGCAGTTATCGATACATGGATTACTTAAATGCAATATACAGATCAAATTAATCGAGCACAACACTACAATTGCTAAAAGTAGATCACAAAAGAATACCTTTTGATCGCCGAATTGAAGCCTACGGATGACGGATCGATTGTCAGGTATTAAGAGGAGTTTTTCACCAAGTGTTTGTGTAAATGTTTTGTGATTTATTGTGACAAATGAAGTGTGAAGAAGATTATATGAAGTGTTTCAATGTGTTCACATGAAGGTTAATATGTTTGAGGAAGAATTAGAGAGATTTTCACAGTGAATCCATATTTATTTTCGGTTTACGCAGCATGTGAGAGAAAAATTGAAATTATCTTAAGTTTACTTTTTAAATAGAAATCTTAATGTAAAGGAGTGTGGAAGAAAAACAGTTAATTAACTAAATTAACTAAATTAACAACTAAATGAATGAGTAAATATCACTGGCAAGGCATTGGAAGGCTGTGAGGAATTTTAAATGATTCAAAATATTTTAATTCCCGATATGAACTTTAAATTATAAGAAAATATAGCGATGCTCTTGCCAATTTTACAGTTGACACCATTTCAATTGACGAAAGAGCCATTCAAAGGTTAGATTAACCGGAAAATATGATGGCGACAAGTTAATTCCACGATCAGAATGGTATCTGACGCTGCAAATAATGAAAGAAATCAACCAAATTGGACGCCAAGCGCGAACTGGCCCATTGCAAGCGACCCATTTGCATGTTAAGAGAATCGCTGATGCACACGTACACCGAACGCGCCAAGCGGCTGGCTAAATGGCGAAACGTATTATTATTAGCATGCTGCAGAAGCCGCTGCGGCACCAGCACCAGCTCCAGCTCGGCCACAGGCAGCCGCAACGATGTTGCGCGTGCAGCGGAGCGTTGCAAGTAGCGCCGCATTGCTGCGGTGCGATCGCCGATCATGTTGCAGTAACACTGCTGCAGATTTCTGCAAAATATTTTGACTAAGCGCAACCAACGCGAATTGCATAATATTTGGAATATCTTAGTGATCTGCGATTTCAAGTTGAAATTGAATGAACTGTGTGAGGGTGAAGTTAGTTGAGTGGGCGAGTGAGAGGAGAGCGTAGATGCCAAGCAGGGTGCGTAGATGGAGGGAGAGTGTAGTGCTCTGGAGAGAATCGAAATAAGAAGAAAAGTGAAAATTAAACTTGCAAATGGAAGAAGTTGCGAGTTGCTCTCAACTCGCGTTGCTTCTGCTCACCTGGACAGACCGTCTGGCCCGATTGACAGTGGGCGTGTCTGCAACAGTTGCGAAAAGAGTACCGTTAGAAAAAGGTTAACAACTTCTTCTTCTCAGACTCACCCTGTCAGTCTGCGTTGCCATATTAATGCACTCCTTGCTGCCTTCCGTCTTAACTGCAGTGGGTCTCCCTTTCTCGGATTCCAGTTTCTCGATGAGATTCCTTTGCAGACGGATGGTGCGATCGCGATCGTCCACTTGACTCTGCGCGGATTTAAAGAGAGACGGGAAAAGTCAATTATTTTTAAAACAGGCTAAAATAAGCTAAAGAGGGGAAGAACGCTGCAATTTCCTTATTTTGCGGATTTTACGAATTTTAAAGTTTTAAAACTCATTCCAAAAGCTGCCTTAAAAATTATGCGTTTCAAAAATAGTAACAAGAAATTAATTGGCCGACTTAACAAGGATTCCAGTCTCGAGATTTGGTAAAAGTCGATATCACTTTAGCACGAGAAGATGGGTTGCGATCAACTTTTTTAAAATCCGAAGATTAGAATCTGTTCAAATCTGTTCACATTGCAATTTAAAGTTTCTAAACATGCGAAGAGTTCTGCGAAAAGATTTAATATTTAAGGAAAATCTTAATATTTAAGTTGGCTTCATTCAATTACCAAACTAAGCAATCAAAATCTCTAATGTAATTAAAATTAACGGATAAAAGCTCGAAAATACTAAATAGAATTACAAACAAAATAATTAAATTTGTGCTTAACTTGCGAAATTTCATATATTTCAGTGTGGTAGCTTTTTCTATATATTTGTTAAAATATCATTTAATTAAAAATCATTTAAAAAATCAGAATAATAATATTAAAACAATTATTGACCGAAATTTTTAACAAAGTTGTAACCCAGTCTACTTTCTGAGGGTGGAACAAGTGCGAAAAAGCTCGAGTGTCTCTAATTTAGCACAGACGGAAACCTCAGCGAATGAGAATTTGTTTTTATCATAGACACAAACCAAAAACTACCCAAAAATACTTCAGATCACACAAACAACTACTGCAAATAGTTGGTCTTCATGTTTCTATTCCTCGTTTTTTCTAAAACTCTATTTTAAAACGATATTAAAAGTAAAATAGTAGTAAAATATTATAGAGAGATACATTTTAAGAGATTAAATGAAATCAGACGAATACTTCTCGTTATAGGAGAGAGAATAAAGTACAATAAGAGAGACTGTAGACTCTCTTTCTCGCTGGAAAATCAATAAATCTTGCACATCCCCTACTAAATTCCACAAAAATTCCGAACATAAACTTGTATTTCCCTGATTTCAAACCCTAACTAGCCACTGAACTCACCGACTTCAAAATTGAAAACTTAATTAACTAAAATAAACGAAAGCAACTGAAGCAGAACTCATGTTTAAACGTGCAAATACCTGAAGGTAAACCACCTGTCTACGTAGATCGCTTAGTTCCTGCAGCGGGTCGTCCGTGGTGGAGGACGTCAGACTGGCCAAGTCGATGTCGTCCAGCAGCTTGCTGTCCAATCCGCAGGAAGCGAAGAGTTGCCCATTATCTGTCTCGAATGGGTTGAGAGTTTCCGTCTGTTGAGGCAAAGAGAGCGATTGGGAAAGAGAGAGAGAGAGGGTTTCACTGAATTGCTTAATTAGTTGGAGAAATAATAACAATTTAAGTATTAACAAATTTTGTATTAAATAAGTTTTCAACATAAAAGCCAAGCAAATGTTGTGCTTAGAAGTAAAAAATGCTAACTATTTTTTGCGTTGCATTATTTTAATTGTGATTAACTCACGTAATTAACACGCCAGCAATATCGTGCGAAGTTGAAGACTTAATTAGTAACTTAAAATAATTACTTGGGAAGTGAGTGCTGAAAAATATAGCAAAACTGTGCCTGCTACAGGTGGTTATGGTGTCTAATAAAACCCCGAAGTTAATGATCGCGTTACTGCGGAGAGTTTTGTTTCGGTGAAAGTTTATGAATTTGCACGCGCATAACGCGAAATTAGATTTCTTCAAGTAGAATGCAAATAATGACGAAGTGCAGAGAATTATCGTATTTATAAATTTGCTCCATGTAACTTAAAGACTAACCATGGAAAGTCCATGGAACTTAAAGACTAACGCGGATAACAAGAGTCTGGAGAGAATTTCTTCGCTTTTCTTACCTACCCTCATCAAATAATCTTCGTCCTTCTCTCATTGAAGTGTGAGGGAAACGAATTGCGTGTGATCGAAATCCAGAATTAGCCCGAAAATAAGCCCCAAAAATACGTGCGATGGTGCAAAAAACGCAGAGTGTGAGGAACATAAAAAAGTAAGATCAAAAACAAGGAATTAGCAACTCAAAAGTCGACTGAATCATGCGGTGCATGCGGAATCCGGGTCCGTGCTGGCCGTTACCTCCTGCAGAATCCGACGCAGACGCAACAGCTGTCGCTTGAACTGCAGCACGTCCTGTATCATCGCATTGCGGAAGGACTTGTCGTACAGCATCAGGTCGTCCGAGGAGCTGTGCGTGTCGCGGCCGCTGTGGTGCAGCGAGGAGGTGGACGTGGAGCCGCGCGACGCGGCCGAGCGACCGCGAGCGCTGGCGCTGTGCGTTGACTTGGGGCTCTCGGAGTCAGCGCTGCTCAGCTGGCATGGCTGCTGCAGGCGCGAGCGGTTGAGAAGGCGTGTCGCGCGAGCGGGCAGATGAGCGCTGCAAAAGAGAGAACAAAAATCAGATGTGGCATTTCAAGTCGAAGCACTGCAATCAAATTTTGTAATTCGGCAAGAGTGAAATTTAATTTTGGTTTCCTTTATTGGTCGCCACTTATTTTTCGCGGCAGATTTTAGAATTCGCGCTACTCTTTCGGCGCGACTGTGCGGTTCGTCACGCGACAACGCACCTGAAATGTGAGTGCAGATAACAAGAATGCGGTGCGCTCGCTGACAAGGTGTGAACAACAGCAGCAGCAGCACCACCACCACCACCGCCAGCACACGCGTCGGCCGCCGCCACCGCCGTCGACCCTTTGACGGCGTGCGTTTTCCGCTTTGAATGTTGCGTCGGTGGCGTGTAGGAAGCAGCGGCCGCCGCGGCAGCGGCCTCTGCCAAGGCCTGCTGCAAGTGCTGCTCGTAGAACGGCAGGTGCTGCAGGTGCTGCTGCTGCTGGTGCAGCTGCTTGATGGCGATGGGCGAGGTGGTGCGGGTTCGAGGACGGCCGGAGTTACTGCTGAGAAAGAAATTCTCCGAGGTCTGCAGGTCGGTGCGCACGCGACGCGCTCCGACCGGCGACGAGGACGTCGTGGTGTTCGAGGAGGACATGTTGCTGCAGCGCTGGTGTCGCTGATGAGGAGGCCGCCGATTCTACTGCTGCCGCTGCTGCCGCTCCTGCCAGCCTCTGCCGCAGGAACAACATTTGGTGGCCGCAACCTGCGATGGTCTGCCGCTCGCTGCACTCTACACACTGCTGGACTTCAAGGCTGCCTGCGAAATTCCTTCAACTCGGCTTCAATCTTTCTGCACTCAGCGAAAATTTGTACTTGTCATCTTCTGCACTGTGAGGAGAATGCGATGGAGGAAAATGAAAATCGCCTGCTTCGCTGTCTTCGCTGATGTTGTTGCTGTCTTTGCTGCGTTGTCGATGTCGGCGATGACACAATCAACGCATGCGCCGTGCCGAACAGTGGAGCAAAAAGCGAAGGAACCGCGTACACTTCGTATCTTAAACACGCGGCGTGGAATCAACCAGCCGTGAGCGTTGAAGGAAGTGATTTCACTTTTAATCAGCTGCGCTGCCATTCAATTTACCTCAGCGTCAATGTTATGCAGCACGAAAAAATGTTTAAAATTATATAAAACAGCAACTTCTTCGCTCGCCATGCAATTTAGCGTGTGCTGTAAAAATCGAGTGGATTTCTCAGTCGCCGTGAATACAAGCGAAAGGAAAGAATGGCTGACAAGGACCTTCTCAGCCTTGACACGCCTGAATAGCCATTGTTTTGCCTAAACTACAGTAATGCGACGAAGTTCTCCAGCACTCGATAGCGGCCATCGAAACCCTCAGCCAAGTTAGTGGCAGCGTATAAGAAATTCAAGCAAACGAGGGTAAAAACGTGTTTGCAAAATTTCGCAGTTGCTTCAGAGAGTTCATAAAATATGTATACGGAAGTCGTCCTTGAAGGTATATTAAAAAAGTAGTGCAGGAGTTGTATTTTTGCAAGGAGAATGAAAATAAAAATAGCTGTTCTCTGCAAACAAATTTAACATTTTGGGAAATTTACATTCCATTTAATTTGTGTTCAAATCTTTTTTATTACATTTTCTTCTATTTCACTTTATTTCGTACTATTTTATTGCACTTTAATCTATTTTATTTCAATTTATTTAATCTTCTGCTATACAATTTCATTTCTCTTTCATTTTCTCAAGTTTGTGTTGTTCTTTTAATGGCTTCATACGCATCTCAGCTGAAGTGAGTCTGTGATTATCTCGCTTATTATGACTTGCTTTTCAATAGCAAACTACAAGATACAAGGCACAGTATTAATTACGGTAGGTGCGCACTTGGCAGCGCTGCCTCGTTTATAATCCGTGGTGCAGACAGCAGCTGCGCATGCGTGACATTGCAAGCGCTGTTTGCTTTGCGCTTAAGCGCGCTCAGTGAAAGCAGCGTGCGTGCAGAGGTCTTTACACGACTCGAAAAGCACGCTCAGCCTCAGCTCAGCCTCGACTCCGGCTACCATGATGAGGCACCAAAGTACGAGTAATTTTTGGAATTGAAGTTGTTGTAGAAAAACTTGCATGTTGCCTTGATTGCCATCTAATCAATGGGCGGCGGCTTATGTTTGAAAGAAATCCGAGATAATCATTAAATTACCAAAACAATCAAAGTCTACATGAGGCTGCGTGTGGTTTTCGATATTAGGATTTGTAATCATCATTTCGATCAAGCTGCACGCCAAACATTTCGGGGAAAGTAAAGGCTATTCAGAGATTTTAAAGTTAAGTTCAAATCAATGCACTTCCTTCTTCGTATCCGGTGCTTGCTTATTTGTATCTTTTCTCAACTAATTAGCTTTGATATGGACATCCGTCTCTTTGTCGTGCGACTCTTCTTGCAAAATCCAATAATTGCTGGTGCAAATTGTTACCTAAAAACCGAATGTAGGCAAAGAGGCACCCAAAAAAAGTGGCAAAGCTCCAGAGTCTGAAACTGTGTCAGTGAAGCGCCCCACGTTTCCGAGTGAAACATATCGTGATTCAGGTGGCTCTGATGCTATCTGTGTAAATAATGCGATAGCGGTTGTTTTTGCCATTATTTAAATTTCGTTCCACTAACAGTCCAGAAGATTGTGGAAATCTCTTCAATTGTGTAGGAGCAACGCGAAGCAACTTCCTGAGTTCTTCGGAGACGCTGTTGGTTTTGTTTGGGTTGCATGATTATACGTTGACTTATTTCGTCGCTTGGCTGATTTGTAGCGGCTTAGATTTCACAATTTTGCATAATAATGGAAAGAATCTCAACTGGAACTGATTTAGTTTCAGAAAATAGAGGATTTTTTAACCAAAGCAGGTTGAATGTGTTCTCAAGAAGGTCTGAGAGGGTTTAGCAATGTCTGAGAGGGTTTGGAAAGGTTGAGGAACATTTTAAAAACCTTAGGATGGTTTAAGATGATTTGGAAAGCTTTGAGAAGGTTTAGAAGCTTTTGGGAAGGTTTAGAAAAATTTATAAAGATTGTTTAGTAAGGTTTAGGAATGTTTAAGAAGGTGGAAGAGGTTTTAAGAGGGTTTTAAGAATGTTTATGAAGGATTACAAACCGTTAGGAGATTTTGAAACAGTTTTTAAGAAGTACAAGAGGGAACCCAAATTGAAAAATTTTAAGTTATATTTACAATTACTATCTAAAAGCTTAAAATAAAGTTTTAGAAAATACGAGAGCCGTTTAAGTATAATAAAATAAATAAAATACTTTTTACCATCTACACCACTGATTATTACCAAGAAATTTCTGCCATCTGCAGAGTGCACAATCCACAGATGAACAAAAATTCCAAGAAATCGACACAAAACTTGACATGGTACTCGTATAATAATGACTCAGCCATGTGATTCAACATAAAAATACTTGTTACAAGTGTTGTTCAGATATCTTGTATCTTGTATTTTTTGCACGTGTCATTACATAACTTCTCAGTAATTTTAATGGGGAATTCGTGGTACATTCAAACTCGAAGCCAACTCTAAAAGAACGGATTTTTCTGGGAAGTTCCAATCCTGAGAGCGAAATTGTTTTATCCTTTGTTAACAGTTGATTCAAGAGGCCAAAAAGTCACTATCATTATTGCATCATTATATTCTACACCATGTATTTTATGTACCATGATATTGTTATGTCATGATACTGTATTATTCGCTTCGAATTTATTTTTAATGCGAGATAATATTATTTATACGAACGTATTGTTGGCATGTATGCGTTGCTCTGTATATTTCATATGTTAAAAAAGCTTTAAGAAGTTTAAATTATTGTATCATATATGATTTTTAAGGGAATTTATTAAGAAAACAATATTGGGTAAAATGCTATTTAAGTTAAACTATATATTTTGGCTCTGAAACACTATAATCTATTTTATTGAAGGTTAAAATTGACTATACATCTATGTAAATCATCAGAAATACTGAAACGAATTTCTCTTCATCTTCTATTAAACTTCATTTGAGGAATTTAACTATTTTACCCTGAAAACCCTCAAGATGGGATTAAAAATTCACAAGAGCTCAAAAAATCTCATAAATTGGTCTCTGAGAAGACTTGTTTTCCCTCAAATTCTACCGATCTCCATTAATCTGAGCCAAGTTCGACTTTGCCTGCTATGCGCTGCAGGAATCGAGGCATTTCTTATCTTTCTTATTAGCCGCGGAATATCAGCTGCATCTCGAACGCAGATTACTTCGAATGGCATTAAAATGCTTTATAGACTTCCGAGATTGATCTGCAGACAAACGGATTGAATGGTTTTTTTTTTCTGCGGTGAATAATGAAGGTAAAACACATCGTCGTCGCATCGATAGCTCAACACGAACACCATGGAGTGCCATGGCTACCACGTACACCGAGGAGTTCCATCCAACTCTTTGGAATTAAGTTGCAATGAGCAGTGGCAGGAAACTAGAAGACTATGAGTGTCACCGGAGGGAGAGGTAGAGGGAGAGGCGGCGGGCTAGAAGACACCAGGTAGTTTAAGGCTACACAAGTGTGGAAGCAGCCGCAGCGTAATAAAAGTCAGAACGCAATCTTGATTTTTAATGAACTTTCATTCATATAAGGAACACAAAGCCGGAGATGTAGGCAAGTCTATACGTCTGTACGTGCCAAGGCAGCCTTCAGTTATTTATGCATTTCAGCCGACATGTTTGCGCGAAAATGCCGTGCAGGACAGATTTCTTGGTGCGGATAAATGGGGAAAATTCTAAGTAAGATACGGAGCGGAGAGAGCTTCACTCCACGCAAAAGTGGGAAGAAGAGTTCTGCCAACAACTGAAAAACTGATGTTGGTTTATGCGGTTGTGGTGGCAAAATGGCTAGGAAGTGACTTGTTGTTGCTGCTGCTTTTGGTGATGGTATGTTGTTTTTGCTGAAACTGTCATGCGAGCGTCAGGTGAGCTTGATCGCGTTCATGTTTCTTCGGCTGCTGCCGATGTCCGCCTGTTGAGCTAAAAGACGTTGATCTCGAATTTATTGCATGATCGCTTTGGAGCTGCGGAATTCTGTCGATGGGTTTAACTTTGAAGGATGGGAAATATAATAAAATGGGATTGGTAACATGTGGATACTAATAAACATGTGGATGGTAGGGTTATACATTAGCGGGGAACACATAAATTCAGGAAAAGAGTTTATAATGAATAAAAGCAGAGGAAAGCACGGAACATCTGAACTTCCTGTGGGGTAATATTATCTCAATCACTCCGAAATAGTTAATTAAAAATCAGAGAAACTGAGATGATGTACTGTCTGTCATCAAATGCCTACTTTTTTTACTTATTTTTGTTTAACATCCACTGTATTTCTCTGCAGATGCGACACACGTCACACATCAGATACAGTCACGTTTTTATTGTATTTCAATGTGCAGAATTGCTTTTTCATTTCACTCTCCGCACAATAACCGCTTCGTTGTGCATCAGTATAAAAAGGAAAATGACGATGTAATATAAATGAGAAAGTAGATATTTAAATAAATTTGAACTAATACACATTATTCAGCGGAAAACCTCGTCAACCACACGAGGTGTAACATTACGGAAAGAATATCAAAATAACACCTGGCAGAGTAGGAAAAACCCTGTTAAACCAAAACAAAGGCTTGACCATTAACGGAAAACCCCTGGAATTCGTATCGGAAATAATCACTGACTACGTAACCTTACTTGGTTGACTACAAGCAGGTGTTTCCTGTCTTCTTCTTCGGAAAATCTCCGAGAACTTCTATCAGATAGGCAGGAAAAAAGCCCTACAAACAATTCAAAGTAAAATTTTGGGGTTTTATAAGGCAATTATTAAATATGATATAACGTTTGCACTTCCTTTCAATGCTTGGAAATTTTCTGTAATTAGAACGCAGCGTGTGTCTTCTTCTAACGGAAGAAAGACTATAAAATTTGGCGTTATACTGAGTAAACTGGATAATTAGACTAAAATCTTCGTAAGTTAGTTTCAGTTTCGATTTTTTCTAAAGAGAAAACACAGATACTAAAGCCAATTCGATTGATATTCTAATCAATCACTCAACAGCCGATCCAGCAACCAATAAAAAGTGTAATTGAATTGTATTTTGCACGTCTTAACGACCGAGTTGTGCAGAACCTTGTGGAACCTTGTGGAACCTTGAGGTTGTGGAGAAGGTATTTGGAGAGAATAATCAATCATCTTAATAATTAGATTGTTATGAGTTGGGAATGTACTTTCTCTTCTGCTCTGGAGGAGGAAAGGTAATGAATATCAGGGTATATAAGTTTTTGAAGATCCTAACATTTCTAAAGATCAGCATGAAAACCAGAAAGATAAATAAGCGCTACTTTTTTCGGTTTAACTTTTTGCTTCTTTTAGCTCGTCGTTCTTTACATTTCGATGGATTTTTTTATTTCAACACAATTTATTGACACTTCTTTTGTTGTCTTCTAAGCACCGCAATCACTCAAGCGAAACACTTCAGCGGTCACTGACTTTAATAACTTCTTTTGTCTTCACAATTTCAATTAAATTTTTAATTTCGCAATTCTTAGAAGAAAAAAACATACGATTTTTCAACTATCACAATTACTCGCGTTGTGATTCAATATTAAGTGAAGAACGTCTGTGTTCGCATCTAGCAAGTTGAGTGGTTGTCTGAATGGCCCACCTTTTAAGTTGATTTTCAGTAAATCCTCAAACTGTCCAGCAACTGCTGCACGTACGAATTGTAAATAAATCACAAGAATTCAAGAATTCCTTCGGCAAAAATTTTTAATGCATTTCTTTTGCCAATTAAACTGTTTTCGGTTTTTTTTTGTTTTTAAGTTTCCGCGCTTTTAAGCTGAGCTGAACGCACGTTTTACCACGTTCACCGCTGAAACTGCACTGAACGCTACGGAACTCCGTCGAATCGAAACGGCAAGAAGACCGCAAGTCGGCACAGCATGGCACGCTTTACAGCCAAGTTAGTAACTTCGGTGGAACCTACAGAGCACCGGTGACGTAAAAGCACCGCTGCTGAGATATACGAGTGCGGCTAAAAGAATTCAGTGTTGGTCGCTCAGCTTGAAGTTGAGAGAGATGGATAGAGAAGAAGAGAGAATGAGTTGTAAAGTTCAGCGGTGAGTCGATAATGAAGCTCCAGTGTAAATATAAACAAATAATCTTTAAATGACTCATCAGAAGCATGGAATCTTGATTTTATTTTGTTTACTTCTTTTAATTTTCGATTTTTGTACTCTTTGCAGCAGGGAACATTTTGGAATTGAGAGGAAAATACGAAGCGAGTGAGAGGGAGATTTCTCGTCTCCACTACAAATTGTTCGCATCACGTTGCTCAATCCGATATCACTGATCAGTCATTCAGTCACCTTTTCATTTAACTGTTCTGAGATCACTTTCGGTTTCGCAGATTTCGCGGTCTCAGCCAGCTTGAAGAAGGAATGGAATATGAAAATGGTGTTGCCTTTATTAACAACGGTTAACACGTACCGCTTGCATGGTTAGAAGTCGTTAACACACCCACTCGCCACACGGTGATCACGACATCCGCAGGTTGAAACAGGTTGAAATTCTCAGCCCATTCGGTGTGCATCACGAACCTTTAATTCAATTTCAGCGTGCTTCATTCGCTTTTATTACAGCTGAGTTTTAGCAACGCAAGTGCAATCCTGGCTTATCGTAGAAAAAAGCTGGAATGTGAAGGAATGCAAAGCAGCTTGGCACAATTACCAGCTGCAACAACAACAGCAGCAACAACGACAACGACAGCAACCGGCTGCAACAGCACTGCGCTGTACCTGTGCGTCGACACCGGCAACGACGACCACGACGACGACTATGACGACGGCAACGGGTTGCCTGTTGTGTTCACTTCGATATCAAGATGTTGGACTTGCTAATGCTTTTCCTGCTTGCGGTTCGAAAGTAGCGCGCTCTCCCATTCACCTTGGCCAAGACGCTGTGTGGCTCGGCGCTGGACATCGATAGCTGTGGCGTGAGCCATGACAACGGGCCGCAACCATTTGCGGTTTGCAATGCTGTTTGCGGCAATTTAACGGAACGCGATTTTTCCATACGGAAAAAGAGGGAAATTGTTGGAGTTGCCAGCAACCTGCTATCAGATGCTGCTGCAGCTTGAGCGTTGAGCGTCTGGAGCTGCAGTTGTCGGGACGCAACGATTGTTGATGCGCTGTCAACAGCAATTCGATGCACCTTTCTAATATCGATCTGAATGCGGCGAACTGGTTGCTGCGGCAATGCAGTGCCGGATACCACGTTGCAGAGGCCAGAGGCTGCGAGGCACGAGGAAATATGGAGTCTCAGGAAAATATGGGGAGCCAAGTTTCCTGTTTGCCCCTTCTGTACCCGAAATTCGGCGCTACTCTCTTGATTTCAGTCGCTTATTATTGATTTTGTAGCAAATAACTGTGCATAGTTTACTGCTGTCTTGTTGTTGTTCACTACCGTTGTTGTTGTTATTGTTGACCTTTACTTGGAATAACATGTACGTAAAAACGTGACACTTCACTAGCAACAAATCATTATCAACATTTGTTGCTACACTCATGCTGTTGTAGTTGTTGTTGCTATTTGCAAACTCCTTCCTTGGCTTGCTGCAGTTTTGCTTTATCAACATTTCAAAATTTGTTTATATGCATTGAATCTGTGTTGTCGTTGTGTTGAGTGCGGCATTTAAATTGTTGACTTCATTGGTTTTCTTGGTGAAAGGTTGCTGTAGCTGTTGTTGTTCTACAGTCAAGTTGTATGCTACACGTTGGCAACATTTATAGTTGTTGCTGATAAAATGCAACTTAGTGTTTTCTTGATAACTTACATTACTGAATACTTTTAATTTTCATTATCTTATTATCAATAAATTTTTCATTTTATGGTTTATTATTAATTATTTGCTATGTTGCTAAATTTTCCTTTTGCTGCTGGTTGCATATTTTTACTGATTTCATGATGTTGCTGTAACGATATTCTTGTTAACGTTATTGTTGTTGTTGTTGTTATTGTTGGTGTTGTTGCTGTTGTTGTTGTTAGTGTTGTTGCTGCTGATTTGCATGTTGCTGCCGCTTTCCCACACATAAAGCAATTCAAGGCTTGTTAAGATTATTTTTTTGCATATCAGGTTGTTGGCTGGTAGAAAAAAACTACCAACAACCTGCCGTGATTTATACGAGCACTTTTTGTGTTGCTGGCCAGTAAGTGGGTTAACTTTTATTACTTGGTTGTGGTTGTTGTTGTTGTTTAGTTGAAAATTATGTAGATGAAGAATGAGTGTAGGCCATTTGTTGCCTACAATCGCCGAAACTCTTTCAACTTTTTTAACTTCGTGAAATGTCATCGGTTAAAAAAGTGGACTCACTTCCTCCATGCGGATAAATAAATTCTGAGTGAACCAGATCGTGATATGTTGCTGGACGACAATATCTGCAAAAAACCGCCAGAAAACGCTCACTACGTAGGCTTCTGAATTGGATTTCTACAATCTGAATCCACTGATATGGAGTGTGTTTGGGCGATCGATTCGGTTTTCTAAACCTGAACACTCAAGCTGACTTATTTTTTAAGACTCCACTCTATACTTCCTCCATTATAGGAATTAATATTCCATTGAGAATTGTGGAACACTTTTAATCAACTTTAATAAGTAATCCAATAATAAAAATCCATTAATTCTCTGTCACTTACTGTGTCTCACTCATTGCGATGACTGCAGATGTAATGAGTTTTAACACAATTAAACGGGAGGGAAGCAACTTTGCTGGCTCGTGTCCAAACTAGAATAGAATTTGCGGCATCTACACATTTCTGCTCTCTATTTCTCTGCTAATACTTGTAGTTCTTGTTGGCGATTTTGATTAAAGGGGAGATTGTGTGGATTTAATTTGTTCGAGAAAGAAATGAAATCAATGTAGTCGGCACAGGTTGTCAGCTGCTTACAAACGAGTTCATTGTATGGAGCTGAGAGGGTGTCGATGTACCACATGTGGGTCATTCAAACACTTCAAATGATGTGGGTTAATTGGTTTATTACGAGGAGTCGTGGATTAAAGACGATTATTGTGGTTGAAACGATTTTGGTCAGTCAAAAAGATTATTGGATCGCGACAACGTACATTTGTCGCAACGAGAGTCGAGATCAAGAAATATATAATTCGCAACGGGAATCGAGATTAAAGCAACCTATATTAGTCGATCTTATATTCAGAAGTCAGTCCTTGAACTCCTAGTAACGAGGATATACGTGTTTTCGCTTCCAAAAGAGAGAAATGTTCTTTCAGTCCTTTATGCTTACATATTGGGAGAGTGCGTTTTGAATTCGAGGTCTACAGCAGTCTTTTTAAGTAACTACTTCCTATATACTCACATAGTGCTCTCCTTGTCCGGGTTTCTGGTGTGAACTCGCAGAATCGTACTCAACTCCTTCATGACATCGTTTCCCTTTCTATCGAATTCAGCAAACAGTTGTGATTCATCGAGTTTATTTAAATCCGAACCACTGCGACTTTTAACAGAAGTTGATCTACACAGTAAACAAGGATATAAACTGTAGAAATCCCACGTCAACACCTCTTCGTCCACTACTCACTTGTCAATGGAATCCATGCTGCTGTTGACATCGAAATCCATCATCAGGTCATCCGAACAAATCGACTCACAAGGTGACAACGTGTCCAGTGAGTCGGCGTGATTCATGACCACCTGACGCAGTGACATCGGGGTTCTCAAGCTCAACTCCATGGCCTGCTGCAGGGATGAGCGCCCTTTCACTTGACTCCTCAGCGAACGCATTGAAGTTGTAACGCCACCGCCGCCGCCACAGCCCCCCGCACTTGACTCCATCAGGGTCGGTGTGTCCGAGTGGCCCCCCTTGAGCGAGGTGGCGCTGTGCTCTGCACCCACGTCGACGGCACTGCCGCTGTTGAAGAGCAGCGCCGGCTGATCGGCGATCTCATCATCGATCAGATTACCGCAGTCGGAGAGTGAAAGCGAGCGAGAGGCGTGTGTGGGCGTCCCGGGCGACACGGGGCTGCCCAGATCCAATTCGGGTGAGATCTCATCGATGTCCTTCTCCTGAATCTCCTCATTGGCTTTGTGCTTCTGCCGTTTGCAGGCGGCGTCATCCGAATCGGAGCTGCTCACCAGGCTGTCTGTGGGCGAGGTTTCATCGTCCAGCAGGAACTCGCTGCCGGCAGCAGCGATTTCGGCGAACTTCGATTCAGTCAGCGACGAGTAGAGGGACTCAGGACGGTCCTGGGGTGAAGTCTGTTGAGCTCCTGTTTTTGGAGGACTTTCATTATTAAACGCGTTCTGCGTGGCTGCTGGCAACGACTCGGTAAAGGAAGCTGGAAGATAAACGTGGTCGAGATGCTCTAATGAGATGGTCGGCGCAAACTTACAGATTGGGCTTGTTTGCATGTCTGTATTCATGATGGCGCTGAGGTCATCATCAGCGCGGGGACTGTCGGGAAGGTGAACCTGTTTGAGCTGCTGCTGGTGCTGCAATTTGTTGCTGTCCTCGCTGCTGATGGTGCTGCTGATGCTGCTGCAGTCTTTGATGGCCATCGACTCGCCTGCGTTGCACCAGGATGAGGCGCGTGAGCTGGCGACCGAGGAAGTTATACTCGAGTAGGTGTTGATATCGCGGTATCTGCTGAGTTTCTGCGTACAAAAAAGAAGTATCCACATTACTTTCCTTACCAAGACCATTTTAATTTAGAAAAATATCTTAATTGGGGCAAAAGAGATTCATCAATTAAGGTTTACTTTACTCATTCCATAATCTTCGATTCGATACACTTACTTTGGAATTCTTCTCCGATGTGGAACTGTCAATGTGTAGCTTCTCCTCCTCAGTACTGTCCGTGTCTTCCGAGGACTCCTTCACCATCGATCCCCGTTGAGCTTCTGCGGTTGCTGATGGCTTTTGTCCCGCATCTGGAAATTGGTTTCTATTAATAGTCAATTAATAGAAAGAGTTAATTGAGGAACGAAAGTTTAAGGACTGTGCAATGATATTGTGCTTTGTGCTTTTTATTTTGATTTAACAATTATATGCGAACATTAATATTGTATTCTCCGATGGTTCTTTCATTGACGAATTGTTGTGTCCCTTTTGTCAAAGGGCCATGTAGACACGTTTAGAAAACTGGTATTTCTTACGATGATCACTCTTTCGATTTCACGGTTCTCTTCACTGTACTAAAATTTACTATATGCGTATTCAACTGGGAAGGTTATTTCGAAAGATAAACGCTGTGCTCTACCGTAAAGGTTGAGACCTATAATGAACCTTATGAAGTCCGAACTTCAAAGCACAGGTTTGTATCCTATCCTATCTATCGTCGTTATCCATTTTATCCATCCTATCTGTTTTGATTATCCTATCTATCCTGCCTATACCATCTTTTCCCAAACCTTTAGATGCCCAATTGGGGCCACTTATGAGCGTATTCTCGTAGTGGTAACCACCACAAATGAGAAAACAATACAAGTTTTCGTTCAACCACAGACTCATCTGCAAGTCCTACGAAACTCCTATTCCTAGTCCATTTCCAAATCTTATATTCAAAATTATATTGATTCCTACTAACCAATAAAAGCGATTCTACTCACCACATTCATCTTGTTTGTTAGCCGTTATTATTGTGGTTACTGTGGTTGTTACTACACCATCGCTCTTCTCACTTGCAGTCGATCCAGAGCTCGACTTCATAAACGCCTCACGACTCAGTACGGTATTAGAACGCACCAAGCCACTGAGCGGTAGTGGTACAGTTTGATGCTCTGACGGTAACTTCGGCAATGCCAGAGGCTCGACTAAGGAACTCTCGCTGGATAGGGGGTCATCGATATCGCGGACCTCAAACTTGTGGCGCCCATTCATGACCATCTGCAGATTGCGAGGACGACTGCGGCTTCGCTGAGGTGAGGGTTGGCGCCCTCTTCCGCCTCCGCCACCGCCGCCACCGCCGCCGCTGGATGTGGAACTGTCGCCGCCGAAAGTGAGGTCCAGGCTGGCTATGCCAGAATCGGCGGATATCTCTCGTGCCCCATTAAAGCCGCGCCGTGTGTTATTGGCCATCTGTTTGGCGGTCTTCTGGTCCACGTGCTCCACGTGCTCCTTGGAACGAGCACCTGTGGACTGCGCGACGACGTGAGATTGAGGCGCGATCATCTGCGGCGGACCGGAGGAGTGAGGAGTTGTGCTTACGCGTATCGGCACCGGATACTCGGGCTTCGGCAAACTGGTGGTTTGCAGTGTGAATTTAGAGAATGTCAACGGTGCTTGTGCGGGGCGTGGCGTTGGACGTACTCTGCGAGGAAACAATAATAATCAATTCATTAAGACGTGCTGAACTCCCTGCGACTCACATGACATTCGTATGCAACCCGGTGTTGATGAGATTGTAATGAGGTCGTGCGATCGGTGCAGATGCGGCTGCAGGCGTCTGATCGAAGAACTGACGGCGCTGGTACTCGATGGTGTTGTGATTCAAGTTGAACGTGATCGTCTTGGGCTGAGTTATTTTGGGCGTGCCAGCTGCGTGCTTGCCGTCTTCGGATGCCGCGTCGACGGACTGATTGGATGTCATTCCCCGAGCCGAATGGGCGCTCTTTGAGCGGCGTTTCACTGCGGACAGAGAGGAAGGTTGCAATTACTCGATCGTGTATCTTCTCAAGTGAAGAGGCATTTAAGTGGACGACTAATGGAAGTGACTGCAAGCAATCGTGGCCAAGATCGCTCATTACAATTGCATTTTATCGATCAGTTTATATTCGAGTGCGTTATGCGTCTTTGAAGTTTGTAAAGGAAGGGAGGAGGAGAAGAAAACAATTTGTTTTCGAATGAAATAGAAGTGCTTTTCGAAGTGATCCAGTTTAACGACCCCCAAGAGGCCCATTTGTCACGGTGGACACGGATTGAGTTCTTCTCACTTACAGTTACTCTTGTACGGTAGATTCCTTTGAGATCCTCCCACACTATTCTCCACGTTGTTGTTCTCCAGGTTGGCGTCTCCGATTTGATACCGCTGCGTTAAGCCAGTCGAGGCAGGACGCGCCATCATGTTGTTGCCTCTGAAGCCAAAACGGTTTTCAGCACCGGGTCGGTATTGTTGGGGCTGTGCGTGCTGTTGTTGTTGTTGTTGTTCACCACCTGCTGGCACTCCCTGGTTATTGTTGCGAGCTGTCTTTGCCGCTACAACTGCACCCACTTTTTCAAAATGTATATTCGTCTTATGCTCTGCCAGTGGGGAGAAAGAAAGCGAGAAAATTAAGTGATTTATTTTCCTTACGGCGAAACTTTCTTGCCACGTACAGCTATTACTTGACCTGTATTGATATATCAGTCTCCATACACGCTTCCGTCACGCCTCACACTCACCCGTATTTCCATTGTTGTCATTTCTGTCATTCATGGAAGCCCCCATTGCACACGGTTCCCTCACACCTGCGCCATAATCGTCCCCTCCTGTAGCCTCACCCAAGTTGTTACACTGATCCTGCCTCTTTGCGTCGTCGCCGTCTTTATGTTTCCTCAACTTCTTTGGTGTGGTGTTCAGTTTCTTGCGAAATCCGAAAGACATGGCGGTCCCTTTAGTTTCCGGGGTGCCGCCACCTGTACCATGTTTCTTAAAAAGTTTCTTGCTCTCTGATTGACCCTGTGAAGAAAAGGGGACCGGAGTTATTATATGAAGATTACTGAGGGATCTTCGGAGATGATTTTCCATCGGTGAGAATATGAGTTATTTAATGATTTTATGAAAAAAAGTTCTCAAAGAAATTCTTTGTCTGAAGTTGCAAAAATGAAAATATATCAATAAATTTAACTTTTGAACCACAAATTTTGTGAAATTGGGTTATACGACGTTTTGAATCTCTGTAGTTTGAAGTCCCAATAGGGAAGAATGGGTTCCAGAGCGAAGAATATGTATCAATAGGGAGGAATGGGCTTCAATATGAGCGAAAACACCATAAGAACGAAAATTACACGAGCCTCCTCTGAAAAACATCCCCATATTGATGTAAGGAGATGTCGTTTGTATTGAATAGTGTCCATCATGGAAATAGTTATTTCTCTATTATCGCATTATCACTGAAAAGCATAAAAAGGTTATACAAAACTCTCTCAAAATCGTCACAACAAACATCCACAACCTATTTCACCCAATTCAACGATCCGTCGATTCAATAATCAAATATGACTCAGTTTGTCAATAAAAGTATGATTCATCATTAAAAATTGGTGAACACAAAACCAAAATACTCAAAAGTAACAGCAATAAACGAAAGGAATCCCCTGCCAAGGATAACAAATAGAAAAACCTACTCCTTGAAAACACAGCATGCGCTGAAAGAAAAAAAGAAGCTGCTTCACATTCGTATCCAGTCATTCGTGCCAGAATTAGATACAAAGGGGAAAAATATGAAAAGTGCATCAAACCAGTATGTATAACAAGATACACTCCAGCCTCATACAAGAAAACTATAGACGACTTTGAAAATGTTTGCCCAAAACTCTTTTATCACCCAAAATAAAATTTTTGTCATACGATTTTTACCATTATTTCGCTTTCGATCTCTGCCACAGTCAATTTCAATCCTACAACATTCGCGTTCTCATTTATTTCCACCTCAACCACCTCCTCGTCTTCGTCTTCTTCCACTTTGATGTCCCCCAATACTTGTTTTCCCTCAAACTCCTGCTGCTTCAAACGTAATTCCAGCTCCTCGAAATCGTCTGCGTGGTCGATGACGAGGTTCTCACATTCATCCATCTTGAAGTGCGAGTGGAGGCGGTCCAGGTGGGAGCGCCCCTCCTGGCCAGCGGGCTCCAGTCAAGGGAAGTTCAGCTGTCGCCGTCTTGAAGGCACTCCACGAAGGATTGCAGGATTCTTAAATACAATCAAGGATTTATTTCACCTTTTTGGTTATATTTCACTCAGAATTGATCTTTAAATTGATTTTATTGTTGTGAGAAACATTTCATGCCACGAATTCCTTGCGAGTGCGACATTTTAGGAGTTTTTCTTAGATGTTGGCCTTTAGTGGAGGTCCTTGAATACGAAGCACTTCCGTGAATAATGATTATTGCGTCGTCCGATTCGGTATATTGAATTTTCAGTTTATATTTTCTGCATCTTCCAGCACATTACACGCTTCCTGTTTCGAAATAATTTTGTTTTGTTCTTTCTTTTTTATTACTATATTTGACACTTTTTTCATATATTTTCACTTTTAAAACCGATTTGCAAATTAATAGAAACTTTTCCGTTGCAAAGTTTTCTCCTTAGCCTGAACATACACGTTCAGCTGCCTTAACACGGAAAATCGCTGTGAGAGCGTTCGTGTTTTTCCAACCATGCTGGACGGGACATGGTGCACACATGCATCTCCAGGCATGCGCTGGAAAGGCGACCGACCATCCACCATCTGTGAGCGACAGGTGTGGTTGTTGTTGTTATTGTTGTTGTTGGGGGTGCCACGTTAATCGATATCCTGGAATGCCGCCTCCGTTTATAAGAGCAAATGGAGGCGACCTCTGTCTTCACAGCGTTTTTAGGGGTGACTGTTTGTGGTAAAAACATCAGGCAGCTTTTGCGGAATTCCTCTTCTTCTTCCTATAAGGGTTTGTGTCTTTTCTGAGATTCTTTAGACGGTGTCTTCTCTACAAGGTAGAAAGTGTGAGCTTTACTTTGCGATATGCAAAAACTGTCTAGAGAACTTTTGCAAAGAATTGCAAGAAGAAGTTTTGTGTGAATAACTTTTGTTCTTCGTATTTCTGTATTGAACACCGTGAATGGCGGTTGTAATCATCATCATAGATAAACTCTTCGAGTGTATTGAAACAATTTTCCTTAGCTACAGTTATGATATCTCACGAGTATATCAAAAGGAAGGGAAGTACAAACCGGATGATATGAACTGACAAGTCGGTACAATGAAGTGTTGAAACATGCTTACTCTGAGCTAGAGAAAATCATTTCAGAATTGTTAAAAATAAAAAATTGAACAAGAAAAGAAGATAAAATGGTACGGACTGTTTTTTCCAAATGATTTCTTCTCTTCCCCTTCTCGACTGAAATTCTTGAGGTAAAACTCTTTTCTTCGAAATAAAGAAGATAAATCAGCTTCGAAAGAGTTTTTTCAAACCTCGAGAATCCCATTTCTCCCCCACTCACCTGTATCTGCGTCCATAAATTGACACAAATTCGTCTGACGTGCAACGGGCGTCTTTGGTCTCCATCCGGACTGTGCTGGCATCGATGATGGCCAGTTTCGGTCGGGTCAACAGCATCGATGATAAGCTGTTTATTGTCCAAATTTGATTTTTTATCACCGAGACACGATGGTGTTGGTTTCAACTCGTCGCTGTTGTTGTGCGAGTTTTTAATGCTGACCATTTCATTATTGTTGGCGTCTTCCTGACGCTGCCACACGAAGTGCGACCCGTGCAGGAAATCCTGGCAGAACAAATCATTGTTTTTGTTAGCTACGCTAATAGTGTGGTAGTTGTTGTTGTGACTGTAGTTGTTGTGGTTGTTGTTGTGTCTGTAGGTGCTATAAATTTTGTATCGGTTTTCCTTCTGTTGCATGTCACCGCTCGTCTTCGTTTCCCGTTTGGCGTCCTTCTCTTGTTCCTTCCGCTCCTCATCCTTTGTTTCGGCGCTGTCGACATCATCAATTCTGAAGTCCAACAAAACCACGGGAGTTGGCATCACCCATGCTGTTGATATCGTCGCCGTCGTCGCCATCTGCATCTCACAAGCCGTCCCCACAACATCACCAACTTCGGTCTCGCGCACATCGCAGTCGTCGTCCTTCTTGATACCGTCGCCGTTTGTCGCATCCTCATCATTCCTTATCTTCGTCCAAACTTTAGACTTCTGTTGTTGGCGACGTAGTTGCGGTCGGTGGCGATGTTGCTCGAGAAGCACTTGCTGCTGTTGTTGCTGTTGTGGACACTCGCTCGTGTTGCCAGCTTCACTGCCAACACAGTGTGGCTCACATAATTGATTCGCTCCGCGCGCCTCGCCGAACGCAATGTACTCGTTGCTCTGAGCAAATTTGCTCCAAATTTTGCTAGCTGTTGCCAGATCTCGCTCGGATAGCGCTACCGTGATAGCCGAGGGGTGCTTGGAGACACACTTTCCCATCGAGCTGCGCGCTGGGATGGGATGCTGTACTGCCTGCGAAGTTGGTTTTTCAATTCATGTCCTCTTTTATTATTATCTTCTGAGATTTGTTGTTAACTCTACAGGATGTTGAGTCCTCCGTTCGTGTTGCTTTTGTTCTTCCTGATTCGTCCTGCTGTAGGCGGCTTGTCGTCCTCCGTGTAGTTGTTGTTGTGCTGGCCTTTCAGTTCTTAAGGTGGGAAGTATTTTCTGCACGCTCTTCCATCACGAGTCCTGGCGCCATTTTTACCATTATTTCCTGTTGACGTCTAAGTGTTGCAACCATTCAAGCAGTCGGTTGTAGCAGCCAAATAATTGTTGGCTCTGCTCGAGGCAATATTGCCCTTCCTCAGCTTCCTCACCTTCTCCCTCTCCGTCTCCGTCTCCGTCTCCTTCTTCAGCTTCCACTCCTTCTTCTTCTTCTTCTACGTGATACACCGTTGAATGCGGTCGTCTTCAGCGTTCATCCGCTGGTGACAAATTTTATTTTGTTGGTCTGATTTTTTGTATGTTTTTATTATGTTTGGTGTTACGGCTTGATGACGATGTTAGTTATTCTGATTATCATGGCCAGATTCTCAGGCGGAGCTGCTTCTGCGGTCGGAGAGAGATAGAAAACTTTATTCTTCAGGACTATGAAATGAAATGAAGTTAATAAAGTTATAAAGAATTTTGGATAGCTGAGAATTCACATGGTAAAACGTAAAACGAGTGGATTTTGATTAAAGTGTCACTATTTTGAAAAAAGTGGAAGAGAAAAAAATTCACTATTTTGAAATATTTATTACGTTTGAAATTAATTATAATGCTAAAACCATTACGTGTCCCTAACTTGCTTAAATCAGTCGCTATTATCTCGTTCCGAACTGGTTCCGCATGAGTTCCAAGTCACTATTTTGACTAGTAATGCATTCAGAGTAACAATTAGTGTACTGTAACTATATTTCAACCAATTGTTACTTAATACAATAATTTAATCTTTTATTATTTTCTCTCTAAGTTTCTCCAATTAATTTAAACTTTCCAGCACAATTTCAATTATTACAACCCAAAAACCACAAAGAGCAACAATTTAATTATTATAACAGTTTATTTCGGCAATAATAATCATCCACAAGAGTAGAATTTCACTTTGTGATGCGAGATTACTTAACATCTTTCATTAAAATTAGCATGAAGTACACAATTGAAGTCAAATGTTTGACAAGAACAGCAAAGGCAACGGCAATGACAACGTCAACAACAATAGCAACAGAATCTTAAGCAGCAATAAGGGAACAATTAGTTGATTGTTGTGAGGAATAAAAACAAAAGCAAACAACGATGACACTCAGAGACAACGTAGAGGTTATATAAACAATTTAAGGGTATTTAAAAGGATTCTTGATGGGAAGAGAAATTCACAAGAAGGAAGGGTGGACAATTAATAGAGGGGGAGGGAGGAACACAAAAGCGTTAGGAAAAGAAACAAGAAGAAGCACCAGAAGGAGAGAAGAGCGAGAGAAAATGAAATCAACTGTGTTGAATTTTACGATGAGAATCTTAATGAAGTTCGTCTAATTTAATTCACAAAAGCAAGAAAAAAAATAAATGAAGAGGGAAGCAACACCACCAACAACAACAACACCTCTGACATATCAGAAAAGACAACAATATCGCTAATAACAACAACAGGAACAAAAGGAACAACAGGAGTACGGCGACGGCGTCTTCTTCACAAACAATTTATACAAACACACACGACGTGCACGACACACACGGGCACGCACACACACACGCACACACACACACGCACGCACACACACACACACACACACACACACACACACACACACATCCAACGAGCAGTGATTGTGGGTGGATAACTTTTCCACCTCGATGTGTTGTTGATGTTAAACTAATTAATTCAAATTAAAACAACGTTGTGAACGCAGCTCCTCCCCACCACTTATTTGCACTGTCTGCTTACGTTAGTCAGTTAGTCAGTCAGTCAGTCAGTCAGTAGGATTTTGTTGTTGTAGCTGTTGTTGCTTCAGAAGCATCACAGATGCCTCTACTAATGTAGAACTACAAATAAATTATTAGGAATTACTTAAAGATGGATTCAGTTCTGCATTTCTAGATTTGATTTGATTAACTTGAGTGGCGCTGCAATTAATTAAATTACATTGGAATGCTTTGAATAGCAAGAACGAGTGTTTATAGAATTAAAATTGCTCATCGTAGAATCAAAGTTGAACTTGGGAAGTTGGAAAATTCTCTATTATATTTCTTCTTCAGGCTGCTTGTTTATATTTGATTGTTTTCGGTTTAATATTAAAGAATATGAATATTCGATTTAATTTAATATATGTATTGAGTAAAAGAAAAACATTTAGTACGACGTAAAGCGCCCTTACGTTTGCGTATCTCGTAAGTTTTTCATAATACGAGTACCAAGAAAAATGCCAACAACATAGTACAACATTTAAATTATGAATTCATAAAAAAACCGCACACACGCATTCAGTTGTACGGGCAGACAAGGATGCATGTGGCACAGAGATTCTAGTAATATGAGTACACAACACCCGCCCACAAAACCACCCCGGGGAGTCCACAGTGAGACCTGCGTTGCTAATAACGCAACACAACGCAACGCAACGCAACGCAACGTCACATAATGTAACGCTACGCTACGCTTTGCAATTCTTTTTAAAGCAGACGTTGGTTGCGGTTTCTGCTGCCATTTGTTGCATTCCATTCTCCACGACGCTTCTTCTTCTCTTTCAGCCTTTTTCAACTTTCATCCAACCTTCCCCACCCACCCCCCTCTCGCCGCTTTCACGCTTCCCACTCACATGCCGTCGCGTGTTGAAAGCTGCTGTTTGAAACAACGTGAAATGAATGGCGAGCCAACAGCAGGCGCCACCCTCCAGGACAGCGAAGAAAGACGGACAAGGTAAACAACGAGCTGAAGTCAGTCGGCAACTAGCGGCACCTGTGTCACCCTACAGTACGTCCTGATTTAATCGTCCTGCTTTTAAACGTCCCGCTTTTAAAGGAACGTCTGTTGGTGTTCGGTGTAGCGGTCGCTCTTTTTTTTGAGGAACTCACCGCGGGGACTCATATATAAAAACCGAGCTTGGCATTTATTACGAAATAATTTGAGGCTGCCTGTAAACGCAAAATGGTGCTTATTATGATGGCGTGGCGCCAACAGCAACAACAAAAACACCAACAAAAACACCAACAACAACAACACCACCACAACAGCAAGAGAAACAGTAATAGCAACAGCAAGAAACCCAACAACATCAATAGCAAACAGCAACAAATAAGCTGTAGAAATACGCGTTTACAGAGCCATAAACACACATACAAACAAATACAAACACACACATACACACACACACACACACACACACCTATATACACATGCACACAACCAAGCAGTCGCACCACTACACGAAATCCGGCTCGCAGTAGTTCCTGGAACTTAAGAACTCAGCTGTCCCGCTTTGTATCTCCGGCCACAGATTGCATGTTATTATTGCTGCTCGTAGAGACGTTTTTGTTACAGTTTTAGTAGTCTATTAATTCTGTTTGTGTTTCTTATTACGGCTTAAATTTCATTCCAGTAGATGTTATTTGGAAAACGAAGACAAAACACAACTTATAAGGATTTTCAAATATAAATCAGCGGAGTTCCTAATTAAGGAATTCATTGCGTATACTTTACATTAATTTGCGAATTTTTTTACTTATTAATTTGTAACTCATTTACTTCATTTTAATACAAATAAAAGTTATTTCGTCATATTAAACGGTTTTCGCTGTTTTCCCCTCAATTTGGCTAACGAAATCTTTGTGTGAAATACAAATACTTTCTCTCCTCCTCTCCTCTCTCCTCTCTCCCTCTCTCTCTCTCTCTCTCTCTCTCTATCTCTCTTCAGTCTCCCCCTCCCTTCGTCCCTGTTGGAGGTGAACAATTAACGTCAACGGAACTCGGTTTTCCTTCTACTGACTTGTAATTTTGAATTTCCGCTGAAACAAAAGTCAACCGCCGGCCATTTTTTCTCTCCATTCTGCGTTTTTTCACGTCATCAGCGTCCCTTCTTCAGATTTCTTACACCGCCTGCACTTTATTTGCGTCTATTTTTCCATCACATTATTCACATTTTGCTCTTCATCACATCAATTTTAAGTGCTTGTGTGTTTCTCTCAGACTGCAATGCGCGGTCTTTTCTCTTTCCAGCATTTTCTCCTCCTTTTCTACGTTTCACTCTCACTCTCCCTCTCTCTCTCTCTCTCTCTCTCTCTCTCTCTCTCTGTGTCTCTGTCGCGCAACTGCTTTTACTTCATAAATATGACAATTTGAATGCTGAATGTCAGTCAAGTGTCAGTTTGTCTGCGGCAGGCGACGCATCGCTGCAGAGACGACGAAGGGACATTCGCAAGAAACAATCAGCTGGCTTCAACTGTAACAAAAGCGTGAAAACAAAGTAAATAAAATGGTGTGCATAGAGAGAGAGAGAGAGAGGGATGAGGGAATGCACACCAATTCTTTTTTGGTTTTCTCAGTTCTTGGCTGCATTTTTCCTACTCCGCCGCAGTTTTTGTTGGCTGCACAATTTAAATTAGCGTTGAGCATCCTGCCACATCATTTCTTGCTCGTGCTGCAGCTGAAAACGATACCCTTCTGGCTGATGCGACGCGAACCTTTTCGTTAGCTGACCGCTTTCGAGAGGCTCGTGTGTGCTTTTTTCGCGCTTTTTTTGTGGCTTTGAATTGTTTTCTCATTTTCTGTTACCTTCCGCCGCCGTCTCCACCGCCACCCACTCTTCTCGACTAATTAAAAGTCGCAACAAAGAGATGCTTTCGAAATGCCTCTGAAGTGAGTCAGAAGCTGAAATATAAACCGCGGACATTTACGTGAAAGCAAAGCCTTGACACAGATGAGTTGTCTTCAGTTATTCCTCTTCTAAGTTAGGAGTTTGCAAAGCGAAAAACTGCAGCGCTAATTAATGATATCGTTTTTCATAAAACGCGAATGAATACCTCGTTCATTCTTCATTTTCATTCATATTAAAGTTTAGGTTATTGGAAGGTTTTCATTTCACAGAATCGCATATAATTGTTGCTATAAATGTGTTAGCAATTCTTATTGTCTCTATCAACTTGTAAAGAATAACAAAAGCCAACAATTACTCATCTTTTCTCTATTTCCTCCTCTTTATTTTGTTATAAAATGCCGACAAACGCTTTTCACAAGCAGACTTTTAATCACAAGCAGAGTAAAAACAGCTAAATTTGCTGTACTTGCAATAAAAGTCGTCGTCTTGCTCTTACTTACACGACCTTGACGTTTTATTGTTTCTGTCAATTAGCAAAATCAACGGAAAACTAAGTTTTTCACCCCAAACCGAGTATTTCTGCGTCAAAAAGTAGAAGAAAACTTAAAATTCCGCTTTCTTCATGTCAAGAAAGGGACATTTTTGCCTTTTCTCTACTTCAATTTTGTTTTCTTTTCTTTTCTGAGACTTGGACGCCTCGTAATCTTTTCACAAATCGCTCAAAATGCCAAGCGAATATACGAAACTCATCACAGCGGAGACGACAACTGTGCGATAGCAGTGTGACTTTTCTCGCGCGAAAAGATAGCAAGCGAAATTTCGCGAAAAAAAGAGTCGAGAAAAATGCTGACTTCAACTTCGGTGAGTAAAGAGAGACGAAAAAAAGGGGTGAATTTAATAAAGTCTTTTGAAAAATGTGCCAAAATAATTGAAAAAGACACTCGTGATGGATGTGGCAGCGGATGCTTATGAAAATTTAAATCAAACAGAAATTTAAATCGCTACACACGGCGTGTACGTTACATTTAATCAACTGCGAGCAAACACGCGCACGACGTCTTGTCATCCGCATCAGATGAGCTTAAAATCCTTTCAAATTTCGTTTCATTCAACACTCGAGATAATCCGTCGTCTAGAATCATCCTTGCTAATTGAATACGAATTATTCTGACACAGCGACAAATCAAGTTTATCAACTCTGCATTCATAAACTCTGTGGATTGGAAGGAGCGGAGCTCGGCATTCAGAAGCGTGATGAAGCTAAAAAGGACTTCGCCACTTTCGTATATTTGGTTGGTTTCTTCTCTACAGTTTCTTCTGCTGCTGCAGCCAATTAATTTTCATCACGTCCCCTCGCTGGTCGATCCTGAACGACTTCTTCGCTGGACGACTTCAGCGCTCCGTTCGGTTCGGCATCGGCTGCCAACAGTTTGTCTGTCTGTTGGTCTCTTCTGTCTGTTGGTCTCTTCATTCTGCAGGATGTAACAGGTAAATTTTCATTAATAAAAAGAGAAATAGTTGAAAATTTCACCAAAAATTGAAGTTTTTCTGCTTCTAAAACTTCTTGTAACTTGTTAAACGTGTTTTTTTATGTAATTTAATTCACTTTACAACCCCACATTCAAGAGTAAATAGAAATTCCACATTCACTGATGGTCTGAAAAGTCTACGAAACCTAGAAAACGGTGCAGATGCCCTTCCATCGAGAATAATTTCTAGAAAAACCTGCACAGAAGTGCTATTTTTATTCTCTCTCTACGAAAACTTCGAAGCGTGAGCAACTTGCGCGTCAGAGATACTCACACATTCGCACCAGCAGCCACACATGATTAATGATTCATACCGACACTTAAAAACCAAAGTGGAAAAGCTAGTAAAATTGACTGCGGCAACGTTCCTGCCAGAGTGTGAAATCAGAGAGGGAGCCAGGGAAGGAAGGGGCAGTTGCATTGTATAGTTTTTCCCATCGAGGAGAGAAAAACTCCTTGTAACTCCAACTATGTGGTGAGAAAAACCACAGAATATTAAGCTGCAGGGGGACGAAGGGGAGCGAGGGACCAACCCACGAATTCCCCAAATATTACGCATTATTATTGCTATTTACGAAAATGACAAATGGCAGCACTGCTGTCAAGATTTCTCGCAAAGTTCTGCAGAGATCGCACTCAAGTGAGGCCACAAGTGACGGATATCCGCAGGCGACTCACACATGCACGTACGCACACGAGGAAGGACACACACACACACACACACACACGCACGCATGCACACCCACTTCACATAACTTACTTATGAAAAGTTTCGGGAACAACTTTCGGTGACGATTAAAAGTAATTCGCAAAACGGAAGAGAGGTAGAGAGAGAGAGAGAGAGAGAGAGAGAGAGAGAAAGAGAGAGAGAGAGAGGAGGAGGAAAGAAGAGCGCGCAACAAAGAAAAGGGTGAGCCGAGACAACGAAATACAGTTAAACAGCAAAAATTCCAAGATGTTTCACCAGAGACGGGTTTATTTTCGTTTTTATGGGAACGAGAAACTTTTTAATGGTTCGTCACAGGGGAGGCGATAGAGGAAGAGGAAGAGGAGGTGGAGAAGGTGGTGGAGAAGGAGGTGGAGAAGGAGGAGGAGGAGGAGGAGGAGGCTGAGGAGCAGGAGAGTGAGGGTTGCTGAGGTTGAAATAGCGTGCGTTGACATCCACTTGAAAATGTTGCAGAAACTGAAGCAGGGGAAGAAAAACAGAGAGGGTTTGTAGAACTATTTGTGAAAACAGAAATTAGCTGGAGACATCCAGTAAGGGAAGGGACATCCATCCACTAAACAAATCTGACGAGTTATCAATGCAATTACAAGAATATTGTGACCCTTAGACTTGTAATTATATTTCAAAAATATTGTTTTGTTAAAGCAAACTTTTATTATTATGAAAAATTAAATCGATATTTCTAGAATTAACTTTTCTTTTCCAAACTTTCGTTAAAGAAATACAAGGAATTCTTTCTAATGTTTTCAAAATATTACATAGGGGGGACAGGGAGAGGAAGGAGGGAAGTTGAGGCCATCTACCGCATCATTTCTTATGAGAATAAAGTCATACACACGTTTCAGATAATCATCTGAACTTTGAGAAAACCATTGTTTCCCCGATATCATCTTCAGCTTTTGCAGAAAACTTTTCATCACTAATGCGTTGCGATGTAGTTATGTTATCGTTGTAGATAGCGTACAATTATGCGTAGATATAAACCGAGATGTGTGTCATTACAGCATTCACACTCTCATTAAAATACACCGCATCCTTTACAATTGTATGGAGGATTCCATTGCTTAAGATTTCGTACGTTTAACAATTTTATGGTTTGAGACTTAAAAGGAATTGTGAACCACATATGTGTGACAGACAGACCGAAACGACAGACAGAAAGACGAAAGACACAAACAGACACCAACTCCAAATCGTCTTGCGTCCCGTGAAGGTTGTTAACATCCAACGCGTACTCAGCTGTTGCCGTCTAGTTTGTGGTTGTCTCGTTGCCGTAAAATGTGCACGAAATTGAAATTTATTGCCTGACGAGCGAGTTAAAGTCAAATATAGCTCGTCCTCTCGGAAAATGCTCTGCATGCTTTTGTGATTTATGGTCAATCGAGTTCATTTTGTACTGGACGCGTCCGATTTTCAAGCTGCCACTCGAGTTAAGTTGCTGTTTTGCGACGAATTGTTGGCAATTTCGAATTGTTGATCATTCTAAGGTTATCTCGAGAGTTCTTATATATTATTAGTTATATTTACACAAATACCGATTTTGATTTCATTGAAGAGTAAAATACAACTATTTAATAAAGAATTTAGTGCAACGAGAAAGCTTTTTTCATCATTAAAACTAAATACGCTGTGATGGCGAAAAGCAACAGCAATTTAAACATAATTGAAATGTCAGCAACATGGTGGCGGTCCATCAGTGGTTTCCTTCGATTGGCAAGCAAATTCCCTAAAGGACTCGAGCTTCGCTAGCCACGAAGCCGTATCCTGCCGACGGGGGAAGCGTGTGCGAATAAGGTGTAGAATTCTCGGGGTTTCGATTTTATGTATGTATGTTGAGGGCAATACTTTGCCAGCGTTCTGCTTTTCAAAGGACAACAGCCGAGGACAATTCGCGAAAATGGGGCGAAGTTACTGGTAACACCAGCAATCACGGGCATCTCGTAAATATTGGCCTGGCCGCCGCTACCAACTGCCAGCTAACATGGGACATGAAGAGGTCCGTCTGCCTACAACACTTTGATGCTCAGCCACGAAGATCCCAGATGATGCATAATGTTGACTTTTACGTCGAAGAAGTGTGCACTAGACACTTCGTTCTTGCTTACACGGAGTTCCGTAATGGTCATCAAGAGCAATGTTCCCTCGAACCAGCAAAGGTATTCAAATGGAAAGAGATTTTCCATCAGAAATGGTTCACCATGAGGCTAAAAACCCAGCAGAACTCCTGAGAAGTGAAATAGATTTTCTCGATTTCTGAATTCATGAGAATTGAATACAGAAATATAACATCAATTTGATATTTTCCGAAAAACCTGTAGGGTATCGCGATGGTTACAGAACGCCTAGCAAATCCTTGCGTATTTCTCACTACGTTGGAAATAAATACGAACGAGGACGTTCGTATGTCCTCGAGCCTCGACACTCACAACAAAAACGTATACAAGCCACCGTTCTACATTCGCAACAGGCACACCAACACATGTACAGATTTGCGGCGTAATATTAAATGGCAACCCGTGTCCTCGGGGTGTTTGTGTTAGTGTTGCAATGATTTCCCAGGATGTCATCATAAAATCATAAAGCCCGACGAGACACGCAGCCACATCACGGAAGTGCAAGCTAAAAGGACATAAAAGTCGACGAAGAATGAAGAAATAAAATTACAGAGGCTGTCAGTAGCGAAGGAAGCGGCAAAGAAAGGAAGACGCAAAGAAAAAGGACAAAAAGAAAGGAGATGCTTGCGAGAAAGGCAACAATTTGCTGGCCGAATGTGGAGAGAGGAAGCGAAGGAATAATTTCGATGCATTTCGAAGGAAATGTCGGAAATTTAAAACGTTCAAATGAAGTCAAGAAGTCAAGTCATTAGAAAGCGAAGAAATACGTTTGGGAGAAATGAAAAAATGTGTGTAAAATAGCTGTTATTTCTTATTTTCCTTCTTTGAATTGTTAAATTGTTAAAAAAGCTGAAAAAGGTCGGAATGGCGCGCAAGTAGAGTTACAAGCTGAAGCAATTGCAGTCGATATTAATTATTTCCAGCACCCTGAACGACACGAGGACACCGCTTGTGGTGAGCAACACTTTCCCAGCAAGTTCACTACTTCACGGAGAATTATCGCCGTAGAGAATTGTTGCCGGTGAAGGACAAGAAAACCAACCGCCGGCGACAGTATGTTGTCAAGCATTGAATATTTTAATGTTTCCCTGGTTCTTCGCAATGTTGCTCTTGTAATGGCAAGAAATTCCTCGTAAATTGCTTTTAATTATTCCCTCCGAATCGCCATTCGTGCCGCATCGCTGCTGTTCGCACACGAAGTGATGCGCCGCGCAACGACGTCGATTATCAACGTCTTGACACTTGAAGCGGCGATGCAGCAATAATGAGCAGCTGCAGCTGAACAACGAACACGGCAGCTCACAGCAATCTCAGTTAATTAAAAGCAAAAATGGCAGACTTTATTAAATCGGCGGGTTGCTTTTTAATATCAGAGTTAAGGATGTTGCTGTTGCCGCTGCTGTTGCTGCTGCTGCTGCTGCTGCTGCTGCTGCTGTTTCTACTGCTGTTACAGCTGTTTTTTCTGTTGCCAACCGCTGTTACCGCTGATTTTGCTGTTGCTGCTGCTACTGCTACTGCTGATGTTGCTCTTGTGCTGTCAAGCGCAGAACGTTAAGAGTTGCTCGGCAACCATATGCGGCATTATAATTATTTAATAATGCAGAAATTGTAGGAAGCGCAGGCAAATATTGCATACATAATGATGTGTTTAATTGAACCGACGATTTCACACACCCACACACACGAAATCGCGCATGTGTGCGTTAGCACAGCATTCGTTCACGACAGAAGTTATAGAAAAATTCAGCTATTAAATCAAAAAACTGAATAGCGAACAAAAGTATCACTTAAACTGATTGAATTTAATTTTCGACCGGGAATTTACGAAATCTAATTTGCATTTAAAGTAACCCGAGGTTGTTGCACCTCCGACTTCAACTGCAACATTTCGACGTTTGTTATTTTAATTCCGCCACGAGTTACTTTTAATAATAATTTTGCAAAATCAGAAGCGAACTCGTTCGTACGCCGATAAAATGCCTGCATCCCGCATCGGATGTGAAGCGGCGCAATAAATGCTGCAACTGCGGCCGCAGCAGTCTGGCAACTACGGCGGCGGCGCAGCGAGTGCCTGCATATATAATTTCAGTGATGAATAATGCATGCTGCCGCCTGCCGAGGCTGCGAGCTGCGACCTGCGAGCAGCGGTTTCGGTGACGTTATTTCGCAATGAGTAGCGCGAACGAAGAAACTACGAATGGCAGAAGCTTACAAACAACAAAGAGCGCAGCAGTAGGGAGCTCCGGAGGCCGTAATGCGAGCAGTTTTGCAATGTTTAGAATTTTCATACATTCAAATGCGGATGGTTGCGGAATCGGCTATCAGATTACGTTGCAAAACGACGTCTCGATGCCTTCGAGGAGCTGATGAAAGACACGGAATCCATGCGGAGGAAACCTTGAAAATATAATATTAATTGCAACAGAGATTTTTCGATTTTTCCCTCTTCTTCGTAGAAAAGAGAGCAAATATTTGTATTACAAAGCAAAGCCAGGAATTTAATTGTTTCAATGTAGCGAATTTAATTGTTTCAATGTAGAGTATTATAAAGACGGGGATTGAAAACTTAACTGAGTCCTCGGATTTTTGAAACTAAACCGAAGTTCGTATATTATATTTTCTACAAGTTTTTGCATTATAAATGTAATTTGAATTTATTGATAACAGTTTCCTTAAGTCATCAACAGCACCTCGCGTTACCAGTTTTTATCTAATCAGCTGGTGCGCGAAGGTAAACTTCATTAATTCAATTAACATGCAGAGATCACACGAAATATTACGTCATTGTGGCTAATTTATTTAAAGAACGCTAGAAAAACTTCTTTATAAAAACCACGCACAGAATTCTTGAACACTCACTGATGATTTAACTGAAAACTCACACCAATTTATTGCTTTAAAGTTGTTTTTCAGTCAAATAATCCGTAAACTGAAGACTAGATTTCATGAAGACAATACACAGTCTGAATCATACGCTTCTTAACAATGGCTAAGACGTTTTAACTTGAAACGGATTCGCTGTCTCGAGAGATCGCTCACTTCGCATTGTGATAACAATATCGTCAAGAGCGCGACTGCCGCGCGTCAAGGTAAGCGAGAGTTAATAGCAAAACACGTGAGAAAATAGAGAGAAATACAGAGCATATAACTGCTGATTTATATGAGCAACTGGAGAGGCGTTTCGAACAGTGTTGCCATAACTTGGAAACAAATCAGAAATAGGAATGCACTAGAGTTCTGTCTAAAAACAGAAATTAACTAAAAAAATTATTAGAAACAATAGGGAAAATATATAATAAGTATTGTAAACGTTGAAAACGTGCGAATATGTGTAGACGACGAGAAATTCCGTGTAGATAGTATAGAATAACCGTGTAGATATTATAAAATCTACATAATAATGTAGATATTATAAAATCATTCTCTCATAACGAATTCAGCATTCATTCATAACAAATTCAGCATTCATTCATAACGAATTCAGCATTCATTCATGTCGAACTCAGCATTCACTCATAACGAATTCAGCACTCATTCATAACGAATTCACGTTCATTCATTACTAACGAATTCAGCACTCATTCACAACGAATTCAGCATTCATTCATTCATAACAAATTCAGCATTCATTCATAACGAATTCAACATTCATTCATGGCGAACTCAGAATTCATTCATAACGAATTCAGCATTCATTCATTCATAACGAATTCAGCATTCATTCATAACGAATTCAGCATTCATTAATTCAGATTTCATTCATAACGAATTCACCATTCATTCATAACGAATTCAGCATTCATTCATAACGAATTCAACATTCATTCATGTCGAACTCAGCATTCATTCATAACGAATTCAGCATTCATTCATTCATAACGAATTCAGCATTCATTCATAACGAATTCAGCATTCATTCATGACGAATTCAATCTTCCCTTTTCAATCAATCTTTCCCCTTCAGATTAGATAGGATAAAAAAAACCGCAAGGAATCCGAACACCATTCTTTACTCTACAGAGTGGTTATCCTTCAAGATACTGAAACGCATGAAGGATAACCACTCGAATGATGGACTGACTGCACTGATGAATGCAGTATCGTATTATGTGTCTGTGTTTATTCTACACACACAACCGCACCGACCGTACACACACACAGCTAAAAGTGGAAGTAGAAGTGCTAATCCTCCTCGGCATCAGGTGGCAGTTGGAGAGAACACAGGACGAGCACGGCAGGAATATAAAGTGTACGAAGTTCTAATGTTGGCCTCAAGCTGCGACCAAGTGTGAAATATTGTGCAATAATCACGAATGCCTACACTCACCTTGCATGTCTGCGAAAACAAACACAAGCACACGAAGGCAGGTGTGTGTGAGCGCGCTTTACTTGCGGATATGAATGGAAAGTCCTTCGTTGTTACTTCCAGAGGCTTGTTGCCTCTCTTTGTGGCTTTGTATCTGCTGTGTGATTTTCATGCATATGAAACTCACTTCCAGACTCACTTACAATGCAGCTTAGAAAAGGCTTACATAAGGCTTGCAATGTTTGCTTGGGCCTTTTGTTGATTTGAGAGCTTCAAAAAACACACAAACTCGACCATGAGGGATCTTGGAGAGGACAGTGATTGCGATTGGCGTGCAGTGATTACTTTCAGAAATGTAATTCACAGAAATTACTCAAATACTTGTGAGTTTTTTAATTAAAATGGATAAAGTAATTTTTTCATTATTTTTTAACGTGCTGAAAAGTGTTTAATGATATAAAACATTTAATTTAACTGAAAGGAAGCATCGAAGTTCACAGAAACCACAGCGTCCCAGCAGCAGTTACCCAAAATGGATGAATTTACGAACAACTGCAGCTTTAGTGAAGCCCTGAAAGAACGCAGAAGGATGTCCACCGCAAGGATGTCCAATATTTTGTTAGATAAGATAAAAATTGCGAACGGTGACGTTCATCTGCAAGAATTAAACTTTTGTAAACCACAGAAAGAAGCTTCGAAAAGTAGCAAAAAGCATGGAAAATCCGGAGCAAATGAAAGTCGCACATATTAATAATATAATAATAATAAATAAAAAATAATACAAAATAAAAAAAATAAATAAAAAAAATAAAATAAAAAATTTAAAAAAAAAATAAAAATAAAAAAAATAAAAAAAATAAAACACAAAAATTAATTAAATATAAAATTTAATACAAAATTGAAAATCTAAACTCGAAATAAATTAAATGTCGTCTCATTGCGTGTGTAGCTGTGAGTTACTTTTACTCTGCCTGCTCAGTTTCCGCTCCGGACTTCTTTTGGTTGCAGAGAAACTTGTTAAACTTTAATCACAGAAAGTTCGAATAGCTGAAGTTTAGTTACTCGACACCTTCGAAAACCATACACGCACACACGCACACACACTACGCAATGAAAACCAATCGGAAATGAGTTAGCAAAGTTAATAAACAGCAACTCCCATCAAGAAACAGATACACACACACACACGCACGTAGCCACTAAAAACTCGAGTAGGTAAATGTTAAATAAACACTTAAGTATGTATTGAAGTACAAATCAGTTTGTGCTTGTGTTTGTGTTGTTAGTTTGGAAGCACAGCTCGTCCTGTGAAATTGGAAGCCACACATCCACCGCGCCACCTTCTCGCGCGTGGAATGCGGCGGAGGTGGGCTGCTAGTATGCGTGGGTGGCTTTCGGCTGCAGTGGAATCCTTGAGGTTTCACTTGCAACAGTTTTGCTGTCCTGTTGAAAGTGACCTTGCAGTGAAGTCGTGAAGTGAAATTGACAGCGAAATGAGGACACATTTCTCAAATCTTAAGATTCGCCTAAAGAGTGAAGAAAAAATAGAGAGAGAACGTTTGAGAAAATTGAAATAGAGAAATTTTCCTGGGTAATCTAATTCTTTCAACCAGTACCACAACTAGAAGAGTCCAGACAAGTCCTTGCTTGCGTTGTTATTGTTTTAATAGTTCGAATAGAATTTTGCTTGAGTTGTTGCTGTGTTTGGCGTCTCCCGGCACTGATGTGTGGAAGGAAGTGTAAGTTTTCGAGAGAATAGATTGCGAAGAGTCTTAAATTGAAAGCAAACACACTCGCACACTGACGCCACGCACGCACACTGCAACGAAAGGAATTGCAATGGCTGCGGTGCACCGTTAAGTGGGATCCACGATCCACGATCCACACCGAGCTGCTCGGGTTGAACTCTATCGTTAATAAATAGGAACACAAGACAGGTTCGTCGCCGGCACAATACGTACACACAAGTACAGTACCTACACACACACACACACACACACACACACACACACACACCCAATCTTAGAATTTATGGTGTGCCACTCAAGCGATATTGAAGGGCTTACCGAAGTTTTAGCTCGGTTTTTTCGACTTAAAGGCAGTTTTTACATTGAGTTGCTCAAGCTGAAGGCAAGCTGAAGGTTGCTGTTTGCTTTAGAGTTCTTTAAAGTCTGACGATACACTGTAAACAATAATCACACCGAAAATAAAAAAAAGTAAGAATGCATCGAGAATGCTTCTCTCGCACGAAGTTGTAGCGATAGTTCGATGTTTTACAGTTATACGCAACACTTTGCGTGAAACATGTCGCACCATACGTCGATGTACCGTTAACACACACTCGTGCATAAGTGTTGGTGTTACCACTTGTTTGCTTTTGGCGTTAATTTTCCATTAATTTCCTTCGTTCGACTGATGCGTTCCCGTTCAGTTCGTCAGCCGTCGCACGAGGGGGGGGGGGCGGCACTGGGAACAGGTTCACCGTTACTCAGTTGTGTGAGGTGGGTGGATGCACCGTTAACGTGACTTGGCTAGGAATTGCCGTTAATGTTCGTCGGCAAATCGTCTGCTTTTGAGAACCTTGAGCTGCACTCGACGGCACCGTAGAATAAACGACTCAACTGGAAGGTGGGAAGCGGCAAGCGATTGCCATCTCGGCACCGCTAACCTCACACACCCGATCACCCTCTTACCCTCTACCCACCTTCTCCCTCTCCACCCATCAACCAGCGCCACCAACATCATCATTCAGTGGTGAGCGAATGATTGTTTGGCGTTCGCACACTCGAATGTTGATTGTTGCTCACAGATGTGTTTGAGAGGAATGTGTGTATGTGTGTGTGTTTGTGTGTGTGTTTTTGTGCGTCTGTGTTTCAGTGTTCTTTATATGTGTCTGGATTAACCTTCGGTTGGAAGATAAGGAAATTCCTTCAAATCCCATAAAAAGTTTCAGTTTTTAACAATTTTCGGAATAACAAAAGTTAAGTTAGAGATTTCACAGCTAAAAAATCGCAAGTTTCATTTAACTATTCCTCAGATGCAATAGTGTATCAATTAAATTTAGAAAACACTTAATATTTTTAGACAAAACACACACCATTTCTTCACAGCGCGCTGACCCGCGTTTCCCTCACTGCCAGTCGAAGTGCTCGGTTGAGTGCCCTTTTCTGGCGCTCACTGTGTGTGTGTGTATGTGTGTGTGTGTGTGTGTGTATTGTGTAGCGCGTTAATAAATCTGTTAACTGATAAGATTTACTAGAAACGGCAACCCGATGGCTGGAACGTGAGTGGAACGCATTGCAAGATTTACCAGCGCGGCGTGGCTCGCCGAAGACACCCATTCCTCGCCGTTTTATTTATCGCCGGCTATAAAGAAATACATTTCAGCACTTTTCCCCACGACGCGTGACGTGTGGTTGTTGGTGTCACGTGTGTGGGTGATGCAGAGCGGGTTGTTGCTTCTGATGCTCCAGGCGGCGGACGGAGGCAACGTGAAACCCACGCTGATCCGGTCGCACGAGCAAACGAAACTTTACTGCGCACCGAGGCACGTTAATCTCAATTTAGGCGGAGACTCTCCCGAGTCACGAGCGGAAGTTGGAAGTTGCTTGTGTTTGCGTTCGGCTTTGTTTGTCCATTTTTTCTGTTCTACTCGGCGTGTTCCGCGTTTCGCTTGCTTGTTGACGGCCAACGTGTTTGAGTTGGTAATCGCTTGCAAGCGGCAAAGAAAGGCTGGCGGGCCAAGTGGGCCGAAGTGCATTAGTGTTAAGCAAACACACACACACAAGTCTACACACACACACACACGTACACATGCATGCAATTCACGTACACATGCATGCAATTCACGTAAATACACTAGCACACGTAAAGCAACCCAAACACTTGCCGCTCACACGTTTGATGCATTGCCAACGCGCTACACACACACACAGACACGAGTGAGCACACGTGCTAGTTCCACACACACACACACGCATACACACACACACACACATACAGACGCCCGCTTAGTCTCAAGCACAACCACACGATGCTGTAGACATCCTTCAATGGCGACAAATCCGCGCACGATGTACTTGCTGTGAAGGGCGCACGGTTGGGAGGGGAGGAACTTGGGGGGCCCTCAACCCCCCGTTAATTCGAAATGGTTTTCTTTCTCCCCACGGGCAAAAAATCCCGCATACTGTTGCTGGTTCGGCGACGTTTCATTGCGCTGTTGGTTCGGCGATGATGGCGCTGTTAAGGTCGCTGCTTCCGCAGATTCCGCTGCGTTGCTGCTGCTGTTGCTGCTGCTGTTGCTGTTGCCGGTGACATTTTGATAAATTTAGCAATTTAATTTGTTGTTTCTACCTCACGTCTTTACTAAGCGCTGCCACTGCTTCGCTAACGGCCGACGATATGAGGCGGCAAAGATTTACGCGCGATTTGCTGTTGAAAGGTGAAGAAACTCTCCTCGCAGTTGCCTCCTGAAGACATCCGTTTATTAATCGCCGTTGATTGATTAAAGCAGTTCAAGCGTAAATCTATCAAAGCATTAATTAAAACTTTACATGCAGCTAAAGCCAAATAAGATTCAATCAATAGATGGAGACGACAAAACGCGAGATTCTTTCAACTTTTAACGATTGAGTGTTTAGAGTTGAGCGAGAAGCATTGCATACTTTTAGGCGCAGTTCTAGAAAACTCCTCTGTACACCCAGAAAAGATGAAACGTTGATGTTGGATATTAAAAATCTTTACAATCGAATTCCAATTTGGAAGACTAAACTTTTATATGTTTTCTCAAGGCGATTCAAAGTTTTTATTGTCAGCATCAGCTTTTAATCCTCCCAACGGCTGCCGATTCATCAACTTCAAGGACAGCAGTCAGTGCTGCGAGCAGAATTATTGCTTTTAGCCGACTAAGTCTTCCGCTGCAACTGAACTGAAAGCCAGTTCGGAACCTGCAAAAGTGTGGATTTCAACCATTAGTTGCATCCTTTGTCCCTTCTGCTTGCTTCCGTGTAATTTTCTTTCATTATCTTGCAGTTCTCTTCGCATTCTTTGTGCAAACAAATGACAAAACGAACACAGAAACACCATTCAACGAACGTGAAAAGCAAAGCAAACAGTTGTCCTTCCAGGATTTATTAATTTCCCCATTTTTTCAATTTCACTCTTAGGTTTTCCACTCTTTGAATGCCTCTTTTTGGACTTTATCCACATTTTCTTTCTCCTTTTCTTTTCTTTTTCTTTTATTTTTCTATTTTCCTTCACTTCTTCTTCGCTTTTTCTCTTTCTGTCTGTTATTATGAACTCTCTAAGAACTCATTGTGCGATGTAGCATCCGGAAGTTAGGAAATCTAATCAGAGACGCAAGCGATATTTGCTCTACTTGACAATATATTTCGAATTATTCTTTCTTTTACTTCTCGAAGTATTTGAAAATTGCAGCGGCCTTATCTTTTACCTTTCAAACATTATTGATTGACTTTTGTTTTTCGACAACATTAGTTGAAAAGCCGCAGCGTTTATTAAATCTGAACCAAATTAAACAAAGAGCATTCCATCTATTTAAATGTTGTTTTTACAAGAATTTCTATTTAGATGCGATTACTTATTAATTGTAATTTAAATTGAAGACTAAGTTTACAAACATAAGAAAAAATTAAGTGATTTTAATGTTATACGATTGTTTTGTTTCTTCTGACTTTTTCGTTCAGTGTCAAAATTATCTTCTCAAGTATCGCCTAAAAGTAGGCAACAGTTTTTTTACGTAACCGCGCTTGTTAATTGTGAATAGAACGTTAAATTTCAAAATTTTTACCTGTTTAATTTTCTTCTTTATCTTATTTCAGGGAAATGCTACCAAACATAAAAAAATTCCCGCCCCAATTTCGACTTCAAAATATCGCTGGTTCAACGACGGTGCGTATGACGAATTTTGTTCTCTATTACAGCTGCTGTAAAAGCTTCAGATTTGATGAAAACACAAGAAAACCCCCGAAAAGCCTCTTGTGATGTAAACTTTAACGATTATTTCCTCTCAAAATATGTCTCTTCACAACACTGAACGCTCGACGCACGCTACTCAGAAGCGTTTTCAGAAGTCGCGCCGAAAATCTGCTTATAAAATGCAAAACGTAAGAAAATCGCTCACATCGTAGCTAAACGCGCGCATGTACAAGCGATTTACTCACACTTAGATAGCAATGCACACACACACACACACACACACACTGACATTGACTTGCATGTAATGCAAAAATAATTTGATGAACTCTTGAAGAAATAAGCAAACACATTAAACTGCATCAACAGCAAGTTTACCGCGCTGTAACATGTGGGGATGTATGTGAGTGTGTGGGTGGGTGTGTGGGTGGGTGTGTGGGTATGTGTATGTGTGTGTGTGTGTGTGTGTGTGGAGTTTGTTTGTACAGCTACACATATTTCTTCTTTTAACTCCAAGCGCATCCTTCACGCTCGCATAAGCAAAGGAATTTCGTTGTAATTGCAGTTGTTTTTGTTTGCACGTCTTCACCGAGTTCGGCGCGATCGTATGTATGTGAAAAATATTATTCACGTCGAATAAAAGAGGGAATAAAGCAGCTGCAAATACAACAACAAGTAGTACCTAAAATAAAAAAGTGAAAATAAAATTTCCTTTATCGTACACCAAACGAAAGAGTTGAAATCAAAGAATACAAAGAATTCACGCTGTATTCGCAATAATTGCAGGCGCTGCTGTAGTGAAAGCTGTAGGATCACAGCACGGCTGGACAACAACAGCAACAACAACAACAATAACAACAACAATATCAAGAACAACAATAACAACACAGGACACGCAACCGTTGAAAGTGTGGTTGAGGAAAGCGTGGTTGAGGAGACTTTTAAAGTTTGTTTTCATTGAAATCCATAAAAATGCTTTCACGCAGAGGGTTGTGAATATCGTGGTTTTAATTTGAATGACGCAAGAACACGTATCGTGAAAAATCCAATAGAATTTGCTAGCATTCGTAGAACTATTACGAAATTGAAGAACTACTCGTGCTACTCAGAGCAACTCTACGCGCCCGAGAACACGTTTACAAGTAACAAAAAACATTCAACTACAAAACTTGCAAATGACATTCAATTTGTTTCCTCATACAAACTTCCACATCATCGAATAGCCAGAGTGTGTCTGTCACAGTTCTACCAAAAGGACGATTTTTCATATGCTTAGCAAGCTGCACGCTACTGAAGCCGAAGAAGAAGAAGGACGAATGCCGAAAAAACCGAGATGCAAGACCTTTCAGCTTTCCACAAAAACTGTGAAGATTTAGTTCGCATTTTTAGTTTTATATAAAAATGACTTTTTCTACCTTATAAAATTCAAATAAAGATTCCTAAAATCTTCATTTATACTGACTGAAATAGGAAGCTGAAATTAGTTGTGTTAAATTAATTTTGTTTAATGGTTGGCTGGATAAACAGCTTGTTTGCTCTTGAGGTTCCCGACATCGTGTGTGACCACGAATACACTGGACTGGTCTGCGGAAATTCACATTGTTAAGATAGTAAATTGACAACTGCCACGTCAAATTATCGTTCGCCACATATTAATCTTCGAGCAACGACTGCAAATCGTTTGTCAAAATGTCAATTTGCAATTTTGTGATCTCGACGAAATCCTTACGTTGACGATGTTCTGGACTTCACTCCTGTGAGTAGACATGTGTGTGTGTGTGTATGAGAGTGTGTGTGAGTGTGTGTGAGTGTATTACTTACGAAATTCTACATCTTGCAGATGTTTCTGATGTTGCTACAGATGACAGCTGTTGCAAGCCATCAAGAGAAAGAACGACAGAACTACAAGTTGTTTTCTATTATGAAATACAACTTTTTGCTTAATTAAATAACATCATAAATTCGTAAAGCGACAAATGACATTATTTACTGTCAAGCAGCTTCCTTAAACTGTCCCGTAGCTACCGCTTCCACCGCTTCATGTGGTCTTCACTGACCTGGAGTTCTAAATGAATTTCGTCTCATTTGGTCTCATTTTGCCTGCAGCTGAGTTTTTGGGAAAATATTTCCCTCAAAATTAGATTATCGAAGTTAAATGAACAAAATAACCAGCGTGATGCGTTAAATTATAAGCGCACATGAGGAATCAGACAAAATTAAATGAATCCCTAAAAATGAGAGAGAGAGAGAGACGGCAAATTAAGGGGTGTCGCCGTAATTAATTTATAAAGCATGAGCGCGATGAACGCTTGAATGAATGAACTAATGAACCGCTAAATTCAATTCAATACAAATTTACAACCGCGTTCCGTACACCAGCATTAAATAGAAACGAATTTACTATTAAAGGAGGAAAGGGTATTGAAATTAAAGCCAACTGCAGTGAAAGGAAGCTGTCCGCGTTTCTCAGCTTTTATCCGCGTTTGTCAGCTTTTATCCGCTTTTGTCCGATTTTATTCGCTTTTATCCTTATTTTATGTGCATTTTATTCGCTTTTTTCTGCTTTTTGTCTACTTCTAGCCCACTTTTGGTCTGCTTTTTGTCCGCATTTTGCCCGTTTTTTTACTCCTTTTTGTCCACTTTTGGTCTGCTTTTTGTCGCTTTTTGCCCGTTTTTTCCCGCTTATTGTCCGCTTTTTGTCGCTTTTTCCGCTTTATATCCGTTTTTTGCCCGATTTTCCCCGCTTTTTGTCCGCTTTTTGTCCGCTTCTTGTCCACTTTTTACCCGCTTTTTATTTGCTTTTTACCCGCTTTTTACCCGCTTTTTATCCGCCTTTTACCCGCTTTTAACCCGCTTTTTATCCGCCTTTTACCCGCTTTTAACCGCCTTTCACCAGCTTTTTGCCCTCTTTTCCCCCTTTTTCTGCCCACTTTTTGTTCGCTTTTCACTCGCTTTTTGTCAGATTTTTGTCGGCTTCTGTCCGCTTTCTTCAGATTCTGTCCGCTTTATTACGCTTCTGTCCGCTTCTGTCCGCTTCCTTCCGCTTCCTTCCGCTTCTGTCCACTTCTAACCTTGCTGTCCATTGTTGTGCTTTGCTGTTGCTGCCCGCTGCTGTTGCTGTCGTCTTGTTATTTTTGTTTTCCTTGTTCTTTTCTCTTCTTTTCCTTTGCTGTTGTTGTTGTTGTTGTTGGCGTTCGTAGCAATGGTTTAAAATCGCTAGGAATGCCGTTGTTGCACTTTGCTGTTGCTGTTTGTGACGCTGGTCGATGTTGCTCGTCCAGTTCGAGGATTCCATTAACACTTTCAAAACAACTCGCAACTTGTTCAGTTTTATCTGCTGACTGAATCTCGCACATTCGATTTCCTACCGTCAACTCTGTTTTTGCTTTTATTTATTGTTGTTGTTGTTGTTGTTACTGCTGCTGTCACTTTTTTACTCTGCTGCCTACAATTTTTTGTTTGTTTTCAACACTCGGGAGTTTAGTACGGATAGATATTCGTGTGTGTGTGTGTGTGTGTGTGTGTGTGTGTGTGTGTGTGTGTGTTTTCATTTAAATACGAGCAACTTGTAGTGCAAAAGTGTGATTAAGAGGATCTCTTGATGCTTAAGTTGTTGTTGCTACTACTGAAATTTATTGCTGCTCCGGTTGTCGTCCCGTCCGATTTTTCACAGAGCGACTTGCGATTGGCTGTCCTTCGTTGTTGTTTGAAGTATTTGCAGTTGTAGTTGTTTGCGTTACACGTGCTTTCGGGTGAGAGCATCTCGTGAATGTGTGTGTGTGTGTGTATGTGCGCGTGTGTGTGTGTGTTGGTGTGTGGGAGTGCGTTGTTGTGTTAGTGTGTCGAGCGCCTACAGTAAATAATTAAAAAAAAAGCGCCTGCAGTAAATAATTAAAAGTGGATTTTCCGCTTTCTGTGTTCCGTCGTTTTCATTTCGTTTGCGCGCTCCTTTCTGCCTCCGATTTTCCACCGTTGGCCGTCCCAGAAGAGTTTTCCAGTCTCAAATTTACGCCTCACGAATCGCTTTTGAATGAAAGAAGTTAATAAAAGTCGATAAAATTTAATGCAACCGCATAAAGAAGCCAAAATAAAAATCCACTTCATCCCCCTCATTTACACCTTCACACAAAACCATTCACCATTACACACACACACACACACACACACACATACACAAACACACACACAAACCCACACCCACACCCACACCCAGCCACACACCCACACTTCCACACATTAAAAGGCGAGCGAGTATTTTTTCACGGCTCTCCGTAGACTTGCAGCAGCAGCATTCAGTTGAGCACTTCGGCCCGGAAATTGGAAACATAAAATTTTATTTGTGCAGTTTTGGGCGTTTTTGCTTGATCTTCTCCATTATGCGAACCATATTTGAATGTGTTTTGATTTCCGCTGCCTTCCGCTGCCTACGGATGGAGTGCTTCTGTGTTCTGCGGCTGGCGAAGAACTGCAGAAGAACATTAAGTTAAAAATAAACAGTCGAGAACATTTGCAGTTAAGTTGCCATTCAATTCGTAATTATAGCGAGCTGCGTTTATATGTTTCGAAGTGAGTGAGCAAGTGAGCAACTTAACGATTTAACGATTCTATTTTGTGATTTTAGGCTGAACAATTTCTCACAATCTGCTCAACACTCAACACTTCGCTTGCTACAAAAGACGCCTAAAAGTATGCAGTGAATTTTCGTGCAAGCCTCTCACTCGTTCTGCGGAGTTCCGTCTCGCTGCTTTTCGTTCGTTGAAACTCTCAACGTTTTACAAGATGAAGTCTTTTATTAATTTAAATAAACTTATGAAGATTAATCTTCTTAATTCTTCTGTCATCACAAAACGATCTAGTGTGGATTTATTAATTTATATTTCGCGAGTTTCTAATCTTCTCCGCTTAGATTAGTAAGTCTGTGTTTATTTTTTATTTTACAATCTAAAGCAACGAGTGAAATCAAGCTTTTTTCAAGCTTTTTGCAGAAGTTAGAGGATTTCAAGTGTTAGAGGATTTCAAGTGCAGCAACTCGCAAAAACCTTCCTTAATCTCCGTGAGAATTTTATGTGGAACAAATTAAGATTTTATTTATTTATAATTTAATTTGTCAAAAGAATTTTGTGCTACATAGAAAGCGAGAATTCTGTTTGCTACAACAAACGAATCCGAACTAGAAAGCAAGTTGGAGAAAAACCCTCGCAAATGTCACTGGAGAAATGAGGTCCTTGAGTCCCACACGATTTTGAAAGGCGTCCATGTTTTGGTGAGGATTTTAGAATGTTAATGTTACACAATCTAAGTTTTGTTGTGTTTAGATTCACTTTAGTAAAAGCAAGTTTTTCTTTCTTTTGCTCTCTGTCACGGATGATCAAAACTCTGCATTGGAGAAGCGATCAAGTTTTTCCTTTCCTCACTCTGTGTAACAAAACACGCCTCCTGCCAGCGGGCAGCGGGCAGTCCTGCCTCTGTCCGCCTCCAGGCTGCCCACTCAACTGAGCCAAGTTTTGCCCGAAACTTCTTAATAAAACGGCCTAAAAACCTCGCTCGCCCCGAGATAAACCATCATATTTCGCTCCTCAAAGTCCCGGCTATAAAAACAAAGAAGTGAAATCACATTTTTTTGCTTTGAAAAAATTGAGAGGGGAAAAAAACGTAATCGGAAACTGCAACTTTTTTCGCCATACAGAACTTTATCGCCATGCAGAAGAAGAAGAAGAAGAAGGGATCCCGAGATGATAAAGGACACGAGGATGTTCGAAGGATGCTGGCTGAAATGCCGGAATGGAAGGAAAAACGTGATGGAATCATAAGACTGTTCAAACAAAAAACCAACCAACGCCGGCTACTCTTGAGTTAACAAAGAAGTTCGTAGTTAAACAAGTAAAAAGTTCGTAGCGAACAACAACAACGAGAACGAGAACGAGAACGAGAACGAGAACAACAACGAGAACGAGAACAACAACGAAAACTACGGGAACAACGAGAAGAACAGCAGGAGCGACGGGGAGGAGAGGTAAAAAAACTACAAAATTCGATTGAATTCGGGATGTTTAAGAATGGAATGACATACCAAACTCGCACAGGAATACGACTTTCGTAAACGCCATGAACACACTGTCACACACACGCACACACACACATACACACACACACACACACACACTGATACACGCAAGGACAACTGCAGAGACCAAGAAGTGAAAACATGTGCAAAACTCGCATTTCCTGTACCGTAGAAGTTGTCCTGTCAGGAAAATAATACTACTTACGAAACAACAACAAACACAACAACAACAAAATTAACAACAACAAACAACAACAACAACCTCACCAACAAACAACAACAACTTCGAAATGCCGCTATAAAGACGAAGTCAATGTTTACAAGTTTTTTATCGGGAATTTTAGGTTGTTGGTACTTTTTTATCGAGAGCAGATCCTCCTGCCTCTCCTCGGAGATACAAGAGTGAGAGAGAGAGAGAGAGAGAGAGAGAGAGAGACTTTCTCAAAGGCAGTGGAAAATAAGTGTAGAGCGAGAGAGTGAGACAGGAGAGGGGAAGACGCGTTAATCGGCGAGCTCATGCCGACTGCAACTCAGCCATCGAGAGCACTAAAAGTAGCAGTAAAGTTTGTGACTCTTTGCAATCCAACTCGTTGACTCGAAGTCAACAATCAACAAAATAATTTGGTAAATGTGATCCACAAAGTTGCCAGCTAACTAACTTAACGGTTATAATGAAACTTTCTCGATGTCTACGTGAAAGTTTTCCGTTGTTCTCTTCGTCTTTTGTTTCCTCTATTCGTTTTCTCTTTAGTTTTCTTCAGTTTTTTGCTGCGATACGTTTTCGATTGACTATATTTTCCAAGTCATCTTTCGATGACTTATTTAAATTTAACTTACTAGTTTTTTATTAATTAGTGATAATTAAATACTTTTTATCTTTAAAAACGTTCAATTTATTTATTATTTTCAAAATAACGTTTAACTTTTAGACTGAAAGAAGAAGAAGAAGAAAAAGAAGAGAACCCCTTTTTTCAACATACAAAATTCACCACGTCACGGAAGTCAACACGGAAGCTTTCTTCATGCGCGACTCAAACAGGCTGAGTAAAGAATTGAGTGGAATTCCTGTCAAGAGAGGAATCTCTCTCCAAAAAACCCATGCTGTGTGTCTCTTTAGAGTTCTTTTCTCTTTTTAAATTCTCTTCGTCCTCTCTCTCTCTCTCTCTCTCTTCTAGAATAAAAGAGTTTCGCTCTTTTCCATTTCTGAAATATTTTGAAAAAGTTGGGGAAAAAACTTTAAACTTCGTAATTTTCATTTTTCCAATGCTTAAAACTCAATTTAATACTAGAACTATTCAAATTTATTCAAACTATATTTCTATTGAATAAACTGAAATGGGCTTTCAAATTACAGAATAAATATTTTTAGTCTGGCAATGCTCACGAAGTACATGAAACCAGTATTTGTGACAAATTCATGGCATACTTTTAGGCTGCAATATTTCACTGCTTTATCGACGTATCGAAGAAACATTATTTTGCGTTGGTGAGCGATATTCAAGAAGCGTTTAATCATTAAAATCATTGAAATTTTGAATTCTTTACTAACCGATCCTCATTTTGTGCTTCTGGTGTGACTTTGTTTTGTTTTCCTTCAAAATTTTATTTGGAAATGTTGTGGACAGGAATCGAGTATAGAATCGAAATTAAAAATCTCACAAAATCTCACAGTAATTAAAGAATCTCACATATTAAATGCTTTTAGAAATCTCTAGTTAGCTCTGCTTCTTTTCTTTTTTAAATTTTTAAAAACTCTTTTAAGCTCTTTTTTTTCTATCACTTCGTCTTCTTAACTCCACCGAGTATCGCGATTTCCATCGCTGATGTGTTAATTTGTCAAATTATTGCATCAATTCGATAAATAGCAAGTGGATTTCTCGAAGAAATAATTTATCCAAAATTTATTCATCGTTTTCCAAAATTTATATATTTTCCAAAATTTATTCAGTGCAGAGATCGCGAAGGCTTCTAACGATCCCACGAGATTTCTTTTCATTCCACACGACTACAATTTTGCTCAATATGATTCTGTTTTTTTCTCAATTTTTACATCTCTCTGTTTCATATTTGTGCGGTGATGAGAGTCATCGGCAACATAAATGACCTCCTCTTCGGCTGCTGACTGCTGATTGTGCCAATTGAAATCACGTGCGGACGCCACTTAACGATTCTCGGCTTGATGTCTGTAGAGAGGAATAAGCAGAGAGAAGCCTGCTGAGAGCAGGTTCTCATGTTCTGGTCATGAGAACAACATCAACGTGCTTGAAAAATAGTAAAGAAGTACAAGTAAAATTAATAATGATGACACACGAGGAGTGAGATACCAACTCTACTATAATTTTGGAAATTTTTCACATGTCAAAGTGTCTCCATCCAAAGGTGATATATTAATTTTTTACATTTCACATTAGTTTACAAATTAATGAGTTATAATTGTAATTTTGTTAATGTTTATATAATTAATCTACAAATTTAATGTTAAGGAAAAACTAATTCCAGCTACAATTTATTATTATTACTAAAAACGGGAGTTGACAACTCAGATGGAAGAGAGCACGATTAGCGATCAATGGCCGTTGCTGAAAACGAATTCTTTCGCTCGGTGGTGAACGATTTTGTGAACGTCTGCATGTTGTTGTTGGTGCTGTTGATTGTTGTTGTTACTTTATGGATCGTGAAGATGTAGGTCCACAATAGACGAACAGACGAACAGATCTCGACATCAATAGCTCTGAACTTGGAAGTTTTCTTCAGTTCGCTCCTACATCTGAGATTTTTACGTTTGTTTCCTTCTTGCTCGCATCAACTGTTGCCCCGATATACAAGACGAGGGAAAATATACAGAGAGACAGACATACACATTTCTGCGGTGGCGCTCTTAAAACGTGCTTCTGGCAGAAACTGTAAATCATTGTCGTGCGAAACGTGAAAGCAACAAGTACGGATATCAACGTGTGGATGTCAACGTTTCGCCGGAGTGCCGAGTTCTAAATTTGCTGATCTGTTGTTGAGTTTGCAGAAATTACTTGTAACATTTTAATCGCACTTTTCCACAAACTTACAAACGCTAACGATCACGGGAAGGGAATCGGAGGAGAGAAAGAAGAATTCGGTCATCATCTCCGGAGTTCGGTTTGCTCGTAAGTCAGGTTTGCAGTGTGAAGTTTACGTTGCGGAAAACGTGTTCGCGTGTGTTTTTCATTTGTGATTTTCCCCCTTCAACTTCATTTTAACTTCACTATTGCAAAAAAAATTTTATTTGTTTTTATATTCTTGACATGTAAATTTCCACCAAGGCAAATGAAGGCAAAAAATCCAAAGCAAACCAAATAAACTGATTGAATGCGTCAGCAACAATTGTAGCTGCCCTTAAAAAAGTTGAGAGCAAATAAATTCATTGAGACACGATAAACAATTAAAATAAAAAGCGGCAAAGTAAATACGGAACTCCATCAATCATTTCGAAGACAAAGGAATTCTCAAAACAACTAATAAAGTACAAAATAACTCAGTTAAGACCGGAAAATAATCGCCAACAATTTGCTTTCTGTTGCCGATTCCAAATGCTTGCAGGGAATTGTAAATTTTTCTCACAACTTGTGTAAAAAACGCAATTTAAACGGAAATTCCTTCTTGTTTTGTAACAACCGAAACTGTCAATTGCTTCGAGTTTTGGTTTTCGTGGTGTTTTCCTAATTTTTGCTACTCCTCACATCTCACATATTAAATACGGTTGACCACAAAATTATTCGTCAGCCTAGACCAGGAATTTTGCGGGTTCTTGCATGATATTTCACAACTCACGTGAGCTAAGCAGCTCATGCCAAGCGACAGGCTGTGATATTGCAAAGGGTGAGTTTATCTTCTCCTCATTTATTATTCTCAGCGATCAATTTTAGCGAAAATATTTGCTATTTGCTTTTATCCAATGTGAATAAGTTTACTTTAATCCACTAGCATTTTTTTAAGAAAACATATTCGATTTCTTTGCGAAAATGCAGCTCAAGCAATTTTATATTTATTTATGTAGTTATTTATTTATTTAACTAAGCAAAACATTCTTTGTAGCTTGCACTTGTCATACAATACAACTAAAAACTAGAATACCAAGCAGAAATGTAAAATCTAAATTAATTTATTTGATAAGAATTGCAAAATCTTATTTTTTCCGATGCGAATGATAACATCATTTCGATCCGGAGAACCGAAAGCAGTGGTACAACTGGAAAGTTACTTTCCGGGGATTTTCCATAAGTTGATTTCCCAATTTACTGATAAAACAGCGCTGAATTCCGAAACTGTGAGTGGAATATATTTTCGTATATCGCACCAAATTGCATTGACAACCTTATCAAATCTGAATTGTGTGGTTTTATCTTTCTGATGCATGTCTAATTTTAATTGCTCGCAGTTTTTTGCCACTTTCGCTTGATTAGTCATATAATGCACACCTATTTAAATTTTCCGCGGCGTCTCTAAACTTTCCACTTCGTCAATTTCGTCACCACGCCCTCTTTAATTGCATAAAAAATCACCTTAATTCGATATCATTTGCAGAAATCAGTGTTTGTATGCAATTTCATCACTTGTAACTCTGACAATATAATACGAGCTCTACCAATACAATATCTTAACTTGTTCCGTACAAACAAACAAAGAAACAAACAAATTGCAACTTTGGACAAAACTTTCCTTTGTTTATTTTACTCCGATTGCTACTGCAGCAATCTTGATGGCAGATATCATTTGCCATTTCCTCCTAAAAGTGTCTGTCCTTCCAGCAATCAAAGCAACATGATTCAGCTAATAAAGCGAAGACTCAAGTGTGTTCGGTCACTTCAAGTTTACATACGAAGCTGCAATTCAATCAGAATTAATTGGAAACCAATTCGCTGACGCCTGAAGTTATTACATCAAACGCATCTGTTTTGAATGGTGATAAATAAATTCTTTCCTGCCAATGAAAGGAACGATAAATTCGAATTCTGCGAAGGACTGATGATTTGTGGAAGCAAACTAATTATGGACGATAGATGGCGGTGTTGATTTTCGTGTTGATCGAACTGACGGCGGTGAAGCTTTGTGGAAATAACACAGCTTCGTTAATCTATGAGATCAGCAGGAAGTTTATTATCAACTCCAGTCGCATACCTGAAAAAGTATCCATACATTTTTACAAACGCCTTTCCTCATATATTTGCCTCTCGCTCTCTCTCTCTCTCTCTCTATCTCTCTCTCTCTCTCTCTCTCTCTGTAGCTTTCTTTGCATCGGAAGTTATTAACTACTCTGATTTCATTTTCATTAATTCGCATTTGTTACTTTTAGTCACGCATTAATAACTTCACGACTGGCTTTCCGTCTGTCGCTTTATATGTTTTATTAGATTATTTCGCAGTTTTTATTTTGCAAACAACAATTAAAAATGTTAATAATACAACTGCACCAGCTTTCGCAACAAAGATTTACTAAATACTCGTAATAACTCTGCTGTACCTGTTATGGTTTGCCTTGGAGTTGCAAATGAATGGCGGCGGGGACTGCGCTGATAACGTGGCTGACACAAAGCGAAAAAAACACTAATTCTATCTAGTGAAAGTACACAGAAAGATATTTCAAGTTGTAGATATTCAAGGTCTTGTACGGATACTCAGAAATACGAGTATATGATGTTCATGAACTGAGCAATACGATTTCGATTATTCAAATTGATTTGAACATCAAGGTGTTCGTAATGAAATCTATTCTAATCTTTAAAAAAATATTTGTCATTTTTGGTGGCACAAAATTATTTGTAAAGCATTTGTAAGACATTTCAGTTATTCTCGCGTGTATAAATGCGGAAATTATCACGCTGTTGGTATTTACATGATTTCCCTTTATAATATTTAAATCATTCTTCTAAATTCTTAGAGATTTTCGAATTTTACTTTTTCGCTTTATAACATTCAAATTATTCGAATTTTTCTCTTCTCAGATAAGTCAACCGTTTCAATTGTTGCCATTGAAACCAAATGAAATGCAGACATTCCTAAAAATAGCTCTGTCTGTCTGTGGGAAAAGTCTAACCGTCATTAAGTAGAATACTAATACCATTAATTCGTTTAATTTGCTCTAATAGCTTTTGATTCTTGTTGGATTTGATCCAAATTTTAGACCGAAACAGTGAAAGTAATCGGCAGTTGTAACAAAGACAAGATTGTTTTAGTGAAACACAGCATAAAGGGTACCCTGCATAGTGTCGGTCCCGCTGAAAGCTATTTTCGTATCTCAGCGAAAATACTTACGTTTCTACGTTCAAAATAGTTCGAAGTCAAAATGTTGAAAGATTATATAGAGGAAATACGAGTTTCCTGTAAATATTGTAATATTCAAACTCCTTTTTCCTCATATTTTCTTCTTGAAGTTAACGCTTGTCAACGTTAATGACATATTAATACTAATAATAATTCATTCTATACAATTATTTCTATTGAAACTTTTTTTATTTCGCTTATCAGTCGCATTTGCTGACAACTTCAAGCTGTCAAAATACGAAATACAGTTTGTAATTTCAGTTTTCCAACGCAAACAAGTGAAAACGTCAACCCTAAATCAATGCTTAATATTAATATGTGTGTTTCTTTCTGGTATTAACTTTTCTAACGAAAACCTTTTAAAAAGTTATAAATTCAAAAATACTAATTAACGTGACTCAAAAAAATCCACTTAAAAGTTAAATAAAACTGTCATAACTACAATGAATGAGTGCAATGATTCGTACTTATAAGCATTCTAAATTACAGATTACCAGCGCAGCATCTAAATTACAGATTACCTGGATGCCTTTTGTTTCTCGTAAGACAACCGAGTTGTTGCCTTTTTTATTAAATTAAATATTAATACGGATTTTCTAGTAGTTGTTTAACTTATATATTGTAGATAAACTTTCTCAAGCTTTCAACTAAACCTACTTTACTTTACTGAGATTACTTACTCAAGACACTCCAGTATTTATATTCATGGAGGGTCCTGAAGGAAAGATACAATTTATAGGGAATTTCACAATTGGAAATTTACAATATTCATTGCAATTTTCTTGCTATTCCATTTTGTATTCATATTCACAGCTTTAGAATTATAAACGAGCATTAAATGAAATATCGTATTAGCGCTCGCTTCGTAGATAAACTATATTTAGGCGCGTGCTGTGTTCAGTATTAATTTGCATGCCGGCGTGTATTTTTTATGCCGTCTGAAAGCCAAACAAACGCGTGGCGTCGACTTGTCTGGCATTTAGCGCCACAGCGCGCGATAAAAAGGCAGTCCGCACCTAATAATAAGCTGCAGCGGGCTATTGAATTGAGCTAAATGTTACTGCAATGTGTGTGGAACAAAGTAATCGTGCAAGGAATTAGAAGTAATCATGGAGATATTATTGTGTTATTACTGTGGCATTTGTAGGGCGATAACGTAAATTGTATGCATGAACTGCATTAAAAAGGAATGATAAGTAATTCGTAGCACTAATCATTGAATATATGATTGTCGCTCCCGCTTACGAGAGTATTAAGTGTCCCGCACTTCGCTCGTTTAATCGCATAACCGCAAATTTAATTTGGTTTGCTCTCAATTACGAATTTGCAATTAAGTGCGACATCTTTTGTAGCGTCGCATAAAATCGAATTATTTGATTATGTCCTTGTCGTTGTTGTCGCAGTCGCATTTCTTGTTAGTGTGATATAACAAGTATGTCGCCAATAACTCGTAAGTCGAATATCAAGTTCAATGTCATCTCTCTGTCTGTCTACCCGTCTGTATCTCACTCTACCAAGCTGCGTATGCGTGGTGCAAACGTTCCTCACTTCTGCCAAACCAGTTCGACAACACGTTATCACTCCAAGGTTAAAAGTAACAGCTGAGTAACTCTTACAATACAATACACGTTTAAATGCGATGCAGCACATATAGATCGACCTACCTAAATTTATCCTCGCGCACGTGCAACACACTACGACGCATACCTTCGTAGGTATCTCGAGTTTCTCTGCAACACGAGAAGAAGAAAAACCTCTCAAGTGAACCCATGAAAGTGGGATCTCCAAAAAACTGGTTCCATTGTTGGTTAACCGGTTTTTTTATTTCTTTGACTGAGGAGTCGTTTCAGTGACGCAGTCGCAAGTTAGGCTTTGGAGGAGATACGAGTGTCGTATGTGACCAGTCGATGATCTCATGAATGATACAAACAATCAATGCAAAGTGAGACTTCGTGGATTAAGAAGACCGTGCGCTGGTCCCCGCCAAAAGTTCTCCGACTACGTTATTGTGATTCGCCCGGTGATCAATGGTTGCTCGTGCAGTGGAAAATTTAAGCGAAATTTATTCTTTTGATTTATTGCTAATATTTACAGAAACAATAATAAGTGCCAAAAATAAGTGACAAAAATAATCCTGAAAAGTGAGTGTAGAGAACTTTGAGGAAACTGGTTTGTGTGTGCGAACAAAAAATTTGTTGTTTGACTTAACGAGAATTGAAGATATTTTCAACACTTCATGAATTTCATAAATAAAATCTCGATAATTGCACTTGGAAGATCATATTTTGGTCATTTACAACTGATAATCGATAGTTATTGCGTTTGTAGTATTTTAAAAACATGCGTTTTTGCAAGGAATTTAAAGGTGTAGAAAATACAAATTCCCCCAACTCCTCCTTTTTTGTCCTCCGGTATCATTTCCCATCTTTTCCCAACGTTGCCATTTCTATTTTTCTAAGGGGTTTTCAAACTTCACAAAACCTTTGTAGTTCTCAAAACACTGAATGAAATCATTGATAATTGCGATAATTAAAATCGTAACGGCCGATACGTCCAATATCCCCATTATCTCCAATTAGGAAGAAAACGCGTATCGAACTTAATACAACCACCGTCTCCGCCAGCACGAGACATTACGTTGAAACTGATAGAGTCAATAATTAATTAGAGCTGTTAATAAAAAGCGGTTGAAATGTTCCGCTACTTCACAAGTTAATTCCATTGAATAATATTGATGGCTTTACGTAATGGATGCGTATCGAGAAGTCGACCACAGACAGACACACACACACCCGATAAGCAACGTGATTGATGAAGAATACAGTTTTAAGTACTTTTCAAATTATTTATTTTGTGATAAATCAAACGCTTCTGTTTTCAGTTTTTTGCCATTTCTGCCAAGACGAAGCATTAAAATTTCTAACTAACTGTCAGCTGTAATCAGTTTTTAATTCCTAGAATAACATTTGAAAAGTCAGTTGCTAATTTAATTAATGCATTATAAACGGTGTGACATTTTTGGATATTTTTAGGCCACCTAATAATGATGGAGTGCAAGCACTCGGGTTTTGATAAATGAATTCAGGAATGCAAAAATATACTCTACTTTTTAGCACTGCTTAATTTAAATGCTCAATTTTTCAATGTCATCTGATTAGTTAGCCGTGTGAATAAGGAATCGAGTTATCGTCGTGATAATTAATTATTTCACGTAAAGTGATTAATTTAAACGTCACTTATATCTTCGATTAAATTTGTTTTCTAAATTTATAATCGCTTGGCAGATACAAACTGATTTAACTAAACAACGAAATTCAAACAACACTCGCTCATCCTCGTTATAATTATCAGCCCGATATCTTTTATAGTGCATGTATAGATAAGTTGTCAGCGTTTGCGGGCTTCGTTACTTCTACCATCCAGACATAATTATCTAATTACATGTCTAATATCACCGCTAATAAACGATAGTCGCGTTCGTTACTGTAGTTCGAGTTTTTCTTTATTGCCAAAAAATGGGGGACGGCAATAAATCGCAGAGAACTTAACCGCAACAGGTTCACAAGTGAGTTGACTGTAAGCGGAACCTGTTGACTGTACGTTCGCCGGTGCTACTTTGTTGCAAACGTAGTGGTTCTCTCGGAGGACCATTAGAGTTGCAGGTGTTTTGAGTGGCATTTTATGCAGTAATTAAAGGCATTTACAAGTTTTAGGAAGCATTTTTTGGGTATATTCCTTGTTTTACTGGATCTCAGTTCATTCTATTTTAATTTTCCTCAAAAGTGTATTTAAATTAAAAGTGTAAATTAAAAGGTAGAATCTTCTCATATACTTTTAGATCAATCTTATTGAATGCCGCAATTACTGGAGATCAAATACTATTCTGACAATTCTAGAAAGAGTCTGAAAGAGATACCTTCTCTCCCTGTCTAAACTGAGCAGAGAGCACCATTTTACAGTTGTCAACGGCATATGAGACCGAGTTGATTCAAAATGAGTGCACCAAATCATAACCAGACGAGAAAGTTGTCATTTCTGGGCTTCAGCAATCGGAAAAAGGTAAGTTGAAGTGGCGAACGAAAGACTTATCTGATCTTTAGAACATCAAAAGATGAGTTTAACGAGAATTTAAAAAGGTTTCATAACTGCAGGAAATGCTTTGCCAACTAATTTGCAACTATGCAATCCTTTCCAATCCGATGAACCATCAAATCTTGTTAGCTGACCCTCCTTCCACATACCGTCATTTCTACTTTCTCGGCTAAAGTTATTATGCGAAAGCTTTTCGCTGAGAAGTAGGGAGCTTTCTGCTGAGAAGAAGAAAGCTTTTGTCTGCAAACATGATATGGCAACCCCTACTTACAGATATTGAAAAATAACACCACAGCAACTATCACAACAACTGACTGTCACACTAATTCAGGGACATCCAAGCAGACAGACAGACAGATAGGTAGATAAACAGACCGACAACTGAACAGATCCGAGACCGAGTGAGCGAGGAGAGTAACGGCGAGAGGTTTCGTTTCAACTGTCGTCGGAAAAGAAGGGAATGCGTTTGAGCGCAACAGGAAATCAATATTCTTGGTCAAGGTTAATGGCACTCAGACTTTCACGGCCTAAACGATAAACTTGCGCTGACGACGCGCAGTTGGGGAGGGTTTGTCAGCGAGGGGTGGGTTGCCGAGGGGCGACGTAAGATAGGCAGGCATTAAATCCACACATTAACAGCCGCTCGTCACGCTTTCACACTCAGGCAAAAACGTGTCGCCCGCCACTTCAGAGGTGGCGAGTTATTAAAACAAAACGTAGAGCGCAGATAAGTTAGCTGCACCCTGCAGCGTACAATGCACACTGCACAAATGCTGAATTGCGATCGGAAACGTGGAAACTAAATTAATTTAATTGCAGCTAAATGTAAACAGTAACGAAGACTGATGAGGTGTCGGACGAAAGGACTTCCTGCCTTCTTTTTGTTAATTTATTGGGTTTCTTCAAGGAACTTATAATGAAATACCTGTTCTAAGATGGATGTATCTTGTCGGACGATATTTGTAAAGAAGGAATTAATTTAATTATAACGTACGCATGCAATTAATTAAGAAAAAACCAGAGGACAGGTTTGATTTTTCAAATATTCGCGGTTTTTTTCATGTATGTAAGCAGAAGTGTGAACAGTATGTCTTTTATGTCATTATTGCGCACATAAAAATAGTTCTTTGAACTTTCCTGTCATAAAATCAACCGAGACTTGCATGCAAAAACTATACTGAGCTTTCTGGGAAAAGCAAAAACACCCCACAGGACGTTAATAAGTCAGTTCGGAGCTTTTTCCTCCTCCTTCTCCTGCTGCTCCCTCTCCTTCTGATGTTTCTACGGATTCGGCCTTGCATGGCCTTGACCCCTACATATGTACGTACCGACCTACAGCAACCGTCCACGCCACAGCGGCTGCGTTCTCATCGTTTCCTCAATCTGCTACACTGATAGCAATGGCTTTCGAAGGATTATACGAGAAACTGTGAGATGTGTGGATTTATCTCTCATCTGCATCTTATTCCGTTTTATTTTTACGCTGTACGAAGGAACATATTAGATATTTCTGCCTGGCTGAGAATGAAGCCTGAAAATAAGATGGTCCGCTGATGATTAAGGGATGAAATGAGAGCTTAGCTTTCGCTCTGTCTCTGCTAATATTGTTTTTGCAGCAGTAGTTGTTGTTCCTGTAGTTGTTGTTGTTCCCGTAGTTGTTGTTTTTCCTGTTGCTGTAGTGAAAAGCTCAATTATTTGCAGAAATCCATCTACGACTACGCAACAAAGTGAGCGAACGGAATTCGGTCATCGATTTCACACGATTTTTCCAGTTGTTAGAAAGTCAATAAGCTTGTTTTTGCTTCAATTTACTGTCCTCCACGTTTGGATGCTTCATAATCTGATTTATTTTTACGGAAATTTTCGAATAACCTGTGAAGAAAAACGCTTCTTTGGATTCCTGTCGTCACCTCATGAACTTCGGCCAGTATTTCAATAAAGCAAATACGTCAACTACCGAGTGACTACGTCAAAACGTTCGATGCTTTGCAGGTTGCCCTCCTCCCTCATTGTTGTTGTTGTTGTTGTGGTTATTGTTGCTGTATTGTCGGCATTCCTTTGTTGTTCGCAGCTCTTTTGCTGAGCCAAATAGCAGAACGGCGGCACGTGTTGTTGGTAGAACGCGCTCGTAAGCTTGCAGACGCTTAAATCCTCCTCTCGGCTGCACTCGGAGACACTGAGACACTGAGTCTGCGCACCATTGGGTACCGTAATCTGTGCTCCACGAACTTGACATTACGTCGGCGGTGCTTCCGCATCGCAGCTACATTCGTTAATTGCTGTTTCGGCCCAGCAGTCGCGGGCGACTGCTACGACACAACGAGACCAAATCACGAGTTTGTGTAGCAAAAGTGTACAAATATTTTGTTGCTGTGAGGCAAGCGGCTACAGGTGACTGCTGGCAGACTGGTGACTGGTTATTGCTGTTGGCTGCTAGTTAGTTTTTCTGGTGGAAATTGGTCGCGCGACATCAGCGCGGCAGAAACGCGACACCAACGCGATTCTCCAAACTGGTTGGCAGTGACAAGTTAAAAATCAGCAAAACGTGTGCGAATAAAGTTAGTAAATTTAATAGCTACATAATTGCATGTGGATTATTAGTTGTGGAAAGAAAATCAGCTGTAAAAACTACAAGTTCGACTGAACAATTTAAGGATTCGCCTTCTGCTTGCAATACCAGGATGATTGCAAGCGTCTGTAAATCCCTAATTAGATAAATTCAACCCGATATAGAGGCTCTAAAATTAGAAGCAAAATTGTGAGTGTAAATGCTTGTGTGTGTACGTGTGTATGTTTCTGTATGCTTGTATGCGTGCAGCTGGGCCACTGTATAGTTAATTATAAATCCTTCTTCAAGGTCAAAATGAAAGAATGAATTGCCCGCTAATCCTTTTCCGTTGGCTTCACCTGCTTAGCTTCCCCGTTTTGGTTATCATCTCTCTTCTGGTTACCTTCTCTCCTCTGATTACCTTCTCTCCTCTGGTTGTCTTCTCTCTTCTGGTTGCCTTCTTCTTTCTGCTTTGTTCCTGGTTACCCTTCTAGTTCGATGGACCTCGAAATTCTCACCTGCCATTCGAGATTTCGTTTATGTTTTCATACCCGTGAATTTTAAGCTCATAAATCATGGGCCAAACACGAGCACACGCACGCTCACACACATACGCACGCACACACACACGCGCACATATACACACATACACTCACACACACTGTGATACCGCATCCCTGTCGGTGGGTGGCGTAGCAGCTGCGAGCTGTGAGTGATTGCATGGCGGTGTCCTTGAACGATATGTTGTTGCAGTTGTTGTTGTTGCGATTGTTGCAGTTGTGGTTGTCGTTGTTGTAGTCATTGTTGTTGTTGTGATTTTTACTATTCACATCCTGGTTTTGGCTGCAGTTGAATTTTGCATTGACGTTTCTAAAAATAGACTTCGGTCTGCAAGACTTGAGACTTCATATGTAAAACGAGATTTTTGTATAAAATGAAAAAGGACTCATCGAAGTCAAATCTAAATTATGTAATACATTTGTAAGGCCAGAAAACGCCACAACCATGCGGGTTTTTTTTTGATGATTTTGGATATTTGTTTTCTTTAATAAACAATTTTAAATAAAAAAGAAATTCTTGGAAATGATTTGGCAGTCAAGACAAAAACAATATTTCACATTCTAATATCACACTAATATAATATTTCAGATAGATATCTTATTTTTAAATTTAAATAATAATTTATTAATGTTAAACAACAATCATATAGTCAAAAAGACAATTAAAATACTAAAACATAAAAATCCCCAAAGAAAAGTTTAAAAAAATTAGATTCTGAAGTGAAAAACAAAACCTTTTCTCCCCACTACTAGTTGTAGCCGATAAAAGAAGCAGCAACAACCACACTTAGCAGATAAACAACAATGAAAAAGAAGAAAGAAATGCATGAAAGCCACAAAGAATATCCTGCCAGAGTACCAATTAAATCCATAAAAACTCTCGTTAATTAAATGAGGATTTTTTTTATACTGACATTAACGAATGGATACAACAAGACAGCAAAGTATTGATGCGAAACATGGGTTGTGGAAGCGTGGTGAAGGGGGCAGGTGGTTGTGGGAGGGCGTGGAATAACAACGTGTTTAATTATGCAACTATAAAAAGGTGAAAAGAAACTAAAATAAGCTGCTTTGCGAGCATCAACGTGAAAAGAAGGCACATCAGGTTGATATTAAAATAACTACGTTGTAAAATAATATCGTTTAGGGGATAAAACTAAAAATATCTAGAAATTAAGATACTCACAAGTTGCAATCTCTTTCGTTTCGATTTAACTAACCGAAAACTCAAAACTAAGGCTGTAAAAATGACACTCTTCATGCTTCAACTAGAGTGTCGACTTATGGTGGCCAGCATTTTAAACTCTCCACATCGAAACGCTAGGCGGTTCCGATTCATCGCTTTAAAATACATCTGAAAATATCCCCAACCTCATTGTCAAAATATTCCCTCGCCAAATTCGCTGCACCGAAATTCGTTCTTTGTGTTTGTTAAGGAAAGTCGAATCGCGAAATGGTAACAAATAAGTTGTTGCATTCAAATTTCTATTGGCCTGTTATATGCACGTGTAGCCGCAACATTTAATTTATTCTTTCAAAAGAAATAAACTAAACTTAGACGATCTGCTTGACGATTAACTAGACGTTCGTGCCAAAATTTTTACATATTTCGGGTCGAAATTGATGTCTCTCGGCTGAGAGTCTTCTAAAAATATTTTATGATTTATGATTTTAGGCGGTGAATATTTCTAAAGTTTCAAACAAATTGCTCGATCATAAAATCCGTGTGTCTGATTGTTAGAAATCATGTTAGAGATGCTGATTTTCCTATCGTATTTTAATGTATTTCCTCCCTTCGCAAACGTAAATACTTAACAAAACTATTTAAGGGTAAAAATCCATAACCAATTCAAATCAAAACTCAAGATTGTGTAACCGCAATCAATATATTGACAGTTCAATATATCGACTGCTGCTGTTGTGTTTGCGTTGCTGCGTCGCATTGCTGCCAAGACTGGTGCGATGTTTACCAGTCTGCATTAATTGATTCCTATTGAAATCAATTATTGTATTATTAAAAGAGCGTGACAGTGTTTTGCGTTACCCGTAGTCGTTACATGCGGCCAACAATCAAACATGCTTACGTTTGCGGAGCGGTAGGTAGACGTAGAGGAAACACGCGTATGTGTTTGTGTTCCATGCAGTGCATGGAAGAACGTTCGATCAAGAAATAATAATTAAGAATTCCAGCGTTCGAGTTTCACTTTCCGTCCTTCAAAAGCTAAACCTTCACACGTACTCATCGCTGTACGAATCTACGCTGAAAATATAAAAATAAAATTTTATTGAACGTTAAAAATCAGTAACAAGAAGGTAACTCACTGAAGTTATACAACAGCCTGAACTCTCAACGCAGAGTTTTATATTAACAAGAACGACTTCCGAAGTTCGTTTCAACCTGATTAACAATAAATTCTTCGTTTTATCACTTGCAGTCGTGTGGAGATGAGGACCCAAACGAGGTTTATTTGGACACGGAAATGGAAAAGGTTTTCGCCGGTCCCAACACGTTAAAGGACAAATTCGAAGTCACCAAGTTTATCGACCCAAATGATCCGAAATCGTCGCTCAAACGTAAGTTCGCCGAAACAAAATTTCAAGTATGCAAACGTGACGCGTGACGTTCCTCTGTAGCATAAAGAGGAACATTTTTCTCCAACATAAAGAGAACAGTTTACACTCTCATTTCCCTTTTATATTCTCATTTCTCTCTTAAGGAGTCTAATAAATGATTAAAAGTTCAAAAATATGTCTACGAATTTCACAAAACTCCACAGAAAAAGAAATCTGTCATTACAGCTGTCAACTGTCAAATGTTTTTCAATAAAAACTCACTTTCAGAACAGCGCAAGAGTCTGGCAAGCGACCTCAACTTCGAGGAGGATTCAGAGTACGAGAGTCATACCGACCCCAGCTGTGCAGTAAACGTCCAGGGCTACGATGACATTCCGGAGGACTTTCCGCTGGTATCGGAGCGAGCTGAGCATGGCAATCATTCAGTGAGTCGATGCCTACCGTTTTCAGAGATCGTGTATTAATATCTCTCTCTTTCCCACTCCCTCTCTCGCCACCTGCAGGACAATTCGGCCGAAGAGAAACACGTGCAATTTGTCAGTAAGAAGAAAACGGTAACCAGTCCACCCGATCACGGCTACGATGAGCATCCGCCGGACAACCAACACGAGCGCAAACGCCGGAAAAGGTTGGTACTCAGTCGCAATCGCTAGATCCAGCTTGCTAACCTAGCTTTGTTACCATCATCAGCCGTCATCAGTATTATCGCCAGCGCAAGTATTCGCATCAGGAGAGCGCTGAGGGCAAGAGGTCCGCGGAGGAGAGTGGAGATGGTAGCAGTGTTCGCAAGGTGTCGGTGCAGCCAGAGGATGCGGCACTCGAGGTAGGTATGCAGATTTGAAGAACTTTTGCTGTTGAGCGCCTAGAAATCGCGAAGTTTTAACTAATAACTTACCAGTGTTATTTTATTTGTTGTTGTTGTATTCTCTCTCTTTCTCTATTTCTCTTTGTCCCACTGTACGTATTAACAACTTCAAGCCTACAATACCTGACCCACTGACCACACAGGTTTCAATTTAATTAATTTCTTTGGCAATTTTGGTTTTAGTAGACAAAATATTCAGTAGAGAACAAAATTCTAAGAATTTAAATATTGCGACTCTCTTGGAGGAACTAGAGATGCCTAATTAATTTTAAAAGAGGTCAAGATTAACTTTTGAAATTCATTTTTTTGTTTTCTACTGGAATCTATTTGTATTTTATGCATTTATAACTTTTGAAATTAATAAACTCTGTTATTTCTCTCGATCATCTCAGGAAGCCGATCTCAACGAGCTGACATCTCATCGCTCCGACGATCCGCGAGCCTTGCGACGTCACAAAATCCATCATTCGTCGATCAAGCTGAGAGAATTGCCGCAAATAAACATCGTGGGATTGCAGTTAAAGAAGGCCATCGATCGTAGTCCCCACGAGGTGAGAAAGTAGAGATCGCGGATAATCAATGATGATCCGTAATCAAATTTCAACCTGTGCTCTTCTAGATCTTCGTACAACTCGATGAGCTCATCGGCACCGGCGACGATCGCGAGTGGAAGGAAACTGCGCGCTGGATCAAGTATGAGGAGGATGTTGAAGAGGGTTCCGACCGTTGGGGAAAACCGCACGTGGCGTCGCTCTCCTTCCACTCGCTCCTCAATCTAAGGCGTTGCCTGGAGACGGGTGTGGTGTTGCTGGATTTAGATGAGAGAGATTTGCCGGCAGTGGCGTATCGGGTTGTGGAGCAGGTGAGCGAAGTGTATTGCGGAAATATCAGAAACTATTTCTTACACATGTTGTTTTCGCAGATGGTTATCGAAGATCTGATCGATACGAACGATAAGCCGACTGTTATGCGCTCCCTGTTGCTCCGCCACAGACATGTACACGAACATCAGAGCGGATTTCCGTTCACGAAGCGGAAATACAACAGCTACACCAGTCTACAGGTGAGTTTGGCTATCAGTCACCATCTCTGATTTTACCGATTTGCATCGAACACCGTGCATTGCATTCTATTATGTAATTACATATTACGTAAATGATTTCAATATATATTCGGTTCATATAATCGCAGTATCGTCTCTTTCATCCTTTCGTATTTGTATGTCCCATATAATTTTAGCTTTTATTTTTTAACATATATTTGTAATTGTTGCTATTATATTTCATTAAATTAACTGTCAAATAATGCACGTATCGTGTGTGTCTCAGTGATTAACTTGCTTTCTTGAAGTGTGTGTGCTTTTTGGCCATCTGAACTCGATATATGATCGCGCACGAGACGAGACAATTCCCGTCTTGAATGCGAGAGGAGAACTAAAATGAAGCGAGCTTTTTCAGTCGAAACGAATATCTAGGCCAAGATCGCTTTTTTCAGACGAGTCGATAACCAAGAGATCGCCCAAGTCTCGGAAAATCTCAGTCGATTCGTACAAGTCGAATAGTCACTGGAAAGATTATAGCAATAACCGATATGGGTCACTTGGTGGCAAGCAATATCATCCATGTTTTTTATAAGATTTACTTAGTATCCTGCTGAGAAGGATTGTATAATCATAATATCGGTAGAGTAGAAACTGTTTATATTCCCTCTTATATTTTGCAGTCCCATTACATGCATCTAAATCAATTTCAATTAATCTCAAAATCAGTTATTAACAGTTCAAATAAGGGGTTGTCCTAATACGACGCTGAAAATATAATATTATTTATCAAATCATTATGACATCATTAATCAAAAGATCCGCAGTAATCTAGGCGACTTTGGAGAGATACCATTCTCTGGTATTTGCATATACCATTCTCAACACAGAAGCATAGGAACATATATAGTTATCAGCTATATGCAAAACATTATCGTTCATAGTGTATATATCATAAACGCCCATTACATGCCCTTCTTTGTTTGTGAACTACAAGGTCCAAATGATGTTTTGTATTTGAATTTATTGCGTGTGCTTTCGAAATCTATAAGTTGGCACGGATGAGCATCGACCAATGCAACGAACAGCAGATGCGCCTCAACGCCAGAAGGTCTGTTTGTGGAACACTGAGTGCGCCGCCGCCCGCTTTTACCATCGCTTCAGCGGCTACAACGCGAAGACACTCGACCATGTCTTACATGACTGTAAAGTTGGCTTAAATTTCTTTTGCTTGTGTAGCGTTTCGTTATCGGTTTTCTTTGCGTTTCTATTCTAAGTTGAACAGTTTGAATTCTATATTTCAAATTATGGTACTTGCATATATCAAGTACTAAGCCTACTATGAACCACAAAGCTTAGTATTATCCTCACATAGTTATATTTAAAATAAATGTTCTTGGTGGTACAAAATGTTACGTTGCTCTTCCCCAATTGTCATGACTTAAAGCGCCCTATTGAAAGACTACTAAACTATATACTTCCGACAGGATACTATACTGAATTTATGCTATGTCAAATTTAGTTTCTTCTATTAGTTGTTACTTTATTGTTAGTTGTCTTATGAACTTATATATGCGAATTAAAATGTAAATACAACCCTATAAATTTCCCTGAAATGCCCGCATGAACTTTTGTGCTGACTATAAGCTAATTTATTCCAAAGAACGTTCCAAATACTATTATTTATGTTGAATGTATCCGTATCTCCGGACTTGTGGTATTAGATCGCAAAACCTATTTCATAAAAACAACAATAAACGCCATCTGCTTTGCTTTTTATAGAACTTGTCGGAGGATAGGAAACCAAAAATTATTCCTGCCAATGAGTTGTGTGGCAGCAAGAAAAGCAATGATTTGAAAATCGACATGAAGGACGATTTGTTTTCGGCGTCGCAAGAGGATTTGAAGAAGCTACAGAACGACACCATTCTGAAGAGAATCCCGGTGGGTGCGGAGGCCACCACCGTTTTGGTAAGTTAGGTCGGTCCTTTAATTAGGTTCACTTCTCACTCTCTTCCCTTTGGCATCACCTCGCCCAGGTTGGTGCTGTTGACTTCCTGGAACAACCCACCATAGCGTTCGTCCGTCTCACCGAGGGCGTTTTTATGCCCAGCATCACCGAAGTACCTATACCGGTGCGCTTCATGTTTATTCTTCTGGGTCCGAAAACCTTAGATCTCGACTACCACGAAGTGGGTCGTTCAATTGCCACCCTGATGGCCAACGAACACTTCCACTCCATTGCCTACAAAGCCGATGATCGCAAGGAGCTCCTTTCGGCCATTAACGAGTTCTTGGACGACTCAATTGTCTTGCCACCCGGTAACTGGGACCGCCACGATTTGCTGCCGTTCGAGGAACTAAAAGCCAAAAAAGATTGGATCCGCTTTCGCAAGAAGAGAGCTTTGGAGAGCAAACAGGAGCTGGAGAATAATGCTCAGGAGAAGGAGAAGCTCCTGTACGAGAAGAAGGCCATGGACTCTACGGATGGCGATGATGACGACGGCAAGAAGAAGAAAAGCCCGCTCGAGAAGACCCATCGTTTGTGGGGCGGTCTACGCAACGACCTCAAGCGTCGTCTGCCCATGTACAAAAGCGATATACTCGACGGCCTCAACACGGAGACGCTAGCCGCCACGATCTTTATGTACTTCGCCTGTCTCTCCACGGCCATCACGTTCGGCGGCCTGGCGTCTGACAAGACGGCCAATCTGATCGGCATCTCCGAGACGTTGCTCAGCACCTCCGTTGTCGGCATCGTGTTCCACGCTCTGGCCGGGCAGCCACTGGTGATCATCGGCACGACGGGTCCACTGCTGCTCTTCGATGAGGCGCTGAACAACTTCTGCAAGGAGAACGAGATCAGCTTCCTCACCATCCGCGCCTACATCGGCATCTGGCTGGCGCTGATCGCCATCACGGTGTCGGCCTTCGAGGGCAGCGTGTACGTGCGGCTGCTGACGCGCTTCACGCAGGAAATCTTCTCGGCACTCATAACGCTCATCTACATCGTGGAGACCATCATGAAGTTGATCTCGGTGTACAAGAAAAATCCGCTACTGGCCGACTACAACCTGCCTCCGCCCACGCTGCTTGACAGTCTGGGAAACAACACGTCCACGCAGCTGTTCAATCTGACAAGTGAGGTGGCCAATGTGAGTACATTCGATCCCCAGCCACCTAAAGGACCCACCAACATGCCCAACACCGCGCTCTTCTGCACCATCCTCACTCTGGGCACCTTCACGGTGGCCTACTATCTGAAGCTGTTCCGGAACTCTCACTTCCTGGGCCGCAATGCTCGCCGCGCTCTCGGCGACTTCGGTGTGCCGATCGCCATCGCCATATTCGTGATGGTCGACTACTTGATACCGGAGGTCTACACGGACAAACTGAGTGTGCCCGAGGGCATTTCGCCGAGCGATCCCGAGCGACGCGGCTGGTTGGTGGACCTGGATCCGACGTCAATGTGGATACCTTTCGTGTCGGGCATTCCGGCCATACTGGTCTACATACTCATCTTCATGGAATCCCACATATCAGAGTTGATTGTCGACAAGGCCGAACGTGGGTTGAAGAAAGGTTCGGGTCTACATTTCGACATCGTGTTGCTGTGTGCCCTGAACAGCTTCTGCGGCTTCTTCGGCATGCCGTGGCACTGTGCGGCTACCGTGCGTTCGGTGGCGCACGTCTCCGCTCTGACATCGATGTCGAGGTGAGTTGGCGTGTCGGTAGGGAAGGAGGGATCTTGTTTATGCAATTTTTGTGTGCGGTTTCTTACAGAACTCATGCACCTGGTGAGTCGCCACGCATCATCGATGTTAAGGAGCAGCGTGTCTCCGGTTTCTTTGTGGCGCTAATGGTTGGTCTCTCGGTCACGATGGCACCATTGCTACGCTTGATTCCCATGGCGGTCCTCTTCGGGGTCTTCTTGTACATGGGTATCGCATCCATGAGTGGCGTGCAGTTTTTTGATAGGTAGGTGAACGTTTCGTTTTTCAGATGTGGATAAACGATTGTAACATCTTTTCAATCCTCGCAGGGTGGGATTGTATTTTATGCCTGTGAAACATTATCCACCCACGCCATATGTGAAACGTGTGCCAACCTGGAAGATGCACTTGTTTACCACCATTCAGGTGCTTCTTCTGGCTGTGCTCTGGGCTGTGAAGTCATCGAAAATCTCTCTGGCCTTTCCCTTCTTTCTGATTTTAATGGTGCCCATCAGAATGAAGTTGGCCTTGCTCTACAAACCACAAGAGATGCAAGCGGTAAGTACAAGATTGTGGGGGTGGGGGGAGGTGTAATTGTGGGCTGGAGAGACAATTTATTAGCTACTGACCAACTTGTCCTCAATTCCTTATGAATCAAAATTTCAGCTTGATGGAAACGCCGCCAACGGTGAAGAGGACGAGCCCGACTTTTACGAGGAAGCTACCATACCGGCCTAAGACAGCAACCTCAACCCTAAGCAGAAACTAGTTGGAACTTTAGTAAATAAGTAGTTGAAAGTAGTTTTTGATTTCTTTTTAATTACATGTGACGTTACTTAACTTTTATTAACTCTCCGCCGATATATCGTGATAGGATAAAGCTATAGAAAGTCCGAAAATGGTGTAAAGTATTGAAGGAAAGTTAGAAAGATTGTGCGGTGCGGACGAGTCTTGTTTTTATTAAAAGTAGTTTCCAAATGTTTTTAAATTACACACTAGGATAATCTGAAAATAGCGAACTATATCATGGTAGACATGTAAGGAAATGGAATTGTGATTGTTTCATACAGGCCGGGAACAAATGAAACTGTGCGCGATTTTATGCCATCGGCTGATAGGAAGACCGGAACAAATGCTTCTTTTTTGCTTCTTTTCGGCAAACTATAGCGAACTCTAGGTCGACTTAAATTTTATTATTCTACTAAAAGGCTTATTTTTGATAGAACGCAAGAAGGGAGGCACGTGTAAACTCGTTCCTTCTGCTGTAATTGCAAGATGAAAAGCTGCTTGTTGTACCTTAAAATGTATCAGGAATTTGAAGCCAAGTGCAAATACTGCGAAAATCGAGTGTTGCTAAAAGCAATACATCTCTAAAAATATACATATATGTAGGTCACAAACGTAGTTGTTGGAAATCTTAAGAAAATGCAATGAAAAGACGTTGACACTTTTTAAACGGTCGTGCTTAAAGTAAACCCGCGTCATTCTCACGTCGCCTAAAACATTCTAAAGTTGTTATTCAATATCCTGATCCTCTAATTCTAAATAGTATTTAAGCCCTTAGTAGAGAACAGTTGGAGCCGCAAAAGTCCTTAAAAACCACCACGAGAAATTAGAACTTATTTAGAAGATTCTTGTACTACTTTTCCTCTCGTGATAACCAAGTGTCAAACACAGCTTGCCCCAGCTTTACTTTCGTACAATACGGCTGAGATAAGTTTTCCTTAATTATAGATCAAGAGCGTAGATATTTTTCCCTATATTCAGTATCTGTAAACCTTAGATAAAAAGTTTATCAATTTTACTTATAATAATAAAGAATTGTATAAATTAATTAGAATTAGAAAATTGGTTTCACTACTTTTTATACAGGATAGAGTCAAGTATGGTCAGATATGTCCTGTGGTGCCGTTATATCTACATCCAGCGGTCTTTATCTGCTAAAGTTTTTTAAAGTTCTTTGGAAGTCAGATAATCACTTATAGACCTCTTTAACAATCTACTTGGAGTATACGAGTCATAATTTTGGATCGGTATAACATTAATTATACTCGAAAATAGATGATTCAATCTTTTTGTTGAGAACTTCTAAGAATCAATGGCAACTTCTTAGAAAATACTTACGAAAACGAATGAGAGAGAGTCGAGAATTCCGAGATTTCCTAAATTCTTTTATGCTTTTAATACATTTCATCCCACTTTAGCGTGGATATTCTAAGTGGGAAAAACTCCTGTCATAAAGTTGAAGCTCCATAAACCGGACATTTTTACGCCCATCGTCCCGTGGTGCGCTGGGCAACAGGACCAACTGCACGGCAAACGAACCTTCCGAGATTGCATGCCATTAAAGAAGCCCATTAATAGGATTCCCCTTAATTGCAATCGAAGCGAAATTCCCCGTATACCACGAAAATAGTTGCCCACAATTAGAGGAAAAATAAAACGCCCCACAAACCACCAGCAGATTTTCATTCGCACGCTTTACCAACCGCGACGTAATAGAGGAACCCACGAAATTGTTCGTAAAGCTGCGGAATCTATTTAAAATTTTCACCTATTATCACGCGGATGAAAGAAGGGCAAGACGTGCACAGCACAGCAAGGAGAACAACGTCGGGTTTATGCGGCTAAAATCGAGTGTTCAACTAATATTTATCGCGTGTTGTAGTTGTACAACGGCAAAGTTTGTTGTGACTGATAGAAATAAAAACAAGCTATAACAACAACAACAACAACAACGACGTGCCAACATAACTTTTTATCGAGCGCAAAATTTTCTCAACAACGAAAATAACGATGTTGATTAAAGTTGCCAAAGCATCAAAACACGTGAGTGTGCGTAGACCTCAGAGGGGGACGGGGATGAGGAAGGCGGGTTATCGGCCAAATTGTTAGAAAATACTGCAATTTACAACGTATTTTAGCCACTTAGCGGTGCTCATTATTGTGAGAACCATTTTTGCCGAGCGTCCACATCCTTGCGCAGCTGATGGCTGATGGTGCGAAGATTAATGAATGCACGTTGCGTGGCATGTTTAGTTGTTGGTGGTGTTCTGCGGAGAAGAACGGTTAAAATCGTACTGTAGAAGAGTTAAAAGTCTACCGCAGAAAGGTTAAGAGACTCCTGGAGAAGGGTGAGGGTGAGAAGTCTCCTATATAGAGTAAAGAAAACTTTTCTTCACTTCAAAGCGGAACTTCAACTTGTTGCACATTCCAAGAGGTGACAGGTGACGCTCTTGCACTGCTGTACCGACACGAAGAGTTACAAATTACAGTCGAAAAATCCCGCTATTTAAAGAGCAGCTGACTGAGAGCTGAAATCGCACACATTCGCTCTTTTAAAAACATGCGCTCCATAAAGTCACTCAACCAACGCACACTCTTCTGCGCCGAAGAGTGAATAATGTTGAGCTCAAAAAAGCTGAAAGCTTTAGCGGCGCGGTAGCACGCATCCCGCATCCTTTGCTGCCGAAGGCGAGCTTCTACTTCGTCGCCGTGGTGGCCGACGCCGACCGAAAACGAGCCGCAGAAGCTGAACACGAAAATGTGGATACACCACCGAGACATCCTGAAAGGAGAAATTTTAGAATCAGTTGAATTCGTAACGGTGAGGCGATCGGACGTTTGCATTGCATCTCGGCGTGCTCGCGATTATAGTGTGGCAACAACAGCAAGCAGATTTCCAGTCTTCAGAGAAGAGCAACCGCAGCTGCTTCTTCTGCTTCCTTTATTAATCGGTGTATTCGAACTGCAACAACTGCAAAAAGTGAGAAGAAATCAGCAGCCAAAAACTCAACCATATCAAGTCCGTTGCATACTTTTGTGCGCTCAGTTTAGCGACTCGTATGTGTGCGTGCAGCAAGAAAAGCGTGCGTGTGCAGTGATTTCGTGCGTCGTTTCGCGTTGCGTGCAGTTGTTGTCGCCGCTCTCGTGTTTTTAACTTGATCTCGATAATTGTTGTTGCACATCCGTCGTCCCTCTCGCTGTCCACAACACTCGCTGTCGTGGCCTCAGTCGTCGTTGCTCTCGTCGTCGTTACCGTTATTGTTTCCCTCGTTCTGTCGTTAATTTTTCTGCCGTTTATTTGCATTTTCTCGCCCTCTGGTGACACCTCTTGATTCGCTTGATTTTCCTGGTGTGGCAATCGGTTTCCGCGTTTTGTCATCAAGTCAGTGGATTCTGTATGCATCGTCCGCGAAAATTATCCAAATGTCGTTGTGGATATCTAAAGCGTCAAGGGAAGCTGAAGCTTGAAGGAGGCGCACGTTGAAATGTAGGTCACCGTGTTATATCCGATTAAATTTGAAGATATCTGAAAGTATCGACATTTAGATCAACATGAATTAAATTGTAGATATCGAGATTTTCTCTAGAGCTTCTAAATTCTTGCAATTTTCACGAAGAATTTATGATTTCTTTAATTGCAAGGGAAATCCTTTCCTGAATTCGTTTCTTGATATTTAAATAAATCGCTCTTAATCCATTATTTTATTGAATTATATTACATTTTCTAATATAATATATAACAAATATAATATAATTCATGAATATATACGATTTCGTATAACTTTCGAACTTTGCAAAAAACAATTTCAAAAAAACTAACATTTTTTTTAAAGCTACGAATAACAAATAAAAATTATCCTGCATATACACAACAAAAGTTCTCTGCCTGTCTGTCCGCCAATCCCTCTCTTTGTCTTCCTCTCCCACTCTGTCTCCCTTTGTTCTACCCTCTCCCTCCTTCCTGTGCTCTGAATTTCAAAGATTGGCCCATTAATTCATAATTTCCCTTCTCCAACCCGCCCGAACCGTAAATTGGCGCCCAATTTCACTGCAAGTAGGAGCCGCAAGTAGGAGCGTCTTTCCTGTTACTCCCAACTTTGTGTGCATCCACTTGTGCGGCCGTCTGTATGCAAATCTTCTTCTATTAAATGTTCCTGTCTGACCGCCTGCCTGCCGGTCTGTCTACCCGCCTGACCACCCTCCCGCCCGCCTGACCACCCTCCCACTCGCCTGCTAGTGCGCCCATCCATGCCGCTGAATCTTTATCTGCTTTTGCGCGCTGTTTGTGCGCCGTTCGTGCGCTCCTTGGACGGATCATAAATACTCAGCCTGATTTACGTTTACGGATGATCATAAATCTGCTCTCAACTATCGACGGTTTGGTCACGCCGGCTGTGAGTGCGCGAGAATCGAAATTGAATTCCAAATGGTCGATTATAGAATATAATTCGAGTTGAAAAATAGTTTCGAGTTGAGTTATTTAACGGGGAGTCCTACTGAAAATTCGGCGGGTAATGTACGACTGAGAAAATTAATAAACGTTATTTTGTTCGCCACTTTAAAGTCTTTAAAAATCCAATTTAAAGTCTTAAATCTCAAATTCAATTACTCAGCTACACCCAGAAATGGTGCTTAAAAATTCTACGAATGCGGAAGCAAAATTTGATTAATGACATCCGACACAAAAGGCAAAGCGAATGAAGTGACTGAAAGAATATTAAAAGCGAGGCACGCAAACCGGGGCTTCATCTTCAAGGCGTCCACGTATCAATACATCCTTCGCACACACACACACACACACACACACACACACGCAAGAAGAGGATAGGCACTCCCCTTCCTGCCGCCCTCAGCACACGTATAACTTATGATGACGTCACATTAGCACGATTTACAGCATTTCAATAAGTCAACCTCGAGTGAAGATAAATGAGCTCCGACATCGAGAAGTCGGCGCCCCCAAAAAAAAGTCCGAGCCACTCATTTTCGCGAGTAATAAACTCCAATTTTATAAACGCAACAAAACGTAACGCAACGTAACGCAACGTAACGCAAGAGAACGTAACGAGCTTGACGTAGGCGGCCATTTTAATATGCAAACAACGTGCAAAAATCAATTTTCAAATAATAGCGCGCTGGAAAAGGATAATAGAAACACTCACACACAGACACACACACACACATGCACACACATACATATATTACGGCATGGCAACATATAATTTCTACGGGAAGAAGAATTAATAATGCAAATAAGTGTGCCAGGAGCACAGCAACAACAAAATAAACGCTAAACTCGCGCCTTTATATTCCATTAAAAGTTGAAGTCTGAAGACTGAAGTCTGTTGAAGAATTTGGCTTTAAGGCGCGATTGTATAGCTGGGCAAGGGTGTGCTAATGTGTGTGTGTGAGAGAGAGAGAGAGAGAGAGAAGGTTCGGCTGAGTGGAATTGTTAATAAGCGATATTCCTTGAATTCTTTTGCTCTTTGAGTTCTTTTGCTTCTTGCTGCTCCTTTACAAATGTAAATAGATTTCCTAACACGCACACACACACACAGGAACACTCACACATGCCAACTTCAACACACACACACACACACACATACACACACACATCTAAATTCCTTCGCATCCCATAATGCGAACAGGAAGCGCGTAAAAGCCATGGCGGGAGGGGTGGGGGGCGTAACCAGCAGGCTTAAAGTCATTAATCTTCGCGCAGAGACGCCACCCGCAGACGTCCTTTCAAATCAGCACACGGCATTTCGCGCACCGCTGACAGTTCAACTTTAGATTTCTATTCGTTTCGGTGTTTAGATTTCCCTTCGTTTCTTTGTTAGCATTGAAAATTTCTGGAATTCATTAAAGAAAATAATGCGAAATTATTCAACTCGATGAGAGATAAGGAAGCGAAGATTTTTAATGTTGTATTGAGTCCTAAAATGTATTCTTGCGTAAAACTACTCAACTTTTTTCCTTTTTCTTCCCAACTTTTTTCCTATTTCTTCTCAACTTTATTTTTATTTCCACTTAAATTTCTTTTATTTCTCCTCTGCTTTTAGTTCTCTATTTCCACTAGTTCTCCTCTTGTTCTCTTGGTCCTGAAATCTACGTTTTCCAGGACTAAAAAGGTGTCCTTCTCTTGTTTGTTTCCCCGCATCGACCCGCCCAACTGTTGATCCTTCCCATCTGTTGACACAATAAAAACGCAATTAAAAATTCATTTAATTAACTTGTTTGCGTCTGTTTAATAATCCAGTTATAAATAAAATTTTAATTGAGTACAGAACAACAACAGACTCGGTGTGAGAATAACTAATTACGTAGCTCACTCTGTGAGCTTGAGTTAAAATAGTTGAAAATAACTTGAAAAGGATCAACAGAGAGAGGAAAAATGTATACATATTTTTCCATATCTGAGAGCGTGATGTGAAACTGTATTGAAATGCTTCTCCACTGACAACAGAAATGAGAGCATCCGAGGCGTGGGGGGGAAACGAAAAGAAACTTTCTTTCCTTTTTTAAAGAAAAGTAGTTGTGTCTTGAAATTAGCAGAAATGACACTCAACACAAATTCTTGCTGAAAGCGTAGAAGGGATTAAAACATGAAAGAAAAGCGTTTATTGAGGACAATCTACGCTCTAATTAATCGCTTCTTTAAACGATGTGTAGAGCGATAAGTAACGTTAAGAAACACGCTCGACTTGCTGCGCTCGCAACATCTTGAGGGCCAACAGAACAGAATCGACTTACAGAAGAAATTGCACTCGACTCGTCCTCGATCCCCGCAGGTACGGCGAGCGGCGAGCGAAGCCGTTCTCTCAGCGAGCCGTTAATCCAATAAAAGTAGCTGAAGTGGCACTAAATAAACTGCAGCGCCACGCACGAGTTGCTCGCCCTGACCTAATGTAACCCTAACGAGTGTCTTGCGGGACCCCACCGCCCACCGTACGTAGAATGGAGACGATGAGGATCGTGTTGCTGGTGAGTGCGGGTGTAGCTAAATGTATTCGTGGCAAAAAACTCTACGAGGATTTCAGAGCTCTCAATAACCCGAAGAATGCCTGCAAGAATAGCGAGAGGTTGTCAAGTCTGAAATAGTGGAAACTTCTGCTGTCATTGCAGAAACTTTGACTGTAATCGTAGAATCTTCCACTGTAATAGCAGAAACTTCTGCTGTAATAACAGAAACTTCTGTTGTAATAACAGAATCATCTGCGGTAATAGCAGAATCCTCTGTTGTAATAGCAAAATCGTCTGCTGTAATATTCGTACCAGAAACTTCTGCTGTAATCGTAGAATCTTCTGCTGTAATAGCGGAAACAAAGTCGCTCGTAGCACCACCAACTGCTGTCCTCAGCGTTTATTTCGTTTGTTCTTCCAGTTGAAGTACGAGTATTTCGAAAAATAACCTCAATCCTTCGCTACAGCTACTCCATCTTAACTTGCGGATACATTGTAGGGATCTGAAGGATGAGACGATTTCTCTTTTGTTTACACATCTAATCTTTGCAGTGAAAAACTGCTGATTCAATGTTCTTCTCGTAAACATTCTTGCACTCGAAGCGGCGAACCGACCTCAATTCGTGATGGTCGCTTCGTCGTCCTGGCGGAAATTCCCCACCTCCCGCCATCGAAGCCATCGCTACGAAATATAATATTATTTTAGCTAAATAAATCTACAAATTACGCAATCCCAGCAACATCTCATCTCCAGTTGAATGCGTTTCCATTCGAAGATTGATTCGGATCCGGCAGCATGCAGTGCCACACAAATCACATGTTTTTCATTTCACTGCAAACTTGCAATTCCACTCGGAGGGAAATATTCTTCGGAGAAAAATATTTTGCAAGACAATCTTTTGAGTTTTCTGCTTCAATACTCGGCCATAAAGTTGTGAATAAACAGCCAGAGGCGATGGAATCGCATAAACAGGCAACATTCGGTGGAGAAGTGCAATTTCAAAGGATTCGTGAGCTCGTGGCTGGAGGTGTAGGGGCGACAGTGAAGAGGGGCCAAGGCAACATTGTAGCCTGCAGAGGGAGTGCTCAGGCCAACCGAAAAACACAGACAGATATTCGGTTATGGTGCGAAATGAGTGCACATCCTCGACCACGTTATCAGCATACTAAACAGGTGGCTTGTGAGGCTGCTTGTGAGGCTACTTGCTTGTGAGTTCGCTTGTGAGTTCGCTTGTGAGTTTGCTTGTGAGTTTGCTTGTGAGTTCGCTTGTGAGTCTGCCTGCAAAATATTGTTGTGCTACGTCTGCGAAGGTACGAACGAATGCCGAGAAAACGAAACCCACTTGATTAAAACCGTAAAACTGGCGTTCAGTAGAGTAAAATGAATTTTATTTCAGCTACAAACTGATTGATTTTAAATGCAACCTAAATTTCATTTCATGCATCAGTCAATAAGGACTTCAATTTTCAATTTTAAATCTTCAGTTATTCAAAGAATGAAGCGAAAGTTTCAATATTGCCAGTGTACATTTTTGCCCTACTATACTAGCTTGTCGTAGCTTATTTTGCCATCGCAGTCTTCATATAATAGTTGCGGTTTCAAGAGAAAGCAAACCCCTCTCGCACCCCACATCCCCTTCTCAATGCCTGCTGGAGAAACTCAACCAAGTCCTTCAGAAACGCGCAAACACAGTTTTTCAATCCGTAAGCTTCGCTTTGTTGCGATGGCTGACAACTACAAACGGTTACTCTAGTCATTGTCATCGTGTGTCCGTGAACTGCGCCACTGTGACATCAGTGCAAACAGTGGCATGGACGGGACTTTTTCGGGAAGGGGACCAACAAGCAGTTCTCTGGCGCTCGCTGTTTATTTTTGCTTTTCCTCAATTTCGCATGATAGCAGTCGAGAATTCAATTGATTAAATCAACGACACCGAGTAATTTGCAAATAAAATTTGGACCTTTAATAAAAATCAGGTATTATTTTCAAATTTTAAAGGGCGCACGTGGGCCTTCAAAATTTAAAGAATTGGTCCACGTGCCCTCTTTCATTGTCCCTCTCCACGCGCTCGAAACTTTCCTATTGTTGCTGGATGCGGTGTCAACTATGAATGGCATACAAAAAGCGCACATCAACATTCTTCTCCCCCTCCTTCTGCTGACTTTCGCAACCATCACATCTCCACCCCCAACCCCACCAAAAAAAAGAAAACCACACACACACACACACACACACACATACCCATCAACACATTCACATGAGCTGCGGCACAGATACACTTAAACCGTCAGCTTCAGCAGTTGACACGATTGCGCTTTTTTATCGCTGTGAAACGAAAAAGCTGCTGAAACTGAACTTTTTTTTCCTTTCGCACAGATAGACAGATATCCTGCCGCAAGGATAATAAAGTGTTTGCTGAAATGCTTTGCAAGCGGAGGCATTCAACGGACAAACACGCCAACCGCCCGCTTGACATCTCAGCGACGGATTATTGCGGGCGCGCAATTGTTGCAGTCGTCGCCGGTCGCCGCTCGGTTGTCAGCCGCAATCGAATGAAACTATTGACAGTTTCAAGTGCCATCGGGCGGCTGAGTCTAACATGCACTCAATGTTAGTGGATTTGAGTGGAAGTCATGTGCCGCGCGGCTTCAGTTGTGCTTCGGTTTGAAGGAAGCCGTGAGAAATACGTGTTATTTTAAAAGGTTGAAAAGGTTTCTGTGTGTTTATGCACCTCAGCGATGACAGCAGAGAATCTCAGGTGTTGCGAGTCCATTATCTGACAACTTACTTCATCATTCCGTCGCTCAAACCTCCCCCAACCCCCTCGGAATCCCCTTTTCGCCACACGATCCCCCTCAAGTGTTATTTATTGCTTCAGAATTTTCACTTTTAAAATTTAGAATTTATTTCCAACACAATATCTACGAACTCCGCACCTTAATATGCTCATTCAATATTTATATTTGGTTTTTGTTTCCTTTTTTCCTTAAAAGACGAGCTTTATTGTCTCTCCTGGTCCTTGAAAGTACAGTTGATTACCAAAAACAACAACGACATCTTTTATTTCCACACACAGCATTAATTTTCTTCGCAGACTAGAGAAGACAGCATATTGCGTGCTGTTTTTCGTCATGGGTGTGCCGCCCCGCCCTCGTCCCTTACAATTCCACTGCTTTTCTTATATCGGCCGCAGCTGGCACAACGGGCGCCCTCACTTCGATGCCGCGCACCGGTTTTCGGTCCAAGTGATGAATTATTTTGTAAACCTCACTGCGATCCAAATCGATTTTCTTCTCGGGTTTCTGGTACTTCATGAAATTAACTCTGGTAGGTGAAAGAGAGAGGGATGGAGAGAGGGAGAGAGAGGATACGGAGAGTAGAGTGAGATAGAGGGTGAGATAGAGGGTGAGATAGAGGGTGAGAGAGAGATAGAGAGAGATAGTGACGAGGAGAGTGGTGGAGAAAAAGGTGGAGAGAGTGATGTGGAGAGAGTGGAGAGATATTGGAGACAGAGGGGATAAAGAGATGGGGGAGAGAAGGATATGGGAACGGAGAGGGGTGATAAAAAGAGGAAAAGAGAGGGAGAGAGATAGAGAAGGATGGTGTGAGGAAATGAGAGTGTAGAAGAGAAAGTGAGTGAGAGAGAAAGAGAGGAGGAGTGAGGAAGTGAGAAAATAAAAGTGAGAGTGAAAGAGAGAGTGAGTGAGAGAGATAGTCAGAGACGGAATTATAAAATGATAAATAAATAAATAGCTCTAATGAGAATAGTGCAAAATTGTGTTAATAAAAACTTAAAAACGTCAACAAAAACGAATCGTCCAACATTAATAATAATGAACAATTATATCAAAAGTGTGGTCTGATTTTATTGATGATGCAAATCGCTGTAAGTCGGTCACAATGAAATGCACAAAAACGAGTTGAATTGTTGATGTACTAAATTCATGAATCACAAACCTTGTACGCAGTTATATTTCAATTTGGTAGACCTGTAGCCTTCCTCATGATAAAAAAGTTTAACCATCTTAAAGTATTATGTAGTGTCTCCTCTTTGCTATCGTCCTACTTTTAAAATAATTAATTCTCATGAAGGACGCTTTCTAATATAGAACTACCCTTCTTGCATCTCATCCCCAACCATCAAGACAAACTGAACTCCCACCTAACTTAGCTCACCTGTTAACTTCCAATTGCGTAGCCACCGAAGCATCGAAGTACTCGCTGCAGAAGAAGATAAAGAATAACTCTGTGAATCCATCACAATACTTACCGCAGGATATCGCGCGAAATACGTTCGCCATTAAGCAAACGACTCCGCAGATCGATCAACAATTAAACAGAGTGACAGGAAGAGAAACGCACACCTAAACTGTGGATGCCGATGAAGAGTAAGAAGGGTGCAGCTAAAAGATGAGGGAGGGAGAATGCAGTGCAGAAGGAAAAAGAAAATAATTAAGGACATGCGAAAATGTGCAGGAATGAACTACAAACAAGGGCTGCCACATTCGAGAAGCGCACAAGACTTCTGCTCTCAAGACGTACTTGGGATCGTAACCCAGCAGAGGGCTCTCGTAGGGACAACTAGATGTGTGCCGAGACGACGACATTTGCGATGGTGATGGAAGCGACGGGTGTCGCATGTAAACGAGGCAAGAAATGAGATGAATTAAGAAATGAGTGACCTTTGAATGCTTGCTCTCTGTCGATGAATGAGTAACGAGCCAAGCAAGCTGCACTCTCACGGCAATGGCGTTTGCGAGAGAGTCAAGAACCGAATCTTTTCTTTTTTAACTTTTAAATAACAACCGCCTTTGAATCCAGAGTGCAACCAACTCGCCAACTGCAAGAAAAGGGAAATCTGTGCATAAATTACCCCAAAGTAGAGCCCGTGATGAGCTCCGCCTGCGCACTCAGCGTCTCCGCAATGAATTCGTCGTTGTAGGCATCCTTGGGACGGTACCAGCGCCGGCCTCCGGGCAGCACCAGCGGACGCTCCGAGGACGGTGTGAGTGGACCGAAGGCGCGTTTGGAACGTGGCTTTGGTTTACTTTTGCGTTCCAGATGTTCCTCGAGCTCTTCAATGACATCGTGACGCTGTTTTTGGGATGTAATGGTCGTCCCCAAATGTTTTATTTTTCAAATGTTTGTTTACATCACAAGCGATTGTTTCGTGGTTGTTATTGTTGTGTTGTTGCAGTGGCAAGGGCGCAGCACAAACCCAACGCAGACACGGGAAAAAGGAAAGCAAAAATAGACCAAAGTATTTCTAACATTTGAGGTTCTTCTCTAAATAATTTAAAATCTACTTGGACAATCTAATTTAGTCGTGCAAATTATTGCCGAATCGAAATTCTATTTATGCGATACTAGGCGATGTTGACTGTGAATTCTTATTCATGCCAATTTCTTATATTTCAAAGTGTACTCTTTGCCGCTGTAAAAGACCAAAACCTTTAAATAGGGTTTTTAGTTTTAGTATGAGGTATTAGTGTTTAGATTAGGAAAGTTTTAGAAGAGATTTCGATATTTTGCAGAGGAGGATTAATCTGGAAATTCATTTCCATTCATATTTATGTAAAATCCCGACTGACTAACTTATCGTCACTGAACCTAGACCACCTCTGCCTCGCGATAGAGCTTTCTTATGAGATGGGATAGTGTTAGAATTGATTGTGATCGTTGAACTTATACTGACTTTAAGGCTCACATTAAACAGAAATTCCGCGATTGATGGTTTTCGTTTTTAAGTTCCCAACTACGTTGTGGCCAACTTCTAAGTAGATATATTTAAATATATTCTAAGACTCAGCTGAATGTGAGAAGAATATTCTGAGGAAGAATAGTTGAGTTTCGAATTATAAACCGTGAGTTTTAATGCTTTGTCGCAATACATATCGAGCGTCATATGCCCTTCAAATATTTCTCGAATAATGGATAAACATTTTCGAGTTTTCCAGACAATGATACAGACTTTAAAAGAAAAATAGACCTAGAAAAGAAGAGTGAAGCACTTCTAACTCTTTAACCAGGAATTTATCTGCAACATTTTTTAGATTAGCAAAAACTACAATCATGGAAGCTTATAATTCCCCCACCGGAGGATAGATTGGGGGCATTAATTGAATATGTTAACTTGAAAAGGACGAAATAAACTCCGCTGTCTTTAATACTTACTTTTTGTTTCTTGAGATTCTGCTCCTCTTCCATTTGGCGAGTCTCCTCCTGATGTTGCCGTGCTTGTTGCTGCTTAGCAGGATCCCGAGGTGTTTCCTCATAATAATCATTGAGGTCCCGAGCTAAATTCGGATCCATCTCTTCCTCCAGCTCGTGGCGCTTCTCCTCCTTCACATCCTCTGCGTCGCCCTCCACAGCGTCACGGTTGTCGTTCTCAGAATCACCCCCGCGAGACACTATCAAGTGTGAAGCATTAAAATTAATAGCGACCTTTCACTCGTCCATCTCCAAATTACCTTCGAGCTTCGAAGTTTTCTCCATCTCTACTTTCTCGTTGTCTTCTCCGCCCTTCTCCCGTTCTTGCTTCTCCTCACCATCCTCCTCCTCCTCCTTGCTTTCGGCAATGCGCTCCAAGTTGATTTCCCGCAGCTCTACTTTCGGCGGCGGCACCTGTTGCAGCTTAAATGCCGGCAGCAGCTCCCCCAGCTGCTTCGTCACTGCGTCCAGCGTCGCTTGGATGGTCGAGGGCAGTGTGGACAGAGCCTGCAGTTGCTTCTGCACATCGGCCAGCTGTCGCTCCAACGCCAGCTCCTCTGCGGTCTTCCGCTGCTTCGGCTGAGCGTTGGTGAGCTCCCGGCTGACCTTCGACGCGGTCTCCCCCGAGTTGACGGCCTGTTCATTGTTGACGGTAGCGGTGCCGCTCGCATTGTTGGGCTGCTTGTCAGTTTCTTGAATTTCCGGCGAGGTTTCTTTTTCCTTGTCGGCTTTTTCTTCGTCCTCGCCGTTCGGACGCTCAGTGTCGTCGTCAGCTGGTTTCTGTTCTCCATTGACAACCGCTGCTTCCTCCAGATTCGGTACTTCGCTGTCGGTGGGAGGCGCCTCCTCCACAACCGGTGCGGCTGGCGGTGGTGTTGGTATTTTCGGCGGCTCGGGTTCTGCCACCGGTTCGGCTACTTTCGGCTTAAAAGAAGAATTTTCAGTGACGTGAGTTCGATTTGCCTCCTCTCTGCCTGACTTACCACCGCCGGTGAAGCCTCCCTCGGCGCGGACTTCACGATCTTAACTTTGTACGCATTTGCGGCACGTTGTTCGGCCTCGATTTGCTGCTTGCTACGTGGTATCGGCCTGTTGGGCTTCTGCAAGAAGGTAGTCCACTTCTTGTTTTCCTTCTCCTTCTCGGCCTTCGTCTTGGCGGACTCCTCGTTCAGAGTCCTCAGCACGTCGCTGCTCATGCAGACACCCGGCTTGGGGAGAATCCTGTAAAAGTTGACACTGTCATTCAAATAACACGCAATCCCTTTCGGATCCGGCGAGAGGAATGAGCGTGACCACCAACCCCATGACGTTGTGTTCCTTCAACATCTCCGACTCTCCCGACAGAACTGCGGCGATCTCCTGCTCGACCAGTTTGATCTCACTTTGTTCGGAGAGCACTGAATTCGGACGATCGCTCAAATCCGTCAGATACTCTTCTCGCTCGCGCAAGTCATCCGAGTACGCTTTGGAGGAGCCGACGTCCAGGAAGGATTCCGGTGTACTGGCGTGCTCTCTGCCGAGGATGGGGAATTGTTTCGGCGCATTCTCTGGTTCCTCGCCCTCTCTGTGTGCGAGTGAAACTTGGGGTTTTAAGAACATCGAGAGGCAACGCTGTGACTCACCTACAAACGCCGAAGTAGAAGACGTTTCCGCAGTGCGTTATAATTTTGTGCGCCTCGTCGTGCAACAATGGCGAGGCTGCCGTGTCGTTTATGCGCACAATGACGTCACCAACACGCAGACCAGCCGCTTCGGCAATGCTGCCCTCAGTTACCTAAATTAAAAAATGATTTATAGATGGGTCTTTATGAGGAGAGAGAAGGGAGATATTGAAATCCATTTATAATACAAACAATAATGAAATGAAGAATCCCCCTTACCATGAGGTAACTGGATATCTGAGAAGAATACGCCGGAGTTGAGTAGCAGAGAGAACTCAGCGTCTGACAACCAGCAAGAAGAGAGCGAATACAAACTTGACATTTAATGAAATCAGCTGTTTCTCGAAGTCAGCGAAAGAGAACGAAAATAACGCTGAAAATCTATCGTTAGCAGCAACGTCCGAGTGTCAATGGAGTGGCTGATCGAGCACGCAGGCAATGCAAAACGACAACAGAAACCTTTAATTGACATCTTGATTTATGGCCAACTTAATGACAGATGCAGGTTTGACCCACAGACTGACAGACAGATAGACTTTTGTGACGAAAACGTGTTGAAAGGCACACGAAAAAGGTTATAATGAATTTCATAGAGCGAAAACAGGGAAAATGTTATGCAATTTCAGTCGATAAGAGAGCAATCACGGAATTAAGTCGGGGGAAATTTTAGCAAATAAAACTTGAAGCGACAAGAACATTTTCGATACAGGAAGCAGAACAACATTATGCAATCACTTTAGATTTGTGAGAAAATCTTCAGTTACATGTGGATTTCAATATCTAAATTGATATTTTTTTACTCCTCAAACACGCTGACCTTCACAACCGTTAGCGGCACCTCGAAGTCGGAGCCGCCCACCAGCCGGAAGCCCCACGGCACGTTATCGAAGCGGCACATTTTTATATCGGTCACCATTTCGCTCCACTTTTCCCGAACGTCTGTCTGCGTCCCACTGCTATGAGTTCAGCGCGCAAAAAGGTCGGCCCTGCAATAAATTCCGGCACTTAATGGTCCCCACTACGCGCGATGAGATGACCTCTGATATTTGTTGTTGCTCCTCTGTGTTGCTCGAGCACTCTGAAGTACACACGCGCGATTCGTATACGAATCAAATCGAATCGAATCAATTTTCAGAATTTAGTGGCTGCTGCTGCTGATGCTCCGTGCGAATTTCCTGCGAACGACTAACTGTTGCTTTCTAGCCGGCGACAACGTGACTGACAGCACTCGGTGTTCGGCAGCACCGCATCAGCAATCGCTACTCGCTTACTCGCTGCTATCGACAGTAATCGATTTTATTGCTAGCGCGGCAGCAGCGCGGCGTTCTAGCTGTCAAAATACGCGCAACTCTGCGACGAAGGGGAGGCTGAATGAAGTGCTTGAAGTGCTTTCGGCTGAATTCGTTTTAATTGCTGCCGAATTTTATTACTCTTCGTGGTGGATTAATTGATTGATTGATTAGTGGGCCGGTTGGCTGTCGTGGAGAGGGAGGAGGATGAAACTCGTTGGAGGCATTGGTTTCTCTTTACTAAATTGATGTCCGGTATCGATGTTTAATCGGTGGGATTGCAGAGAGAAGGAAATGTCAAGTCATGCAGGAGTTTAGAAACCAATAGATTTGGATCGAAGGATTTTCTTATCGATACCGTGGGGTTTTCTAAGAATGTCTTCTTACAAAACTTTCTACAGAGGATCTCACAGTACAATCTTTTTAATTTTGATTACCAGAGCAACTAGCTTGCCAGAGAACTCATAATTATCATTTTAAGGCTTTTTTTTCTACGTAATGGGCCTATTATAATGCAATAATCACCACAATAACCATATCAGCGAAGTGTTATTCTAACACTTTTCCAGAAACGATATAAATGTCACCCAATATTGAGAAATTCTTCTAAAATCGTTAATAATATCAAACCACATCTATTTTCAGTTGTGACAAAACAAAAGAAAATGGTGACATTTCGATAAATATCTACGTTGATTATGTATCTATATTGGGTTTCATTTACATTCCTACATGTTAGCAATTATATGGTTATCGTAGTTTCCTGTGGTAAACTTCAGAAGCTTGGTTACTACATCGTCTTCAAGGCAATTTTTTGCAAGATAACACATTATTCTTTATTAAACTATTTTATTTCCATACGTTATATCATTCCAATTAGCGATATTTGCCATAAACTACGTTAATATATTTACATATTTGTAAGGAAAAATAGTTTTCCTTCGCAAAAACACTTATCAATTCACAAACATGAATTCGGAATCCATTGAAAGAAAAGTTATTCAGCAAAACTAGATAAGATATTCTAAGGAAATTATGTTACGGGGGCGAAAAGGACTCTCCAGAGAAAATCTTATAAAGTGAATAAAAGGAAAATACTTGGAAAAAGTAAGGAAAAAGTGAAAGAAAAACAAAAACACAGAGAAGTAGTTAAAAAGAAATGATGTGTCTTGTAGAGTGAAGATTACTGTTCACGAATTTCTGAACCTCATGAATTTCAAGTGGTAGAAATAGAATTGAGACTGTCAAAATTGTTGAAATGACTTGTTGACATCTGTGTAATTCCGCTAAATATTCGCAAAATTTTTTATTTCTCTTTTTTATTCACTAAATTTTCAATTCTTTAAACCGAAAAGAAAGGGAGTTTGTGAAGACTCGTAAAAAGGTTAAGATTCAAGTTTTCCCTTTGCCACAAAACCCTGCAATTAAATTTAATGAATGCAAACGTTAACCTTTTCAAGTCTAAAAATTCCTCAAGCCTCTCCACTCGCACAAAGGTTGCCTTTAATTATCGAAAAGTCGTTAAAAAACACACTCGAATTGAAAATGTTTCATGCGAAGAAACGGAGGAAAAAAGAAGGTTTTCCGTCCCTTCAATCCACTCGGAATCCGTCAGAAAACCACGAACTTCGGCCAAGTGCGCTCATGTAGCCGAAAGTGTGTGTGTGTGTGTGTGTGTGTGTGTGTGTGTGTGTACTAAGTACGTTGTATGAGTTCGTATTGAGTAAATCATGAAATATTTCGTGACTTCGCGCGTGTCCTTCGATGGACGTTTGCGTGTTAATCACGAGCGATATATTAAGTATATTTTTTCTCATACTTAGAAGCAGTTGTCGTCACTACTTTCTTTGCTGCTTACACCCTTCTTCTTCTTAATGGAAATCGAATGACCAACCATATTTAACGCCCCCCTTCACTTGCCCCGCCTACTTCAACACAGGAATTACTTAGCAAACGATATCTCGAATTTATTAAGATTACTGTAAATATTGTGAAATTTATATGCAGCATTTCAACCTGTCGACTTTATAGGATTTATTAAGGGCTTAAAATGGGATAATTTAAATCCTTTTGTACATTTTCTTCGTACTTCCAAAGTGAAATTCGTTCCTTCATTCAGTCGTAGAGAGCGTAACGAATTTTTGTGAATGGCGCTGCTTGAATTCTCCACGCTTTTCAGTTCCCTTTTAAATTTCAGCAACTTTCGGACGCTGGCGTGAGCTTATTTAAAAACGAGTTGATGTTAATGTGCGAAACGTGTGCGAACGTGTGCGTTGCAGTCATAAGCTGAACCCTCGCCAGGACCCTTCGATCCTTTTGTCAAGCAGTTAGAGGTTCACGGGTCGTATACGCAACTTAATAAGAATTCTTTGGAATTGAAGAAAAACTGAAATTAAGCGAAATTCGGGATATTTAAAAACTAATTTAGTTTTGTTTTTTTAACTTTGTATTGATTTCTCTTTTTTTATAATTCTTCCATTTTTAGAATAATCAATTTCAATCAACTCAAATCAATTCAATCAATTCAAATCAACGAAATCTGTGCGATTAAAGTAAATAATACTAAAATATCTCAACTCACGGCTTAAAAACGCTTCATTAAAGCACAGAGTTGAGCTGGAAATCTGAGGAAAACCTATAAATTTGCGCAAAACACGCCCTCCATTCAGCAGCAACGCCCGCGCTCGGCACTCGTTGGTGGCTGCGATTAGCATGCAGCAGAACGAATGCTGCTGCAAAACATTTCAGTACAGCTTTCCAACTAATAACTGGGCCAGCAAAAACAGCGCACGGAATTCGGCCCAAACAAGGGCAACCACAGGCAGGAACAATACAGAGCAGAGAGGAAGAGGGGAGAGAAACACGCGCACACACTTTTGTCTGATTCAGTCAATGAAAAAGAGCTAAATATGCAAATAAGTGGCTTGAATCTGCACAGATTCGAAAGCACGACAAAGGGCAGCGGCGGTGGGCGCAGGGTGAGGTGGGGTGGGAAGGGGGAACGAAGAGGGGTCGATAAAAAGGGAAACCCGATCTGGATTCCGAAGCTTTTGTTTCCGCAGCGCAGCGGGCGATTTTCTGTGAGGCCCTGCGAGTGTTTTATGAGCTTAAAATATGCTGAGAGGCAAAACTAATTCCGGATTAAAGGACGCTTTTCGAAATCCCTGACGCACAAACGAGCTGCCCGATCGGGGTGAAGTGTTGCGGGCTGCCTTCAGCCAGCTTAACAACGTATTTAAGCGCCCGAAAATAACAGGCCCATCAAAGGAAAAGATTGCTAATTGAATTGTTTGGAGTTCGTTAACTTTGCGGCGAGAGTTTCAGCCTTCAGCCCTTTTAAAGTCGAATGGTTGAGGCTGAGAGGAGGTGTGGCAGGTTAGTTAGGTGGCTAATTACTGAAGCTTGCTAATGAATTACGAGTTGCTTCTGAAACAGTTGAGTTTAAATTGAAAACGGGTTACAATTTCACTCTCTTCAGCAATTTTGAGTCTACAAGGAACTCAATTAAATTACAAGTGCGACGAGTGTCCACACAACTCCAATAGTTTTTAATGATTAACGAAACATCCACGCTAATTTGTTGAAACCGATTTCAGCCCTATTTCACCTTCTAAAGTTTATGATCGATTTTATTATTATTACGTTCCATTCGCTGAATATTTTAATAACTTCAAGTCACGCCGAGTGAAGTTCTTTCCGTCTTGAAATTAAGAATCACTCTGGCTTTTAATTTAACGACCTGGCAAATTATTCGCATACAAATGAGTGGGTTTGCCGTCTGTAGCCCACAAATACACTCTGCCCGGCCCATTACAGGGCTGAGAGTCGCGAGTCCTGAAAAACCAGCGAGCACATCAGAGCGCGTCTCCTGCTCATTCCCTGTTTATTCGAGATTTTTATGGCTTCCACTTTTCATTTGTGTATTTTTACTGCTCGCAAGTGTGTTGTGAAGAGGTCTCGAGTTGTGCCATGTTAATCAGCAGAACCACCCAGCCGAGCGCAGACGTATACGACGCTCTGCAAATAAAACACACTTTACGACTTGTTGGACCCGAATAGCAGAGTCGCGTACAAGTTCAAAGCCAACAACAGCGGAGTCATAAAGCCAGCCAATACACCGCAGGCTGTTCATACGAGTTGCGAGTTGTTTGCTGAAACATCCTCTTTTTTACAGCTCAAAGCCAAAAATGAATCATTGGAGGCCATTAGAGTGAAAATGTTTGCGATGGGGCGATATTTTGTGGGATGGGGAAGTGAGTGGTGGAGGAGAGGGGGTGCGGAAAGGTGTGGTGGCAGCAAGGGGTGGTGGCTCATTGGTATTAGCTGAGTATGTGTGGTCAGTGGCAGTTATGGTCCTCATAAATCTTGCTTGTCTAACGATCCACTTAACTTTACATTAAGCAAAATAGTCTCGTTTTAAGGGAATTTTATATTTAAATGTTGTAAATATGTTATGTTGTGTTTTATCATGGAATTGGCATTCTAAACTACGAATAGATATCGTATTTGGAGTTTAAACTTGAGAAATAATCCTCGTTATCTTATGAAATGAGGTGATTGTGGTGAAGACAAACGTTCGAGTAACTGGAAAACTACTTGACATGAGTTCTACTGTTTAATATAGGAAAAGCATTCTCTGTTATTTCACGAAATTAGTTAATTGGGATGAATATGATGGGAATGCATGTCCGAGTAGCTTCCAACGTACTCGAAATGAGTACTACGGCAGATTCATTAAGTTCTCATATTCTCCGAAAATTTAATATAGTTTTTGTTAATTAAAGGAACACATAAATTCAGTACAAACTATAATATTTACACAAAGTAACACATTCTACAGCATAAACTGCAGTTAATTTATCAACTCCAAACAGCTTATGATTAATTTTAAATTCCACAGAATGTTGAATTCAACATTTAATCAACAGGAGAACGCAAGTAGTTCTCAAATTATTGTGGCTCTAAAAAAAATACTTCATTAAAAGTGAATAATGTAAGCTTAAATTTAATTGCTTAATAAATAACTTTGCAAAGTAGCAATAAGAGAAACAAATAAAACAAAACCCCAAAAAGAAAAAACATTCCCTTAAAAGTTATTTTGTAAATACGTGCAAACGACAAACTTTTACGAAGTTATTGTTGGCAACTCTGTTCCCGAAAGTGTTCGTGCTGCAGTTTGTTTGTTTTAATTTTCAATGTAGTAATTTTAATGGCTGACAATTTCTTAATATTAAGTAATTTGTAGCTTCTGCGGACTTTCGCATTCGAAATACTTCGCATATTTCTGAAAACCTGAAAGGTGGAAGCTTGAAAATGTTGAAGTTTTTGAGGCAAAACGTTTTGAGTAAAATTATACGAGAATTTAGGTTTGTTTCGTACACACATCCTGAGGAATTTTCTTGTATGGTTGGAAGTTCGTATTTACTCTGAGCGAATTGTTGTATTTACTCTCGCTCTCTCTCTCTCTCTCATTCTCTCTCTCTATTTCTCGCTCTGTACTTTTTGTTTGTGTTGTAGAGCAGATTCTATTTAATTCTACTTTATTTCTCTCAATAGTTATTTAAAAGTTGAGTTGGTTTTTGCCCGTAGCTAAGCAACCACAAAACGTTCTTTGACTTTTTTCCACTGAGTTTGCGTTTATTTATTTAGACAGTTAAATAGAGGAAGAGATAAAAGCGTATAAAGATAAAAATCCATGTTTAACATGTGGAAATCCTTCTTCTCTTCTTGAAGTTCGGGCGAAAATCGATTTTGAGGCAGCATTTTTTAGTCTTTTGAGTACCGGGTGTTTTAGTCACTCATCACGGTTTTTCTCATCAAAAGCCACCATCGTTAACAATTCTCAGTTACCGCTAAATATCAAACGACTGCCAATATTGATGTACACGTTATTTTCATTACTTCAATTTTTATTTTCTTTCCCTCTTCCTCTTCTCCTGCGTCTCGTTCTTCTTCGACTGTATCATCTGCGCCAGCTGATCATCACGTTGAGTGACAACGCTATTCCTGCAGCCCCCCTACCGCCACCCCCCCCCCCCCCCTCTACATAACAAACCACACCAAATCAGTAGAAACTGCAAAAGTTTAACTTGTTTAACTTTGATTTAACGTTGCTTTTTATCCTTTCCTGCAAAGCGGGGTTCCTTGCCGAACTGCAGTGGCAACATTTTCGAAATTTATTATTAAAATTTCTTCGCTCATTTCATAAATCTTGCAGCCACTTTTGGTTGTTGTAATTACGAGGAAGTTTGCTGGATGCGCTGTTTGTTGAGCTGTTTGCGGTAGCCGGGGTTTCGGGTGGCGGTGGCTGAATGGAGGGAAGAAATGTGGAGATGGGTGTCGAGGGTCGCTGCTGAGGCCAGAATGAGGTTCTGGCAGTTGACGAAAATCAGCATCAGCTGGCTGCGTCATCGATGTTGGCAGTGTCGAGTTTTATATGTTCTGAGATATGGGCGAAAAATTAATTGAATCTCAAGGCGAAACACCGACTTTTTAGAGTTGTTTTTCAGCACAAGTTTTTCTGTCGGAATTTCGAAAGAGGTCGATCAGCACTTTCGAGGGTGCTTGCAAATGTATATTTTCTTCCCTCTGGATGTAGAATTTTCAGTATTTATAAAGTGCGAGAGTCAAATTTTAATATTATGTGTTTTATTTTATTTTGTTAACTTTGCACTTTACCAGCATTTTGTAAATAATTCCTTCACTTACCTGAAATCGAGTCCTTTTTACCCACTCAAATCATCTCGAACACAAAGACTTTCTGCTAAAAAGTGCTTCTTGCCCGCACAAATACTGCATCTCAACTGAATCCTGCCGCACAAACGGGTGCTCCTGGCAGCCCTTCTGCGCAGTCAACGTCATCCGCCAACCGGGCAAAAACGCTCAACCGAAATCTACGCAGCTCGTCAGCCAGCCTCACGTATGATTATGCAAATGCATGCGTCTCTGAATATTTATACGGAAGAGTGACGGGGGACTCTGGCAGACAACAAACAATCTGTCCGAACGCATTAGCAGCAGATGCAGATGCAGATGAATCTGTTCGGTGCACAAGAAACGCAGAAAATTTATGCATCCTGCGAGAGCCATTGAACCGCAGGCCGAGAAATGAAGGCTGTCTAGCCGAGAGCTGTCGGTCCAAGGGAATCCGGGCGATGAACGTTCGATGGAAAGGGTTGGAGGAATGAGGAATTTCGAAGAGCAACGAACCCTTAATATGAAGTTCAATATATCGGGTACGCACGCAGTTCCCTCTGACGTACCAGACGGATCACTGATGCGTGCAACGAAAAGAGGATACGCACGCCAGAAAAGAGGAAAATCCTCGAAGAATGTTGCTGCGGGCAGCGACGGGCAGAACTCGGTATAAATACCTGGCGGCGGAAGGAATTCGGCACAGAATCGCAGCATCTCTGCGAACCACGAATTTGCATTGCGGCTCGCTTTTGAAATCCCGTTAAGCCAGCTACTACCAGAAACCAATTTTCCAGCGCACACTTTCCGGGCGAGCCGAAAAAGTTCGCAACTCCGAAGAAAGTTTCATATTTCTATTTCAGATTTGGTGCTGCACGAGAGCGGAAAAGTCTCTCCCAGCCGCTGCCTGGTTTCCTTCGTCCTCTCCAGTATTTCCTTCGATAACGAGAAACACAACGGGGAATATAAAAACCTCAAGAGAAGCAAACAAAATACACTGGGGAAAAAATCGAATTCTGTGAGTCGATAATGATTTCCGCCAGCCGTAGCTTCCGATCACTGCGGCCGAGCCGAGGCACCGCGAGCCTTCTACTCTTCAGTATCCTTCTCGGCATCGTCACGGTGCCTGAGACTGAGGGCAACCAGAAATTCTGCGGCAAAACACTGACGGAAGCCATGGATCTGCTGTGTGTCAACGGCTACAACGAGAAACTCTTGGCGGCTCCGGAAAAACGCCAGGGTCAGGGTAGGTCCCGTCATTCCGAATGCCTCCAGGTCGATCTCGTTTTACGAGAAAGAAAGTTTCCCAATTTTATCGAGAAACTTTACCTATTTTAGCTAACGGCCTTTACCTCGAACACCAGCCACCATTACTGCTGCGGAATCCGAACGCCTACGAGGAACTGAACCCCATTTTCGCCACCGCGTACGCAAGTCTGCTGGCCAAAACCCGTCGTCAGCGTGATGGTGTCTACGATGAGTGTTGCCGCAAGCCCTGCAGTTACAGCGAATTGGCCGATTACTGTCGTGACGCGTAATGTGGCCCGCTTCAAACCCCGAGCCATGGCCGTCTCTCCGTCTATTAACAATCCGGAGATCGAAAATGCATTTCTAACTCAATATCTCTAATATTTTTATATCTGCGTATTAAATGCGAATAATTAAACGAATAAAATTGTGAACCAATATCAACTTGAGAGCAGATAAACTTATTGAATTTCTGAAGGCAGGCTTGTAAATGTTATGATGGATTGTTAAATGGTATTTGCTTTTACTCGAGAGAGTTTTGGTTTTGAGTCCCTACTTTTTCCACATTTGCATGCTTTTCAGTGTCAATTAAACATTTTTCCCGTGTAGTTCCGCCGTTATTGCTGTCTTAAAATAGGTCTTTCAGTGAGTTATGAGAAGGTTTCATTAGCATATTCATTTCCATAATATCTGCATAGCAATGGTGCGCTACTAATGATTTTTTAAGAGGTTTTTAATTTGAACCATGAAGATTGAACGTAAACAACTGAAATGAAAGGTAATACCAGAATATAATGGCGGAGGGTGAATCTACTTCAATAATGTTACTAAAACTTAATAAAAGGACTGTTAAAAAAATATAAATTATAATATTACCAATATCAAAAATTCTAATTTTAACAACTGAATACTATTTCATATGATTTCCGATTTTTGATAATAATGATGGATTCCGAGGATGAATAGCTAACGAATTACACGGTACCAGGCGTTGTATGTTCAGTTGGTTTCGTATATTCCTCAGTAATATAAGTAATAAAAGGGCGATATCGGCTTTTATGGGTCTGTAAGCCTTTTTAGTGAGTATGGAACTGGATGGGACTTGCTTCTTCAAGTCAGGACTGGAAAAGAATGCGAAATTTATGTATACAGTTACAAAAAATTGTTTACAAATTAAGTTATGACAACACGTGATACTTAACGTCTTTTTTATAATGACTTCCATGCAGAAATTATGTTTCTTAATGGCATTATTATATCTCTTTTCTCTATTTCGCCTTTTCATTATCTGCGAAATCTATAATAGCTTTTCTAACTGCTATATCTTTCTTTGCAGATGTGAAACAAGAGAAAAGAAATCGGCTCAGACAGTGATAAGTAAACATTCTATATGGTTTAGTGAATAAACAGAGTCAAAACCCTGCTGGGAACCGATATACATAACACTGGAAAAAGATTCTCAAAAAGTGTATATTAAATTAAAATGTGTAAATATCTCGCAGATATCGAACAATCACAAAAAATACAAAAGCAAAGCTAAAATAAACGCATCACTTCAGACAACCAAGTTTCGGGGAAATAAGTGGGGCAAAACTTGAAGAACATTTTCAAATTAAGCCAAGCGTCAAGGTGGAAAATGCGCTGCCGAAACGTCTAAGAAGGCGGAAAAAGTTCGGAAAATCAATGAATTTTTAAAACAAACTCCAAGAAGGAAAAGAAGCAAGAAAAATAAAGTTTTATAGGTTGCATGCGGCAAACGCCAAGCAACGTACATATGTGTGGAATCGAGATATGGAGACACAACGTCGCGATATACATACGAGTACAACAAACATACGTTCGAGTAGAAGGCGACACTAATACGTGGATGCTGAATGCTGCTGACTGTTAACTGCTGCTTCCTGCAGCACCTTGCCGGGACGGACAGCTTTGCCGTGATTGCTGTGGAGTGACAGAAGTTTAAAAATTAAATGTGGAAATAGAAAGACAAAAAGGAGATAAAAATACGAGGAGCTCATTGCGTTCGCAGAGTTGGTGCTCGCAAACACACCATTTCGAGTGACACACACTCGAAATGTATGACAGTAGAAATGAAAGAAAAAATGGTAGGGGGTGAGAACGAAATAAATAGTATTGACGTTGAAAAGAGGTGCTGAAATAATAAAACTGCGCGTTACGTAAAAGCGGAAACGTTAAAAACGAAGAAAGTCAGTCATAAAGGAAAAGTAAGAACGAATTTCAAAGAAATTCTACGAATATAAGCAAAATAACAAAAAGGGATTCAGAAAAACACAAATACACACCATTTTTATATCAGTTTGGGTCCATGTGTTATCGAAAGTGCGAACTTTTCTGAGTGTGCTTGGCAGAAGTTCAGGAAGTGTCAGCAATATTTGCACTGAAAATACGGAAAACACACACGCACACACAAATCTGCGATAATGCAGATACGATACGATGTATGTGTGTGTGGGAATAAAGTTTTAAAATAACTTATTTTTTAGTTTTTAAAGGCAAAAATTGTGTGTTTCACTAGCAATCAGTGATAAGCGAACCAACAAACCCAGAGAACAACTAGCAGCACCCACAACTAGCGTGGTAGTGTTATACATTTAAGCAACAACAACAACAACAACAACAACTACAACTACAACAACAACAACAACAACAACATCGGAAACTACAACCACAACAGCAACAACATGAAGTCTCACAATTTCATCTCGAATCCAGTCAATCTGTTTTGTACGAGTTTTATACTAACAACTTTACTAACAGCGGATACCCAAGCGAGAATTGGTAAGTCTTGTTTTTGTTATCTTGTTAACTTGGTTTCATTTACAACTAACATTGCCATCAATTTTATATATATTTTATAACTATCTCAATAACATTTTCATAATTTTGAGGTCTTAAAATCTCAGCTTTTTTTACTTCAAATACATAATAGCAACATATTTTTAGAACAATTTTAATAACTATTAAGCCAATTGTTTTTTTATTATTCAGCTTTTACAATGAATTCATTCATTAATCAGTCGTCATTCATTAATCATTCATTCATTAATCGGTCATCATAATCTTACTTCTTCATATCTATATCTTTTCTTCATTGTAAGTTTCAGAGAAGTCTCGCAATTGAGATCTTTATGGTTATTTATGTTCAACATAATTTCGGTCAGTATAGATAATCAATTCCCTGTTTTCATGGGCGAATATTGAATGAAAGTACTATTAATGAGATTTATTTAGATATAAAGCAACTCGTCCTCGGTTTTCCCTACAAACACTTCAACCCTTTAAATATGCGCATCCTTAAAGATAAGCATTGTTTTGAACTTGAACGCCTTACCTCATTATGGTTGAGTTAACATTGTCGTGATGTTAATCCAAAAATGAAGACGTTTTTGCTATCCTCAGTTCAGTTAATGAGTGGAAGAAGTTAACTTCTTTGCGATTTGTTTACCGCACACGAAGTACGCTCACACGTCACGCCTCCGTGTAGAATATGTCTGCATATTTTTAATTAATACGGGTGGCACTAATTACTGATGACATCTTCCACATACGCGGCTGAGTGCGTTCAGAAGTGTTCTGCGTATAAATACCCGGGACTACCACAGAGTAAGCATCAGTCTAACCACAGCCATTCACTGTTGAAAACATTCTCTTCTTATTGAGCATTTTATCCTGAGAACATTTTATCCTATTGGGATCTACGAGCATTTTGTAGAATTTAGGAAATTTTCAAAATGCTGTCTATCGGTTATTTGCGATTCCTGAGTACTTTCCTGTTATTAATGGGTCTCTGCAACCTTCTCGAGCCAAGCTGGGCCATGCAGAAGTTCTGCGGCAAATCTCTACCAGAAGCTCTGGATAACATTTGCGTGAATGGCTTCAAAACGAAGGTCAAGAAGTCAAGTATACGTAAGTTTTGCTGCAAGACTTGTTCATCGTAGAAAGCGTTGTCTAATCTCCAAATTTCAGTGGACCTGGACGACTACAACTACAATGAGATCGAAGACGAGCTGCCGTATCCATATTCCAACTCACCCTTCTTGGCGAAATTACAGGCCGGCAGCTTGTTGGCCAAGACTCGCCGGCGGCGCCACGGCATCTACGACGAATGCTGCCTCAAAGGTTGCTCTTACGCTGAGTTGCTGTCGTACTGCGTGTAATCGCCGTCGCCGCACTTGAGACGAGATACTGCTTACGCTTTGTTAGAACTGCAACTTTGAGCTCTGCTGGATGTCCTCGCGATGAGAAATGTCCTGCCTGTGAAACGTATTGCGTGCTCGCTTCTCTCATTTTAACTTTACTGCTGTTATATTCTACGTGCTGCAAATATTAGAATGTGAAAAACCGCGCTTGGAAACAGAAATAAAAAAACTGCTGCACACCACATAAATTTTTGGTGTGTCCTTCTTTTCTGCTTTTCGTCAGAGCGACTTTGTGTGTTTCCAACTTTATAGTCGAACTCGTGACAATCGTATGTCATGCTTTGCTGGAGTTTCTAACAGTTCGCTTCTATATTTACACTGTACGAAATGACGAAGAAGTTTAGAGGATTCTATGAGTAGTTAAAGAAATAATTTAAGAAAAGTCGGTTCCTGCAACTTTCTGTTCATCGATTGAACGATTTGAAACTTCGGAAGTTCGGAAAGTTGGAAGTGAAAATCCAGAAAAATCGCTCTAAAGTAATGTACACATTTTCTAAAAACGTTTTCAATTTATATATATTGGTTAAAGTTATTAGAATTTGAAATTAAATCTTTCTGAAATCTATTCAAACTATTCCGCGTTTGTTTATTCAGAAGTTTGCCGAAGTCCGTTTATACAATTAGAAATTGATTTCCAAAATAGATTAGAAATGCTTCCAAATCGAATTTCGAAAAGGAGTTCCAAAGTGCTTCTAACTTTTTCGGGTCCAAGATTAGAAATATCTTGAAGATCTTTAGTACCAAATTTGAATTGTCAATTGAATTTTCTCAATGCAAAAACGAATGCAGTAGCTCAGCAAACCCTACGAAATCCACTAACATTTGTCACAGTGCCATTCCTTTTAGTTCTCATTTATTCTATGCTTCCCCTTGTCCTCGACTTCCCGGCACAGTCTACTCTTCCTCCATTCTTTTCCAGGACAACTGTCCTCACCGCTTCCTACTTGCAATACAGACAACATCCCGAGTATCTTCCATCTCATGCCTTCTTTCATTGTGTTTCTTGTGTTTCTTCGCACAACTGACACGATTTCTTAAGCTTATCGAGCAAATGGGAAGCGACTTAATTCTTAATTGTAAAACGTTCCGCGCAGGATATTCCATCCTTTTGTTTTCCTTTTTCTTGCCTGCAATGAGTCCCTACAATGTTGTTCAACACGTTGTCTTTGTGTTGGCTGTAGCAGAAACAGTATTTTCCGCAGAGACAACTACGGCTGAATTGCTTCATTGTGCCGAAATGAGGTTGTTTTCATTTTATCAGATTCTCGGTGAAATTAATTTAGCTGCAAATTTTTGGTTTACTTTCTTGTTCGCCGTTACCATTTCGTGGAACTCATCAAAGTTGACATCTAGAACTGGGCTTCGAAGATGTTTTTAAGTGGTTGTTGAGAGTTGAAACTTATCCTAATTTAGAAATTGATGAATAGAAAGTAAAGGAGAGGAGAAAGGAAAGGAAATGAAAAGAGAAGAAGGAAGCGAAGGGATTTAAGGTTTCAAGAAAAACTAAATAATTACCGACTGCAAATGGAATTCTGTTTGATTCCATTCATTAAAAAGTACAAGGGTTTAGTTGAACCAAGTTAGCGCAATTAGCGCGAAAATAGCTCTATTAGAAAAAAGTAAGCAGAAAAAGCATGTCGATAACGTCCGCCATTTAAATCGTTTTTGGAGAATGTAGAAGTGACAACTGATGGCTACGGTCAATATTGAGTGTTTTTACAGCGTTACAGATCGGGATATTAGGTGTTTACCTCGATTAATGTTTTACCTTTATATACGAAACTCTCTTTCAACACGTAGAATGAAATTAAATTCGCGGTTACAAATTAAAAATACTTTTTATAGAAAATTATATATACATGTTTTTATACATACGCAGGCTAAACCGTTAACCACAAAAGCTTACATAAATTAAATTATTGAATGTAAAACCTCAAACTGATTGTTTTTCCTTCGTACAGCACTTTTTATAACTCTGTAACGAATTGCGTTCTGTAGAGTTTCAAATTTAGGCGAAAATCAAATAATAAATCGAAAAAAGTATAATAAAATTTGCACCACTGCATTGCTTCAGTTCTTTGTTGACTCGGCTGAATTGCGAGGTAAAATATTGTGTAAAAAATTTAGTAAAAAAACTAACATTTTTAAATTCTAGTTTTAATTAGAAGCGAATAATTATGCAGGTCAAAATTGAATTATGGCAGGTAGAATAAAATACGTATAAGGGTCAAATACAGCCTTCCATTTTAATCATACATGAACAATTCCAAAATGAGCACCGCTGAGTGTAATTGTTGATTTCAGCTTTGTTTTATAAAGGTAACTTTTTGGTAAAAAAATTCAGGTTTTCCATTATATACAGGTGGGTGCATATTAATTAGAGGAAACACGGAAGTAAATATTTGAATAAAACCGAGAGTATTAAATAATTTATTAGTCTACAGCAAAATTCTAACACATAATATTAAATTATTGCTAATTTAAAGCGATTTCGTTCAGATACACTTTTCGTAGATAATGTTTTGAATATTGAATGTGTTGAACATGTTTTTGTTATTATTATCTTGACCTCTACCCGAATTAGGGATGGTACTCACAATCCAGATATTGTTTTTCACTCGGAAAGATAACCGAGCTCTTGAATTCAAAGATATTCGAATACGACATCAAATCATTATAATTTTAAAGCGATTTCGTTTGTTCTGGTGTGATACATAATTTTTTCTGTATTAATTCCGCTTGTTGCTCTTTGTTTATTAAATAGAATACATATTCATTCTCCCAGGAAATACTTTGCCGAAAAGGTTGTGTATATTTCACATATGTTTCATTGATTCGCTATCGATCCCTTTCTAATAACCTATAGCTATCTCACTTGAATCGTCATTGAAAGAATATGAAAACAATACAGAAAAAATAGGTATCACACCAGCATTATTAGGTAAACACGTTTTCATTGCTATTTCCTCGGTCTCTGTTCGAATTCGGAATGGTAAACAAAATCGAGGTAGCGTAGAGGGAGTTTTGACTCCAATGATAAGATTTCGTTTGATTGCTATTAGGATTATTATTAGGATTATTACAGTGCTTACTGGAGATATAAAAATCCTATCTCAAAAACCTTGATCGAAAGAATTACCAAATTTAATGAATTTTGGAATGAAAAACTGAAACCGAACCAAAGTTTTGGAATCACATTTGAACTTTATTATTACAAATTATTACAACAAATTCGGATAAGTATATCTATTCTTATATATTACATACTACATTACCGTAATTACTAAAAATTAGATATTTTGGCTTTTTGGTTTCATCGCAATCCTATACATGTAGTAAATAATAAATAAATTGATATAAATAAATATTTGATTGAAACAATTTCAATATACATGAATACATGAATATACATGAATTTCAATATACAATCTGAACAGCTTTGAGGACATAACTTTTCAGTAAATATTTCAAATACTGAATCTAAAAATTACATTGTATTTTAAATAAAAAAAAATAAAAATATATACCGTAAAGCACTTTACTTACTGACTGATTACGATCCAATTCCAGAAGCGATGAGCCTTTTCGATCCGCGTTAGAACTCGTTAGTCTGTCGTGCAAAAGCTTGTGTCCCGAATTCTCAGCCCAATATTGTACGATTATCGTTTTAGAAGACCAAAGGGAACCACTTGAATCCGTTTTACACGCAATAGTCCAGTATATCCGCGTAATTGCACCCATTTCTGCAGCATTCGTCGACGATACCATCCGATCGGCGTTTGCGACGAGGAGTCTCCGCTTGCTCCGCGTCCGATGTGGCTGCACCGCTTGCACACGGCTTGCCGATGAGTATAGCCTTCAAGGTGCACTTTTTCAAGGGAACTTGGACGTTGCCAGCTTGTTTCTTGTGGTCATGTGTATCTTCTGCACCAACAATGAGAAGAAGAAAACGCACGATTAATAGAAATGACGGTGGTACAGCTGTAGTCGAGCTTATACGGTTGCCTCGGCGTTCTAACCATCATCGTTGACGACCTTCTTGCGGAAGCCATTATCGCACACCAAGTCCAGGATCTCGTTGAGGGCGCTTCCGCAGAACTTCGGCTTGTTGAAAGCTTGTGTTGGTGGCACCGCAGAAGCGCAGAGTATGATGAGAAGCGGAATGAAGCCGCGGACGGCGTTGTTGCACGGCAAATGCATCTCAGCTGGTGATGTTTACAGTTTGGTGGCGCGACTCAAACTAGCGCTCGGAGGCTGCACGCGCTTCGCAGCTGATCGTCGGCTGTTCTTCTTGACTTCATTTGCCGAATTGATTAGGAGGCACCCAGTCAGGTATCGTCTGGCCGTCCACACAGACATTCTCCACGCATCCAGATGTTTCGGATGGAAACTCGAGGGTCGCATGCTCTCTGTTTGCTTGCTTGTTACGTCAGTCCACGCAGATGTGATGCTGGAAGAGGGCAAGCGTTTCGTTGTTTTCTGCTGCAAAGGTAGACTTTTGTTTTCGAGAAATACCTGATGAGCCCAGATGTTGGCCGACCTGCGATCTGAAGATGTTTTCCCAAAACTTGTTTCCAAATAAGAGTCGTCGGTGCGGATTGTTGGGTATATAAAAGATTTGGGTTAATTTTAAGTAGGTTTAGCCTTCAATGCGTGGGCTGTAAATGTGGACTTACTGCTAAATTTTAGTCTCGTTTCGTAGACTCATCGGGAAAAGATGTTTTAAACCTCCGCGAGTTTTCATATCGTAAGCAGAACAGAACCAGTGTTAATTATTTATTTATATTTTTCTACTGATGAACACAGAATACATATCTATATTTAGAACTCAATTTGTCTCGCACAATTATTAAAACAAGAGTGGATGTGTTTACCAGGTCAACGGACTCACATCGTCCTTCCTCAATTTATATCAAATTGTCTTTCTGCACGAGTTCAGTCTTGTTTTCTCAACAAAATATTCCCAAAAAAAAAGATACAATAGGGTTGTTTACGACCCGGGGCAAGATTATCAGTGACGTGATAGAGGGGCAAATCACTCAATTCAGAACATTTTCTGTTTTTTCCTCGTTACTCGCAATTTAACTTCAAATCGTGAAGTCACCTTAATGACAAAACGGAAAAAAGACATAAATTTCCTTTACTTATAATATATTTGTTTGCTGATTTAATTAGACTGCGAAGGAGCAAAAAAGGAAATAAATTGTTGTTGTTATCCTTGCATTGAATTTACGTTGTGGAAGAAGTCTGAAATAACGTGACAGGCATGCTATAGCACATCAGAGAGAAACAAAGAAAGGGGGAGAGACATAAAGAAAGAGAGAGAGAGAGATAGAGAGGGAGAGAGAGGGAGAGGAAGGGAGAGAGAGGGAGAGGAAGGGAGAGAGAGGGAGAGGAAGGGAGAGAGAGGGAGAGAGAGAGGCAGTTTTTGTGGACAGACCGCTGGACAACTTAGGACAATCGACGTGGTTTGTCCTTAAAATGTCGTTGTTCTGTTTATGTTGTCTTCTTTTACTTGCTTTCCTTGATTTCCTCATTTTCTCTAACAATCAATCGATTTTCTTTTACGTCGACAAGTACATCCTTGCAAACGAATACAAACACATTAATTGCGCAAATAATTGTATTATATATTATATTAATATCTAACTTTTCTATTCAATTTGCTAATTTAATTTTTACATACATCTATTTCTATTTGTTCTAAATTTTCCTTAACTTTGTTTATCCCTAAGATTTTCCGAAGTTTCAGTGAATTGTTTCCAATATTTGAAAACCTGATGATTTCCTAAAATTAGAGAACTTAAAGTATTAAAAATACCCTTATGAACCATATTCGAACTCGACCATATCATCCATCAAGATTAGCCATCTATGGTACAAATTTTTGACTGGATTAGAGTAGAAATATCGAAAAAATTCTTAAAACTCTTCTGCAAGGACGCGCAAGGTGTGTTTATAAGACTTTCCTCAACAAAAGCGGAACAGAAAACCGAAATAACAGGAGTCCGGAGACGATTGCAGTAATTAGCTGCACTATTCTTTGTTGCACGAAACAGTTGTTCGCGTTTCAGTGAAACTGTAGTGGTTCATGTTTTCATACATACGTACGGTACACACTCACACATAAGCAAATAAATACCCTTAAGACGTACCGAACACCTGCACGAACAGCCACTGAAATTCGACTAAAGTACACGGACTTCACGTGTTTCCGCAGATCTGTTTTGATGCATTGCCTGTACTCGTACTTCTAGCCTCACCTCCAGCCAGTGGCAATTGAGCAACATATCGGCTTTAAATTCGGAGAGGTCAATTATAGAGAAATAGCTTCAAAAACCTATATTAGGAAAATATTACGAGGGCGCTCAGCATTTACTTACCATCTTGAAATGTATTGCAAGTTTAAACATAAGCTGACAATGAACAAATTAATTTGTTTTTAGAACCGGAGAAGCACTACAAAAACACTAGAAGAGCACTTGGAAATTACTAGAATGGTACTAGAAGAGCACTGGAAACACACAAGAAGAGCATTTGAAGAGCAATATAAAAACAATAGAAGAGCAAGAGAAATACAATAGAAGAGCAATAGAAGAGCAATAGAACAGTAATAGAAGAGCAATAGGAAAGAAATAGAAGAGTAATAGAAGATCAATAGAAGAGCTATAAAAGAGCTATAGAAGAGCAATAGAAAATAAATAGAAGAGCAATAGAAAAGAAATAGAAGAGCAATAGAAGATCAATAGAAGAGCTATTGAAGAGCAATAGAAGAGGAATAGTGGAGCTATAGAAGAGCAATAGAAAATAAATAGAGGAGCAATAGAAAAGAAATAGAAGAGCAATAGAAGATCAATAGAGAGCAATAGAAGAGCTATAGAACAACAATAGAAGAGCTATAGAAGAGCTATAGAAGAGCAATAGAAGAGCAATAGAAGATCAATAGGAGAGCATTAGAAGAGCATTAAAAGAAAATTAGTAGAAGAGCAATAGAAAAGCACTTACCCTCGATAATGTTAGTTTTTCTGGCCGCTGGGTAGTTTAATTATCACGTACCTTCAGCCTTCAGCTTCAAATATGCAGTTTGCAATTTTGTTCGGAAGAATGTGTGGTTGCGTTTCGACGTGCGCATTCGCCTCTTGGCCCATCCATCGTCGTGTTGCTCAGTCATGCAGTACCAATTATCCTGATACCCATCTTCCTGCTAAACTTGCAGAGAGCGTGGACTGGATTATTGATTTTCTTGGAATTGGCAATTCTAGTCTGAATCGAATTCATGCTTTTGGTTGTTTTAAGGATATTGCGATAATTCGTGAATTTTGACTCAATTTCGAATTTTCTAGAAATCTGCGCTTTAGCTTCGGTTCTGCAATACCCTTCGCAGACCTCTGTAAAATGTGTCCTCAATAAACCAAACACCCCCTCCGTCACATGAGGTTCACATGAAATGTGGTTTGCTAGTTATAATTTGGGAAAGTAAGAAAAACGAGTGCAATTTCGCCCTCCAAAATTGATGGTTTATTAGAGCTTTTTATATTTTCTTTCTTTTCCTTTACGGAGCTATAACTCTTGCGTTGTCGGCTTCATTTCGGCGACATCATTTTAGCTGCCGCCGCCAAGTGTCTGTAGGGAACACTATTTTCTCGTATATTTATTACGAAATTCAGTGGATGCACTGACTGGCGAGGCAGTGGTAGTAAATGAAAGTAGTCTACGCGGCAACCCTCTTCACTTTCCGTAACTTAAATGACGGTTATCGACAAACTGAAAATTTAACCATCCCATATAAAATTTCTTTAGGAGACCGAAATTCTTTTCTCCACAAAAAACGATGATGTAGTAGTTGTTGTTGTTGTTGTTGCTGTTGGCTGGCAATGACATTGGAGGGCTGCCAATTCCTTATCACAACAAAGCGAAAATCTCACCGAAGAGTGCATGAGTAACAAATGAAAGTGATTGATCTCAGTGAAGCTTGAACGGCGACTTGGAGAAGTTTGTGTCTTTTCAAGGATCCTTCTGTCCTCGTACGATATCCCTCCGATAGTCTGTTCATCAATATATTGTTTATACAAGTGTTTATCGCAAATATTATTGAATGTGAAAGTCCTTGTTCTCGATCCGAATCTTTGTAGGAGTTGTTGTTTTACTTGTACAATATTTCGATTTCGTCCACTTAATACGAATATAAAATAAAATGCAAAATGTCCTCTTTGCCAGTGCGCTCATTTGTCAAACACTGTGTTGCTTTGTGATGTTCGTGTTGGTGTTCCTGTTGCTCCCGTTGTTGTTGTGGTTAGGGAGCATTTAACGTACCTGCTTGCAGGCTCGTAAATCACACTGCCTGCTGGACTAAATGTTCAGCAATAAATCCTGCCTAAATTGTTTATCACTTACGCATTGTGGGCGGCAATGCAAGGACTGCCTTCCAAGGACTCGGATTAAGTTCTCCGCCGGACGACAGAGGAAAAGCAAAAGCAGAAACAGCATCGCAACAACAACAACAGTGGAAGATCCATTATCACGGCTTGACTGAAGAATTGAGATATTGTTTTGATGAGTTCCCGAATTAGCAAGCAAGAACACCCAAGAGAGCAAACAAGGATTAAGTGAAGGAGAGGAAAAAGAAGAGGAAGAAGGAGAAGAAGAAGAGGAAGAAGAAAAAGAAAAAGAAAAACAAGAAGAACAAGAAGAGGAAGAAAGGTCAGCGCCTAAGCTGACGGCAACATGACATTCTTACCCCGATAAGGAGTTTCTTTTGTGTTTTAAATTTTAATTATTAATTTAATGGGAAAAATTTGTTTTGTGACGAGAGTACTTTGAAGATACAAAGGCTTTCATAGAAAAAATCATTAAAATTATTTAAATAATCTCTACATTTTAGAGAAAATTAGTTCCGCAATCTGGCAACCCTCTTGCTTGCTCTGAGACTCCTTACATTATAAGCGCACAGCAATAAAAAGTATAAAATCTCCGCACTCAGAAATTTACTTCATCCGCAAACATCGGAAGCACGACGACCGACTTGGAGTGAGAGAGAGACGACTGTGTCTTCCGGTTGCCCTTAAGGTTGGAAGTACTTATGTTTTTGCTATTCACCATACACATACACACACACACACACGCACATGCTTTCACACAGAGGCAAAAGCATCGTGCACGCACGACCGCATCAGATTTTAATTGCTAAACATGCGAAGTGCAAATATTTGACAATTATGTCAGAGCTGCAAACACGCACACACGTACACTCGCACACGTAGCTACGCTCGGCAAGTTTAGAACTCTGCTGGCTGGCTGCTGGTCGTGACAGGGCTTGAGACGCGGCTTAATGACAGCAATAAATGCTGCAAGGATGCCGAGATGATGATGGTGCATCTCAGCTTAACGATGCACTCGACGAGAAGCTGCAACAAGGTAGCAGCAGCAGCAGCAGCAGGAGCAGCAGGAGTAGCAGCAGCAGGAGCACGAGCAGCAGCAGCAAGAGTAGCAGTAGCGGTGGCAACAGCAGCAGCAGCAGCCAGAAGAACACCAACAAGTTGAAGGAGTAACGACATCACTGCAACTGCAGGTGACTTTCTTTTTCTCGATTTGATGAGGTTTTCCGTGCTCCGTTCTCGCAGTACGCTGCAGATCCTTACGGTGTCTGCCAGGAAGCAGCTCATTTTCACCGAGCGATATAAAATTTTGAAAATCCCGATGTTTGTTGTTGCCGCATGAAGAACTTCGTGCAACCCATTCGCTCCAAAGCAGCGAGAGTGGCAAGCAATCTCTGCAAACGAACACGCACACACACACACACACACACACACACACTGGAGTAGGGTATCCGTCCAGGGATTTCTACCAAGTTTACTTCCAAATATCGCGGGATTTAGGGATTTAGTTTTAGTTTTCCGCGGATTTTAAAATTCCGCTAAAAGAAAGTTCGGAACTTTTTTCCAAGTTCCCTGAAAATCCCAGGACTGCGAAGAACCATGACTCGCAAAAATTCGGGATTTTCACAACTTATCGGAAAACCCCGACCACGCCGAGGTTGCGGGACTTTTCAGCTCCCTTCTCACAGACACACGCACACACACACACACACACACACACACACATGCTATGGTAACAGTTACTCTAGTATAGAAACTTTCTTTGCACTGCACGCACACACACACACACACATACACACACAAAAACCTGCACACACACATACACCTGCACAGATTTTATTGTGTAGAGATAACTGTATGCATTACGTTACCAACTCATTGTCTAAATTGTTTGCTTGTCTGCAGTTTAGTGTGTGTGAAGACTGCATGGATTCTGTCGCCTTGTAAGTGGCTGGCGGATCGAAGGTGTGTGGGGGCGGCTTAAAAATGTCTGCTGCTCTCTCTGCAGTTTGTTTGCTTGCCTCTGAAGTTTTCTTTTTACTTCCCCCCCCCACCCACCCGCACGCCATCTGACAGCACCAACCCCATCCTGGGACGAGGTCAAAGTTGGCAGTTCATTGCACTTGACTAGCAGTCCTAAATTTAAGCTCGTGTGCTTGAATGTGTGGGGCCGCGCCGATTTTTCACGCTGCTTTGGGTTCCATTGTGCTGCTAGACGATAAATGGAACTCTTCAACTCGGAAGGTCTGAAATGTTGGTCAGAGAATTCAATTGTGGATTTACTGAGGTCGAGGGATAGGAAATTTAGGAAGAGAAAAGACATGAATTTCATTCCCTTGCATTTCCATTTTTCATAAGTTTCAGAATTAAATTGCAGCGAAAATCGAAAACTTTTCAAGAAAACCGATGGCAGTTAATATTAAAAGGAAAATAAAATAAATTTATTTTACTTTTTCTTCCATTTTTCTATATCTGGTTTCCACATTCGTCTCTCCTTTTTGCTGTCTACCCCTCCGTTCCACTCAAAGTGACGTTATTTGCCATATTTTTCAACTGTTTCAACTATAAAGTGACACATTTTTCCTCTCCCTCTCGATGGCATAATTTAATTTTTCCCCTTTGTTTTTGTCACAATGAATTCGCTTTCATTTCGTGGCACTCGTCCGTCACCAACTCCACCAACTGCCACGGACTGCCACCGCCGCCGCCGCCGCCAGTGCGAGTGGGAACGCCGCATGTGCCACCGCGCCGAGCAGCGAGCGAGTATCATTTCTGCATTAAGGCTGCAGTAAATTGCATCATTTTTTACTCCTTGTTCTCGTTCTTCGGTGGCTGCATATTTCATTACGCACAGAGTGCGACTTTTTCTCGAGCACTCGGGCTGCATTTCAAAAGCGTGCCAGCAAAACGCGCCCGAGAAGGTGCAGAATTGACGAAGTGCACTTCGGCGGCGGCTGTGGTTAACCTACATTTTTATAACAAACATTGAAATTATTTCGTCTCGGCTGCTGTTTTCGTAGCAGAAATGCCTTGCACGCCCTTCTGTACCCACCTGGCTTAGCTGGCGCACAATGGCGAGCTCAACACACCTTATTTTCGACTTTTCTATGCTTCCTTTTGCCCTTCTTTACACTCTTTAAATCTTTTCTAAATCTTTTCTAAATTTTTTACAATCTTTTTCATCCTTTTTTACTCTTTTTCACTCTTTTCTCATTCTTATTCACTCTTTTTCAGTATTTCGCAGTCTTTTCCACTCTTTTTCATACTTTTTCCATATTTTTTCACACTTTTTCACTCTTTTATCATTCTTATTCACTCTTTTTCACCCTTTTTCAGACTTTTCCACTCTTTTTCATCATTTTTTCATGTTTTTTCACACACTTTTTCACTCTTTTTCACTTTTATTCACCATTTTCCCCATTTCTCTCCATTCCTATTACATTCATTCATATATATTTGTTGGCTTTCATCAAACTCGCTACCCTTTTTGAATAAAGTTGGCGCAGATTGCTAAATTCTCAACAAGCAACCCTGTCACTGTGTTGTGACCCCCTGACCCCCTTCTGGGTCACGGTGCGTTGGCCCTCGTGAAAAAGTGGAGCGATTTTAAGTGCAGCACTCGAGCCCGGCTCGGCACGGGTCAAGGAAAAGAGCGCTTTGTTGCTCAGAATTTAGTTAAACACGTTGGGCGCCGCTCCGTCCACCCAGCGCTCGTGTCGGCGCCTAATGGCACTCGCGGGGTTTGTTTGGGTTGGCGCGCATCTGTGAGTTTTTTCACGTTTGCACTTCGTTCATTTCTACTTCATATTTCGCAGTTTAAAGAGAAACCCCTGAAATAGTTTCATATCATTAAAACAAATCCGAGATACACTTTAATGGATCGCAACCAAACGTAACAAACAAAACAAAACAAAACCCGTATTAATATTTCTTCTTTGTCGGAGTCGTAACATGAAAGCGTGTATTTAATTCAAGCTGAACAGTAAACAAGCAACGAGACACAAGCCAGCGCAAGTGGCAAGCGGCACTTAACTTCATCGTAGATACCGCAAACTTAAATACAGCATTTTATGTGTGCAAGTGTAACGCAAACATTTCGAGAACACAGCCGCACCCAAACACATGAGAGGCTGTGTAAACATCTGCGTATGGACGAGAGACACACACACAAAGACAAACGGACAGACAGACAGCCAGACAGAGGCAGAGACAGAGCGACAGACACACGACACTCGACACTCATCCACACTTAGCAGTTGCGAGTTGCGCTTGTTGGCCGCCACTCAGTTTCATTGCAATCTTGCCGCTGTCAACTTGATTACGAATGTCATATTTTATGTGCACAAAACATGTTGCATACTTTGGGGCGCGCATGCAAACGCATAGATAAAGCCAAGGAAAACATTAACGGATTCATGTACGAGCTGAATTCACTGGGGGGAGAATGCATTCCACAATCTTGCAGTGTAGTTGCAACAAACGAGGGGCACGGGTCGGTGGATATGAATGCAAATCTGGCCTGCGGTTGTGTGACTGTATCGTATGTGTTTCCGGGCTGCATATAGCAGTTTCTGCATGGAAATGGCATCGATGTCATCTGCGGAGAAAACTTTGACCGTCATCAATACGATCTTAATGGAAACTCAACTGATTTGCACACAAAAACAGTCGCTCAAATGCCACACAACGACAGTTTAATTCAAAAGTCGTGTTTAATTGTAGAAATTGAAATTACTATCAGATGAACGTAAGGAGAGAAATTTGTCAAGAACGTATTTCACTTAGAATTTCCATATAGAAATATTTAATTTAAAATTCAGACCTATTTTATCTATATTTCATCACTTATTTAATTTTATGATAGCTGTACAAAAAACTTAAGTTTCAATACACAGAGTTTCATTGAATTTCCACAAATATTCCACCAAAAGTAACATCTTTTCGCAGATATAAAAAATTGTTTTAATCGCGGCCGTTTTTTTACTCAGTTATCTCAATCCAAACCCGCATATAAATGCGCAGAAAATGATGACCTAATTATCTGCAAGTCAATCGAGTATATGAATTTAAATGTAAATTTCTGTTTGGCTTTTTTAATGAAGTTCCTCGAAGTTTACACAGTTCTTTGATTTCCCTTGAGGATCGAGTAAATATGAGAATGGGAATATTAATACCTGAATATCTTTCTGTGAAGCAGGTAATCAGCGATTGCTTTTTTATTATCAGCTGGGTAGTTTGTAATATTAAAAATATAAATTAACGTTCATTAGAAAAATCCAACCCGTACTTATTCCTGTTTTCCGCTTCGGCAAACCGTGATTGCTAATCATTTCATTGCTCATAATTCCAGTTTTTTTTTCCTCCCTCATGTCTTTTATTAGTGAAGAACTGCAGAAAGTATGGAAGAGTTTGGCCTTTTATAGTTTTCTGGAACGAATTTCCGGTATTCCTAGTCTAGTTTGGTTAGAGATAAACCAGTTTTGGAGATTTCATACCTTCATATTCTGATATATCACGGAAATAGGCTTGTCGTGAAATCAAACTTGCCGAAGGACAACGAAAATTTCTTCTAAAGTATCATAATAGCTCAAATTTTTTGAGATCTCAAACATCTGGCTAAATTAAGCGATTTAACAGCTTTTCGCAGAAATAATGCTATAAATTGAATAATTTCTGAGTATGTTTTTAGCGTTTATTATATAATAACGAATTTCGTACGCCAATATCGATTGAGTGGATTAAAAACACTAAAATATGCAAACAATCACTTTCAATCGCAGATGGGGAATATTTTACAATTTGTGATATTCGTATTTATTGAATTAAGTTTCCAGTTTTGGCTCTAAAATTGTAATCACTTTAATAGTCTGTTTTATTATGAGTGCCGGTGTGAAGATCCAAGAAATTCTATGGGGATTTGATGGGAATTCATTACGTGGAGGTGCGCAGCACCCTGGAGGGCTGGTGTTAGTTTTGGTACGTCTGAATCTGCTGCCATGTAGGACGACGACGAGTCGTCTGCATCAACATCTGTGCACTTCGCAGTGCATGTGTAGCAGCCTGCTTTGCATAGCTGAATATTCAGTTGCATAACTGGGAAAATATGGTCGCTTGTGCGCGCTGTGGCAGCACTTCGTCGCCTGCAGCAGAAGCAGCAGCAGCCTTCGCTGGCTTCTTCTTTGTTGGGCTGAAAGTGGCCGCTGCAATCGAATTTGCATGCAACCATAACTGGCACACAGCGTGTCTGCTCATTCCTTGGGTTTCTTTGCAATCAACGCTTTTCATTATAAGATCCTTTGGTAGAGGGTGGGGGGGGCGTGTCTCTAGATGGAGGGCTGAGTGACTACAAAACTTACAAGTCACTTTCAAAAACCTCTTGCGATTGAGATCGGATGCAATAGCACTTCCAAGCTTAACCGGAATTTAATTTCGAGATACAGCATATAATCCGCAGCTTGATATCCACACCGAAATCGCAAACGACGACATTCATTCTATTTAAATTACCATTTCCGCGCTTTCCCTTTGTTTTGTGCAAGAACGTTTTGTTTAAATTGCAGAATTTTCGTGCCAAAGCCTTTTCGCCAAAACAAAGTAACCATTATTTTTAGCAGTCATGCAAGGATTTCAAGGATGTGTACTGCCTTATTTCATTAACAAGTTGTACGTGAGAACCACAATAAATTTAGGAACAGAAATATTAAGCAGCATTAAAAAGCCAAAAGTTAAAATAAACCTGCGGAAAATTTAAACCCAGATCAAGAGAATGATATTTGTATGCGGAAATGCAGACTAAATTCTCCCTAATAAGTTGAGAACTGAATAGTCTTTATATCTGAGAGCATTGAATGCGTTTTTCCTCTTTCCTTAATTCCCTCTAGTACGAAGGACGCCTTTCTTTCCCTAAAACACTTCGACTCATAGAACTTTCCGAGAAATAGTTCTGTTATCGGACCTTAACACGAGACTCGTTCTAGCATTCTTCATTCTCGTCACAGAGTTCAGCATTTCGTATAATGTTTGTTTGCATACGGGGCGAAATAAACAAGGAAGTAAGAGAAGCAAACAGACAGAGAGACGAACAGGCGGACACCGACAGCTTTACCTGCCGACAGACAAACATGAGAACAAACGAATAGCAGACAACCAGAGTGGAGGGGAAACAACAAATTTGCGGCACAAAGAAAGGAACTCATTTCATCACGCCAGGATTCTAGCGTAACAGCAACGAGGAAGGAATGTTGCACTGAGAATGGTCGGCATGGGTTCGGGGTTGAGGAGTGGGGGTTGGGGTTGGGGTGCAGGATGCACCGGGAAAGGTCGTGCTAAAAAGTATTTTCCTGCTTTGCACTCAGAGTGCAGAAATTAAAGTCACATCAAGGCCCACCGGAGGCTGAAGTGATGTCAGAGAATTTGTGAAAATTACAGAATTCCATCTTCCATCCATCTGCGTTCCTGCGTTTTTTCTTCGCTCTGCCAGGATGTGTGTCGAGGATGCTTAGACTCGACGACGTGAGTTGCTGAAACGCTTCGTGTTTGTGCGGTTGTGTTGAGTGCGGAAGTCGCCGTGTGTGCAACAGTCTGGCGCCGTGGCAAGAAGGACACTGCCTTGCTACGGGTTCGATGATAACCCGTGAGATCCTCAACATTCATCCTACTATCCATCCATTCATCCATCCACCCGTCCATCCACCTGTCCATCCATTTATCCATCCATGTGTCCATCCATTCATCCATCCACCCACCTATCCATCCATCTGTCCTGTGCCGAGCAACATGCTGGCAGGACCAGCCAAAACCGAAACCGTGCTAGCCAGATGAAACAGCCGAGATGGAAACCTTTATGGCCACAATTTCCAACGTATTTATGCGATTCTCTCTAAGCGTTTTGCTCTCAGAATAACAAATTGAAATCACATCAACAAACACTAGGGAAATTTTGTAGATGGAACTGGGAAAGCCTGTGGTTGAAGTCAATAATTGGTCGCCTTATACGTATTCGTAGATATCATTTCTGCAAGTTGTTTTAATGTCATCCACATTCTTATTAACCATATTAAGATATGACAGCTACATTTAACACCATTTTTCTTTAATTTCAGGGTACTTCTGGCACATAACTGACTTGCATCTGGATACCATATACTCAACACAAGGCGATCCACTGAGAAGTGAGTAATCTTCGCAAAATAAAGAGATATTGCGTGTGAAAATGAGATATCATTGAGATATGCGACTAAAAACTTATTTTTTCACTATTGTGAAATATAAATCCCATTTTTCCTTAAATATTTATCTGCGAAATGTCTTTTCATCTAATAATCTACTTACTTTTATGCTTTCTTCATAGCAGTTTGGCACCCTCCGCTCCATTCGGAAACATTTATTTAATTCGAACATTTTTGCGAAAAATGTACAATTTTAGTGTATTTTCCTTGTCATAACAATGCAATTACGAAAACAATATCAACAAGGACACGTCCAAAGAAGGGTGTAGACGAGCATAACAAGCTAAATAGATTAACCTAGTTTATTCGGAGATGAAAGACATTTGGAAACACGTATAATAAAGACAACAGCGTACGAGGAAAGCTTGCAGGAGTGATAGAGCGGAAAGAGGAGCTGGCAAGGGCACTCTAAAACTCAGAGTTCCCGATTTAAGCTAAAAAATCAGTACTCTTCTCACAACCACAGCAACTCATTTATATATTTTCATTGTTGCCACTTTTTCCTTCTCTTCTCTACCACATGCGGTACAGTTTCCTCAAAAGTCCCAAAGACCGGATACTTCCTCACTTACAGTGACGCAGCAGCCCTCGGTCTCCCGTTTTGAGTTTTATTAGAAAATAAGATTGTTTGCACAAGTGTGTGGTTGTGTCCACATGCTCCTTGTTAATGTCCTCCTGTGTCCTTCTGCCGTGTTCCGCTTTAGAAATGGAATTACTGCATTAAGAATTTTCCACTTTATTCTCATTATCCTGCTCGCTGCCTGCGCTCATCACATCTTCTTCTTCATTTGCAGGTTGCTGGCGCATCGAGCGGCAGCCGCCGAGTGCGGCCGCACGGTCGCCGGGTCGCTTCGGCGATTACCTCTGCGACAGCCCGTGGAGCCTAATTGAGTCGGCTGCCAGAGCAATGAAGTCGCGGCAGGGCGACAACGTCGAGTTCGTCCTGTGGACGGGGTAAGTGTGAAAATGAGAAAACTTTCGGAACTGAACTAGAGGCTGATTTCTCATGCTGCTGTCGCTGCTCTGCAGCTGTTTTAGGGGTTTCGAGTGAACTGGATTCGCGCGGTTTAAATCGCGGTTTACTTAATTTTACGCTTCGTGGCGATGCCGTGCTTTTCAATGGTTCTCACAATTTAATTCTTTCACACAAAGTTATTCCGTTGCCGCAAGTAACGAAACCCTTTTCGGGGAAGTTCGGCAACTAAGTAAAGGCAGCAGCGCGGTGGCAGCAGGAACAAGCGGAACCAAAAACCACAGCAACAACAAAGGTGCGACTTTATATAAAAATACAAATACGGCAATTTTGGCTAAAATAACTCCGTCGTAATTAAGCTCTGTGGGTTAAAATAACGTTGTTTTGGCTTTTTACTTGGTTTTAAGGTTAAAAAGGCATTTCCGGAATCCTTTTGCAAGGCACTCCTTTTATTTTCCCAATTCTGTGTATAACTTAACCAGAATAACTGCAGATATCCACGTGTATTTGCGGAAACAGAGTGTAATTTATATATTAACGTAGATAAACAGAAACCTTTTAAACAAAAACCTCCTCTGCGTTATCAAGCAGCCACATCACAGACACAAATCGGTAATTGCAAAACGACTTTAAATTAGCATTTAAACGTGCAGTTCAATCATAATCACGTTAAGGTGCAGAGTTTCTCCAGATGAGAAAGCGAAACCCTTTTTGATTAAGCAAATAAAATTTACTTTAAGAAGATTTCCTGCCTTGCAACGCACAACAAATGACGGACTTCTGTAGTTCAGTTGCACTCTGCTCCGTGACTTGTATGTTGTGCTGTTCTGTCTTGGTGATGTCGCAACGTCCTTGCTGGCTGTTTATAGAATTAATATAATGCCAAAAAGAAGGAAGGAAAGATTTCCTCTTTTTGTGTTTATACCTGCCTTCACACTCAAGCAGCTGCATTTCGGTTGGATTTCCTCCTGTCCTTGGCGGTCCCCTTGCGTTCAGAAGTCTGAGCAGACAACCAAGAGGGGCAGCGACAACAAGCGTTGAAGATCCTTTCAGCTCTTATGAACGAGTTTGCTGTAAAACGGATTCCGAAAGGAAATTAACTTTCTGTTTGGCTCTCTATTGCTGCAAGGATGATTTTAATTTACAAAAATTTCGACTTTGTCGTTGAAAAGCTTTTAAAAGAAATTTAAGGAAATGTGGTTAGAGGGTTTTTCCTCTAAAAACCTCAGTTTTAAGTTGGGATTTTATAAAGTTAAGTGAATTAAAGGAAATTGAGGCAAAAGAATGGAATTTTGTCATTTTAATAGTTTAAAACTGAAATTGCATGAACATCCAATGGGATGGGAAGCGTGCTTCCACTTTGATTTGTCATGTTTTCTTTCAATGATTTCGAGGTGCCGATTCTTGTGTAACCCTTTTGTCACGACCTTTCAAGATTTCCCCACTTTAATCGAAAAAACACTTTTCTAGCTTTCGAATCTCTTAACACAGATTCGCCAATAAATCCTGATGTTGCTTGTTCGATTATCATCACTTCTGCGCCTCTTTTCTTTTGTTCTTCGAAAACCAATTAGTGTGTCTTCATTATTCGCCATTATGTCGCTTTTTGGTGTCAAGCACTCGCCTGGTAATGTAATCGCAGAAAGCCAATCACAGCTTTCTTGCCATGACGGGGCAATTATCAGTATTTCGTTATTGCAATCACCATTATTGTTGTTGTATTAAATGGACATCCTCTCTTCACAATGTGTAATTAAACTAATCTTGATGCAGAATGACAGAGAGCTGTTGGAAGAAGTGAGCTTCTGGTGTACGATGACGAACACGTCCATCGCTTGTGTTCAGCCGTCTTTTTTCTTTTCCATTTCATTCCGCACTCGTAATGGAATCAAAGTCGTTACGTACTCGAAATCTGACTCCTTGCTTTACTTCATCTAATTGGCTTCCACTAAATCGGAATCCATGTGAAGTCCATGTGGAAATGGATTATGCCAAGCAATGGCGTCGAGATCAAGCGAAGCCATTAGTAAGCCATTAATTCCTGGTGTGCGCTAGACGTTGCAAAAATTATAAATCATAGAAGTTTGGGAGGTGGAGGAGGCGATATCTGTCGACATCATTCCGTGGTAGTTGAGCGACCAACTCATTAGCTGGTTGGATTTTAACTTTGGGAACAAGTGCACTTTTCGGAGAAATCATATTGAAAGACTTCAATTTTATGAATTAAAATCCGCGAGTTCCTTCATACTTTCAAAGTTATAGGGACCATTTACTCCACGTAATACATAAAATATCTGCAAATTGGCTCAATCCAGTACTTAACAATTGATGTAATTTGTCTCTGCCTCGTGTAGAAGTCATTACTTACTTAGTTAAGGCGATTAGTAGGTATTCCTGCCTCTGCTTCTGTAGGGCTTTCAGTCTTTCTATCATTCCATCTGTCAGTCTGTTCATTACTCGCTTTCCCTTACATGCAACACATTTAATTTCACCAAGTATAGAAAATCCATTAAGCTGATTACAAAAACAAATTAAATTGACAAAAGACGAAAAAGAAAACAAAAAGTCGTCACTGCCGCAACAGACAAAGAAGAAATAATATGTCAGCGTTTTTGTTATATTGTGAATTTCCATTTCAAATGCGCGGTACTCAAACAATTTCTGCCTTTTGTTCTTTTAGCAAAAACGTACTTTAAATAGAGAGATAATAGAGAAAGAGCTCTACAGTATCTGGCGGAATGATGGTGGGGATGCAGTTGGTAGGTGGGTACTGGTACTGGTACTGTCATGCAGTCATGTTTGTATGACATTCGTGGCCGTGAACAGTTCTATAGCTCTTCTGCTCTAGGAAGCAGTTACGTAAATCGCAGTTGGCAAACTTGCATAAATTCCAGAGAATGACTATAGACATCAAATATAGCTTTTTCTATAATATGCTCATGCTTTTGCCTTTGTTATCGGTTGGTAATTCATTATGAACGATGATACTGACAGCGTATTTCCAACTCCTGGTTGAATGATGTTGTCCTTAATGTTTCGCTGGTTTTAGTATTTTCAGCAGGATGAAATATTTTCTGATAATATAGCAGGGCAACAATTTATGTAGAATTCGTTGTTTTAAGAGGAATGGAGGGCTTCTATTATGGCACGGATGTGGTTACGGCTTCTGTAATTATTTTGAAAACTTTTGTTATGAATATTGTTATGAGTTTATTCGATATTTTAAGAGAAACAGCGGCTTTTTGGTGAAATTCCTCCTCAGAACTAGTTTCGACAGATTTGGCAACAGTTATAAAAAATTTTACCATTTTATGATGGTTTAAAAAGTACCAATCAACTCAAGAAGTGATTACTGATAGGCTATAGACTACTCTACGAAACATAGTAAAGGTTACCCATCAGTGATTAGACTTTAAAATCATAACTCTTAAAGTTTACCTCACTCCTTCACCTTCTGTTGTTGCTGTTGTTCACAAAGGTTCATCACTATTTCTCATCCTAACAAAACTCTTAAACGATTTCCTTGACATCCACTCTTTTTCATCTCTTTTCGTTAATTTCGTTCTCTTCTTTCCACAGCGATGGCTTATCACACTCGGCACATCCGATGTTCGAGAGCAAAAAGTTGGAAATACTGCGGAATATCACAGATCTGCTCGGACGCACGTTCTCGTCGCAATTTGTATTTCCGGTGCTGGGACACGAGGACGGGACGACGACAAACTTCCGACACATGGGCGAGTTGTGGCGACACTGGCTGCCATCGGAGGCGCTGCAAACATTCGAGAAAGGTGAGTTGCGAAGAATGGCAAACGAGAAATGCGGGTGTGGGTGTAGATGTAGATGTGGGATGTTCCGGTGTTTGCGGATTTGTACGAAGAGCTGGTTGTTACACTCGCTCCTTCCTGCTCCTGCAAATCCTGGGAGTCGCAGAAAAAGTAGTTCACAAAAAACCCGAATGTATACGGAATTTGCAAAAGCGGAAATTGAATTTTTCGTTTAGTCCCGTAGTTGGCTTTCCGTAGCACAAAAGGGAAATTTAAAGTGCCGCTTTGATAGGCAATCCGTGACTATTCAGTCCCGAGTGACCTTTTCCGAGCTAGAGTGCATTTTATCCTAGTAATTTTGGCCAGGTACTGGTTGTCCCCTAGTGGAGATCCTATTCGGAAGACTATTTGGTGCCTTTCCGTGCCTTTCTATCTCATGCCATGGCATTTAATTTCTTCACCTTGCAGCATCGGGTTGCACGAATTGATTTCCATTATTGCTCGCTGCCTTGGCTGAATAATAAAACCGTCTCCATCCGTCCATCGACATCATGGATGCCTTCATCCATCCATCCGTCCATCTCATCCCCGCTAAAGCAAATCTTTGCAGTCGTAAAATTTCAAACACCGTAAAAGTTTATATTGTATCCACATTAAAGAGCGTGAAATCAGGTCACGCTGTTCCCTTTCCCTCTGCCCCCACCTCCTCCCACTACCTCTTCTTAACGCTCATTAATTTCATCCGTCCATCCCTCGGACTCCTTGCAGGTGGCTACTATTCGATTGAGCAGACGAAAAGTCGTCTCCGGATCATCGCGCTGAACACCAACTTCATGCGCCACGACCCCAAGTACTCGCAGAGCCATCTGGCGGCGGTGAGGCAGCGTCAAGCAGGTGGCAGCAGCAACGCCGAAGCGTCCGAGTATAAAAATTTTTACTACCATCACGGCAACCTGCATCAGCATCACGGCCACACTGGCGGCGGCGGCGGCGGCCACAGTGGAGGCGGCGATGGCTACCTCTACGGCTACAACAGCCACCACCGCGGCATACCGGGCATCGTGCAGGACGGCTTCGGCCCCGGCGGAGGACGTGTCAGCGCTCTGTCGGAGTACGAGAGTCAGGACGCGGAGAAACAATGGCTCTGGCTGGAGGACGTCCTGACCAAGTCGAAGAATAACAAGGAGACGGTAGGTTTTATTGCAACACCTTGAAAGGGGGGAGAAAGGGTTTCACTTGTACGTATTGTGTTTGCCGATTTGTTTTGTTGGTTTTCACTTATATTTGCCAAATAATGTCAGTCAAAATTGCATAGGAAAGGAGGGACGGGTTTTTACGATAAGGAAGAGAGAGAGAGAGAGAGAGAGAGAGAGGGCAGGCAGCACGAGAGATGAACCGTTTAAAAGCTTTGACATTGAGTACGTTGCCGACATTCTCTCGGATTTATATTTTAGTTTGCTTTCAAAACCGCAGACCTATTTTACGGGGAACAATTCTTTGCAGGCTCACGGAAGTCCCATGGGTCTCTGCTTGGCAGTGGAACGTAGAGAAAATAGTTTCATTCTTTACTTTTCTACAGAATGCAGAAGAACTGCAGACGGCAAAAGCAACAAAAACATAATATAAACATGCAATTGAGTATGCAACAAATTGCACAGATAGAAATTTGTGGGAATTCGTATCTCTGGCGAAGAGAAAAACTCATGCTTGCGCAACAAGAAAACTCGTTTCTTTCATCTTCTCTAAAAAAGAACTACAAGAGCACGGTAATGTTGTTGTTGTTGCTGCTGCTGCTGCTGCTCCTTCTTATTACTGACGGAGACTTTGCTACGATTTATTGCTTCATAACTTTTGGGCTCAAGTACAGTTTATGTGAATCAAAATATTTGCAGCAATGAAATGCGACAACGGCAACGACAAACATTGTAAAAAATATCAAGTTTTGAATGAAATAACATGGAAAGCAATAAGCAAGCAGAAAATTTGTATGCTAAGCAGCAAGTGAGAAAAACGTGTCAATGCAGAGAGAAGACTTTCAGTGTCGAGATTACAACGGTTACTTTTATGTTTAAGCGAGAAGAAAAAGAAATAAAGTTTGCTTACAAGTCTTCTTCTGTAATCGCTGCAGTCAGAACTTTTCAGCAGTTCGGATCCACAAGATGTTCGTCATACGTCGCGTTGTACCAGTTAAATTAATTGTGACTTTTTGACCGATTTCTCCACTTTATCAAATCTTCTTCCGATTGAATTTGATTTAAATACAGGCGCAATTTTTTCTCATTTAAAGTTTAATTAAAATTAAATTTATTGCTCTGTTGGAAAAAATATAAAAAAAGTAAATATTAAATTCAACTTTTAATTCCACTACAAAACGCACGAATGCAATGTAAAGTAATTTATATAAATTAAAGCTTAATTAATATCAAATAAATTTACACAACAACGAAGGTGTGTATGTGTGTGTGTGTGTGTTTGTATGGTCGCATGTTGGTCTGTAGGTGTGTGAGTGAATATGATTTTACGCAACATTTGTCCTCCTTTTTTTGTTAATTTTAATACATTTATCGTCATGTTAATGAAAATATTACACGTTTAATTTGTTGTTTTCAGTGTAATTAAATGCAGACACAGAGATGTTTTCAAATATTTACACTGTAGACATAATAATTTACTGTATTTTCTGCGTGAAATAGTGTTTAAAATTCCACTTGTTACGTTTGGTTTGCATTTAAAAAATAAGCGGACAATAAATGCTGCATATGAAATTATCAATTGTGCTTTCCTCGTATAATTTTATAAGTGATTAGATTAAAATTGCCAGGATAAGCTTTAAAATTTTCAGAGATAATTACAAACAAGTATTTTGGAATTGTTTTACAACCAAACTTGTAATAAAATTAACGCAAAATGATGACATTATCATTCACATGTATTCTGGAACTAGTTGGCCACCGAAATTATTACAAAATAGTTCTGAAATACCGTATTTATTGTTTCCCATATTTACCCCACACTTTTTGCTGTATAAGCCATCAGATTTTTCCGTATTTTTTCCGCTAGAGGTGCTTGAAATCAAAATCGCTTGCATTAAAATTGCAGAAAAGTATTAAAAACACACGCATTCACACATTAACGATGCATTAAAACGACATTAGCAACCACTTCGTTCTTAGAGAGAGACAGGGAGAGAGAGAGAGGGGGAGAGAGAGAGGGAAGAGGGAGGGAGAGCGCGACGACTTGTGTCGCTTCAAAGCAGATCGCTTCGATGGCTGCAAGCGTTTCAGCCACGTGACGGATTTATTAGTGTGTAACGAGTGAGTGAGCTGCTTTAGCAGTGGCCGTCCCGGGTGCACCGCCCCGCCCCATCCCCTCGTGAGACGGGAAGGGGGTTAAAAAGCGGGACGTGAACGTTACTCGAAAACTGTTAGAGCGAAAATTAAGTAGCAGAAACGTGACCGGATTAAGTTGCTGGATGTCCACACAGTCTATTGTGATGTTTTTTGCTCCTTTTTCCACTTTTGCTGCAACAGAAAACAAGCGAGCTTATTGTCCCCTCTCACCCTCTCAACCTCCCTGCCACCCTCCCTCCCTCTCTCTCTCTCTCTCCTTCCCACCTCCCTCCTTTTTCCAGATCTTTTTCCATTTTCTGTTGATTTTGTTTGTATTTTTTCCTTCTTTCTCCCCTTTTAAAATAACACTTTAACCGCATGCTTCTCTCCCTTCCGTTGATTCTTTACCAGCGCTCAACTAGCTGCCACAAACTAGCGAACGACACTAGTTTCCGGTTCGAAGTCCGCCTCCGCCGCGTCCCGTCCGCCACGCGACGTGTCAACGCACGCAGACTTGAGTTCTTGAGAGGTTTTTGTTATTCCAGTCGAATACGCTGCGAGCATGTGCTGGTGTGCACTGTGCGCGAGTGAGTGTGTACGTGTGTGCGTGTGCGTGTGCCTGCGATATCCTCTCTTGCACGCATGTGTATTTGTTTGCAGGGTGAGTGAGTGACTGCGTGCTGTTTGCCCAGCTTGTCCACTTGTTGGCGCCCTCAAACATGAGGTCAGGTGAAGTAAGGTTAGGTTTGCCCCCTCGGCTCGGCTGTTGTTTTTGTTGTCCTTACCTTGCTTCGGCCTCCTTCACGCTCAATTCCTGCTAAGAAATCCAGAAGACCAAACCTTCGTCTTTGCTGTGCTGAGTGAAGAAGTGCGATTTGTGAACGCATTTAGCAAGGATAAAATCCAAAGTGGATAATTTAACAAAGACTAAATTCGAGACTTAACATTTCTAAAACTCAAACAAACCGCAGGCATTGCGGAAACTGCGCCGACTTACCTTCCCTATAGAAGTTATTAAGTTTCAAACGCTTCTCTTCATTTCAAAAGCGGAATTCAAAAGCGGAAAAGAATACAAAATAATCCCGACGCACTGGCGAAAGTTAGTTAAAATCAATTAAAACTTTTATTACCAACAGAACCAACAGACTCTCAGAAAAGCGCAAAACTTAATATGTAAGAACTGGAAAGGCAAAAGATAAAACTAAAAATAGAAAGTAAAAAACTCACCCATTCGAAGCTTAGCGAACTCCGCTTCCCTCCCACTCTCAGTCTCAGTTGAAGTGTGTGTTAAAAGAGGGAAAGAAGAAGCAGAGGAAGAAGAAAATAGCGGAAAATGAAGCAGGAAAGAAGCTGCATTTTGAGTTCTTAAAAGCCAACCTGGATTAAAAACCAACAAGTTGACTGAGGCGGCTGCAGCTGGTGTTGCGATGCTGCAAACGGATGTGAATGTAAAACCAACTCGTCCAGTTCCTCCCCTCGCCTCCTTCTCTCCCCCACCCCTTCTCTTCACGTGTTCGCACCGCTCTCCGCCACACCAAAAGCTGCCATAACTGGCAATAAACTCTAAATCGCTCATTAAACTTTCTCTCCTTGCAGTTCTTCAGATTGAAACTTTAGAAATAAGCTCTACGGGCAACAACAGCAGCAACAACTAAAATTACAATAACAACAACAAAAGCAATATAAAAGGGATTACAGAAGAATAATTCCCCGAAGAGAGAGGGTAACTTAATATTAAAAAATGTTCTACAAAATCTAAAAAGAATTCTAAAAGTTTCACAGACATCGTTTGAAAAGAGACATAATAAAATTAAATTTAATTAAGTGAAGGGACTGCTTTTAGTCACAATGAAATGTGAACACCCTACACGCGTCACGTTTCTCCAGAGGCAAAGTATAGAAATGTAGTGTCCTGCACCGAATATTACGTAATCTATCGAAATCGCCCTTCATCAAGAATATTTCTTCATATACGACAACGATATGACTACGAATTTCTACCAAGTTTTCACGCGCGTTCTTCTTAACAACATCAAAATAACACGTAGTTCAAAAAGAAACTAACCGATGGCCCACACTATGTGAAAACAAGGTGTTGCTGTTAGGCGTTTTCAACCATTTTTAATGAATGCTTGTTTTAGTTTAGTTAAAACATGAAATTTCAAATTCCGTCTAAAAGTAGTGGGGTTATCCCACTCCCCAGTTTTAATAGTGGGGTTTTAAACTCCCCAATTTTAATGGAGGTGTTTCGTCGTCACCATCCGTCCTCGATCCCGCGCCATTTATAAGGGACCCTTCATTTCTTATGGGCCGCGGTTCCCAGCTGCTATAATGGCCTTGGGGTCGCCAACAGCGAACTCGTCGTCTCTCTTTCTTCTCCTTCGCGCGCTGTTTCGCCCTTTCTTTGGTTTCTTTATGAGCTCAACATGATGCTGCAATATTTGTATTTATGCTTTTATTTGCGTTCTTAATTCACTTCTCTCGTCCTTCCATCCTTCTTCGTTCCCACTCAACATTCTCCTTTTCTTTCTCTGCACACCTCGTTATCGCATTTATACTTGAATAAAAATTGAAGCCAAAACGGTCGTCGTTCTTTACCGCCAACTGAACCCCTCCAGCTGCCTCTTCACCGTACCATCTGCTGTGACGGAGTATCCCTCAGTCGTTCCTTCTCGTTTTTCTTCCATATCTCTTCCACCAAACAGGTAATTTGTGACCCTCCTTTTCTTTCTTTTCTCTGCATTTCCGCGTTCTTCTGCTGCAAATGAAATCAATAAATTACCGCTTCCGCTAGGTTACAATTAATTAATTTTAATTTAATGGCAAGCAACAACAGAAACCTCTTTGCGATTTTCCTTTCCCCGAGGTAACAAGTTAAGAATTCCTTTGATTAATGAAAGTCGTCGTCGGGCTCGATTCGTGGTCAGAGCTACTTTTCTCTGTTCGCCGCAGAAGATCGCATCAATTAAAACTTTTATACTCGGTTAACTTCAGTGTTCGGCAATCGCAGTTGTTTTCTCAGTTGATTTAACGAGGCTTTTGTAAGATTTTTGTGAGTTTAACCAGCACACTTTTGTTTTTCACTTTTGAAAATCGTAATTTTTTCAGAATGTGAATCTCATTTGTAGATTTCCAGGAGGAACGATGTCGCTCTGAAAAGGACACACGGAGTTTTCTGTCTTTTCCCATTCTCTCTATCTATTCGTCGAATGTACCCCCTTTCCGTTCTGGTACCGGGTGTAATGAGAAAAAGGGGAGAAAAAGCTCATAAAAAGTTAATCCGCGCCTTGGGTGTGATTTCATTATAGATTTTTATTTGCCACGAAGAAAATCGTTTCTCTCTTCTCAGGTAACAATGTGATTCTTGCTGCTGTTGTTGTTGTTGTTGTTCTAACTGCTTTCGAACTCTGGTCACTTAATTCCAGCAAAAAGAAGTTAGAAAAGAGAAAAAAAATGATTTTAGCAAAATAAAAAGGTAAAAGAAGCGTCAAATAGAACCAAAACAGTTAAGAAATAAAAATATGTAACGATACGAGAACCACATCTGAGCTTATAAAAGACACTCGAGGGTGACATCTGACGAAATAATATAACTGTATGGCAAAAAATTAAATGGCAACGACGTTTTCCAACAAGGAAAGCAAATCGAGTGACAATTTTTATTCATATGAGGCGAAATTTGTTCCGAAGAAGGTAATTGGAAAACTAACGCTAAAATTCGACAAACTTACGAAAGCTCAACACGTTCGTTATGAGTGCAAATTTGAAGTTTTTATTTGCGAGCGCCTGTTGTGAATTATTTTTGAGCGGAATTAAGAAGAAAAAAGTTACAAACATCTCTTGAAAATATTTTTTATTTGGATTTCGGCCCATTTTATTTGGACTGCGGCACGAGCTCTCCATCGCACTCCCTCCTCCCCCGTACTCTCACCGCATCATAATAGCTGACTCTCTTTCAGCGGTGAAATTCATTTCCATGATGATCCGTGCGCACGACTGCCGACCTAACGAATTTAATTTAATTCGAAACTTCTTCGACGACAACGACGACGACGCTTCAGAGGACAGACGAAACCTTGAATGCCATCCGAGGGCTTACAAACCACAGAATCGCCGCACATTGAGATGTTGGATCCGTGCTGTGTGAAGAACTAGTAAATTATCAACTTAAATACTAGTTCAAAATAGACCAGTACTAGTTCCAAAGTTGAACTTGAATAATTTCATTCTAATTTTACTGAATTCTAACTAAATCCTCTTTCTTACTACTTCTCCAACTAGTTAAATAATAACTAGTGTACGAGTAAAATTTTGCACTGGTCAATTTTTGGAGAATTTCTTTAAAAGTTAATATTTTTACACTGATGGGACACGATAACCGTTCGCTGCTGATGTTTCTGTTGTTGGTGGTGGAGTTGTTGTTGTTGTTGGCGGAATTTCTATTGTTATTGTTGTTGCTGCTACTTATGTTGCTGTCCGTGTTATACGAGGTGGAATAATAATACGAAGGAAGAAAATAAAGATAAAAATATAATCTTTGAGTGAGTTTGCAGCTAGCAAAAAATAAATAATTTTGCCGCTTTGACGCCCACACGAAAATACCGAATCCATAAAGAAAGAAAGCAACAAAAAAGCGGAAAAAACCCGACAGAAAGCGAATAACAAAAAGCCCGAAACAGAAAATCTGACCGAGAAAGTAACGTGAAACTCTGTGGAAATACTCGTAACAAAAAAAATGAGAAAATTAATGGAGAAAATAAAAATGTCATTTTTGTAAATACCGCCCAGAATTCAGTTTGTTGTTGTTGGTATTTTTAGCGATGTACAGTGGGACAAATCGGCACATTTTTAAAGCAAATAGCTGAATAAATTAAGTTTCTGCTTATTTAAGTTGAAAATTCAAACAGTAAATTCATTAAAATATTGAAAAAAAGAAGATCAAATGAACTAATTACGAAATTGCACTTAGAATTTATTTGTAATTAAATAGAAAATTTATAAACGGCTACAAGTTTCTGATCACGTCTACTGTGCTCAATATTAATGATTGTTTGCCTCTTTGTGCGCGAATAATAAGGAAGCAGCAAAGTAAGATGAATTATGCGCATACATAATAAGCAGACTACAGTTATTGAAACAAATACACACAGCAAAGATACATACTCACTCACACACACACACAGACCTATTCCTTGCTCGTTGGTTTTCTTGTTTAATTCTCTCCGTTTCTTTAATATTTCCGGCTTCGCTGTGGTTCGTTGTTTGTGTCGCTTCGCTGTTGCTTAAATGTTCATCAGGATATTCTGATGAGCTTAACGAGGCTTAAGGATGTCCAAGGATATGCGTTGACATTAATGCCTGGCGATCAACGCAGCGTTGCGTAATGTTGACTAGATTTCTGTTAAAATTAATGTCACTCATACGTCGTGATGGACCGAAACTTGTATAAAAGTTGCTGTGATTAGATTCATTTAAAAAAATTGCAGGAATTTATCCTTCATTTTAAGATAATTTTATTGTAAAAGAGAACAATTTATTTCCACAATTTGTGAGGAAAGCAATTTTGTTGAAAAATAACTAATCGAAAGAATTTAATAACATAATTTTTACAACTTTAAAAGCTATGAAATAATTTTGGAGAAAAATTGAAAATTAATCTTAAAAACAGATTCAGAGCATTCAGAAATCATCTCAACAAATTTCAATAGCAAAGCCTGCTGTTATCTTATTTCATTCGTTTGTCAATTTATTATATCGAATTTGCAAATCAATTGAATTCAATGCAATATTAATGACGCCGCCGTGACTGCCAGAGCTCATCTATCATCGACTCCACAGTGTTGCCAGATTTGTATTGAAAGGCATTCACATTATTTATGCAAAACAGCTCATTACAACTCGAGTAATAAAGTTAACAAGAGACAAACAAACAAATTAGATCGTTATTGTGGGTGTCCTTCATCCAAGAGATTTCATGTTATTTCTATGAATTCATTTCACATTCTTTGCAAACAACATTCTTGAAAGAACTTCTCGGTATTCCGGAATTATACTGAAATTTTAGCTAATGTGGTTTGGGCATACATTGAATTTGAACGGCGACAGAAAAGTCTTTCTTCCAATTAATTTTTCAAATATCCAATACCAATCAATACATTTATGATTCCTTCAATCATAACAATCCTTCGATCTTACTATTTATTCTGGAATTCCTTTTACGTTTAGCAAAATTTACAAGAATCTGAATGCATTTCCTCTGCCTTTTGCGACTAATAATTCATAAATTATTCTTCTAATAGCTGCAAATATTTGAAAAGAATGCAACGTCACAAGTGTTTGAGACGAATTCAATTCTAAAATTTTATGTGAAATTGTTTTCAGCTTAGATAAATGAAATTTCAATTCAGAAACAAAAGCTAGCAATTTACAGAGAGGTTTTCATATGAATTTCACTCGCTTTACCGTAGAAAAAAATGAAAGAAAAATATTAAATTAAAAGTTATATAAAAAAATCTGAGGATATTTTTCTGGATTTGAATTATTTGGTCATTTTTGACAGAATTTTTAATTAATGTAATATTAGTGCAAAGTAAGAAAAGCTCCCAAAAACTCCTAAAAACTCCTAAAAACTCCTAAAACTCCTAAAATCTCCTATGACTACTATTGTATTAAAAACTCCTGCTAAAGTGATAATATAACAAAATTAACTATCTTCCTTTTGTTGTCCTCGTTATTAAACAAATTCTCTGGTAATTGTGTGCACAAAGATGACGTTTGGCTCCTTCTACGAGTCCGCATCTATAAAATTGTCAAATAAAGTGGTCTGCATTACGAGAAAGGAAAAGATAATCACTTTTCAGTTTTCGTTTCATTAAAATTTTACCTAGCACGGAATAACAGACTACATTTTCCAGCGAATTCGAGTAGAGGGATCTTAAATTGCTCCTGAAAAAGGAACGAAAATCCAATGCTATCCCAAAACGGATAACCGGACACATCGCAAACGAGCTCATCCTTCCGCCCTTGGATGTTCCTGTGGTCATGGGTGGGTTGAAAAGCTCTATAAAACTATTAGTGTGACTGATAAAAGCGAACACATTCAACCGAAATGCTCACACAATTTAATGCGCACAGATTTTCTCCATTTTAGCCCGCACTAATCTGCCCATATTTATTTGTATGTGTGAAGTTTGTTTGCCCCTCCTTTTTGTTGTTGTAAAAACAAACATACGCTTTCGAGAATCCTTTCAGTTCGGCTTAAATATTTAATCCTTTAATATCTCACCCTTAAAACTGCTTGAAAAATATGCACCAGCATGTTGAGTTGGAAATGGATATTCGGGGAGCATGTTTAGATTGGAATAAAAGTAGAAAAACTTTCTTTATATGTGCATATAAACCCGAGACGAGGGATGCGAATGGCGGTCCCTCCCTCTCTTCTCCCAGAAACACATTCTGACGATATGAAAAGAGTGACACACGCATCCCACATTTTACGCTTGAATTTGACAAGACCTTCAAAGTCCTAGTTGTTATCCTTTTAGCCACACGCGTTGTTGTTGTTGTTGTGCTTCTTTCCATCCCATTTCGCAAGGGATGGCATTTATTGCGTATGGGACGTCAATCAGTCTCTGTCGTGTCGTAAAGAAACTCTTTGTGACAGATAATCCGGCTAATTTTTGCGGGTTCTCTGCATCTTATCTTGCTTAGACTTCGATGTGTGGAAGCTGGAAATGCTGGTGGTATAACTGGTTGTTCGGTAGCTGAGCCTTAGTAAGCCTCATGGTGTGAAGGATTGATTTCAATTTCGAAGCCTCTTTTTACCCAAAAGAACACTGCAAACTCACCGAAAGAGATCCTTTGAAGCTTAAACGACTAGAAAAACGGGTGACAGATTGGATTAAACAACGCAATGGTTGAAAATGCTTTCAAATATTTTAGTTAAATTGATATTGGTAAGGGAAAGAAAATAGGTTTTTTGAGGTTTTCTCTTTAACTGTACGAAGTTTTGTTGACCTTTTGTTCTCTTTAACTGTACGAAGTTTGATTGTTTTGTTCCAGTCTTCGTATTTGATAAATGAAAATGCGAATGAAGTTATACTGAACCGAACGTAATGGTCGGAATTTTTATGCTTTTAATATTTTTGTACGTCCCCCTACATTCCTTTTTACATTATTGATTTCTGTAATATTATCTCCCATAAAATTTCCTTGTGCTTGAAGTAAAAATGAACTTATTGCGCTACAGGGAGTCTCTTTTATTGCTTTGCTAGGGATCCGTACACACTTACCTGAGACTTTAGACATCTCGCTTGTTATCTATTGATGGCTTTTCCACTTTTGCTAGAGATAATAATAAATAACCGCAAAATGCCTCGAGTTACAGATTAATAACTTTTTTATATACTTATCAATCGATGTAGGAATTGCTTACAAAAGAATTCGAGACGGTTAGAATCCTTTCATGTGATTATAAGTGATTTTCTATTGTGGTTTTTAGTTTCTCAGCAGGAAATCGTAAACCAAACACAATAATTCTTGAAAATTCGAAATAGAGAAAACCTGTATTCAGAGATGAAGTTTCAATAACTGGAATCGGTCTATCATATTTCAATTTATGCTCGTATTTTCTTAAGTAAGAATGAAAACATTGGAATTCATCATTGGAAGAGAAAACTTTGAGTGACTCAAAGTTGTTTTTACAGCGCTTTTTTTAGTAGATGATTCAGATTTTGGTGTATATAATCACTTATGCGATATAGCGCTGCAACTTTATTAGCTACACATCAATTCTGCGCCACGCTGTGATTTCAAAAGTCGGGGATTTCATTCATCCCTGTTACTACACTCAAAAAAAGGCTAAATGAATTTCTACCCCCGTCCAATCTTCTTCTTTTGCTTATTCCACCCACTCTTCTGCTTTTTCCTATTATCCGTCTCCAGAACATGCAAAGTTGCTTAATTAACTGGCTGGAATAGAAATCGGCTCAGTTAGTGTTTACTTACCTCGAAAAGGGTTAAAATTAGTCGGGATTTCATGATTATCTAGACGTTTGAGATCTTTATTGGTGATACATTTTCGGAATTCTTCCTCCAGACTGAGTTGGGTCGGCTGTTTAGCCCAATTACGCTGGTTTATGTACCGTAATTCTTTCTAACCCTAAACAAATTTTATGGTCAGGGAGTTCTACTGCGATTTCAAGCTTCATCGAATTCAAATTAAGACAACCTTTAATTTCAAATTCCTCAGTATTCTCGGATCCTTCAGATTTACACCGCGCGCTGAATTCAGAAAATAATCAAGTCAAAGCGTGACACGAACGATTTTTTCTTGTTTACATAATTTGGTGTTTTTTTCGTAAAAGAAGTAAGAAGAAAAATGAGAAAGTAATTTTAAGGAATAACGAATACAAATAATTGACATTTTTTAGGATGTCCTTTCACTCTTTTTGCGCTTCATTGTCAAGTTTATATACCTTGACATCTTCTGACGGGGAAAAATATAATTAAAACTTTTCACAGAACAGGATTTTTCCGCTTGTTTTCATAACGCTTCGGCTCTCGTTAACGCCGTCACCGGAGTTGAATTGGAGATTTCAAAGTAATTGAATTGTTCAACAGCTGGGTTGTTGTTAAGGGATGACAGAACGAAGTTCCTCAGGAAAGTGATTTTCCAGGAATGCTTCCTGTTGCAAGAGAAAAAACCTTTGAAATGTAGAAATCACCGTATCATGTAAAAATATGTGGAATTTTTTTAGATTCTCATGCTTTCATGCAATAATCATCATATTCACCACATAGTGTTCGAAAAGCCCTCACAATTTATATCTGTCTCGTTCTAATGCACTTCTCTGCAAACTCTAACTTGGTGAACTTCATCGCGTAAACAGCATTTCGATGCAAACACCTCGCACATTATTATTTTGATTAATCTTTGTATTACAATTCGAAGAACTCACATAAAACAAACTTCAGTTAAGTAGCGTGTAAGGCGCTCTGAAGCAAACACGGCAGCGCGAAAAGTCCTCCAATTAATTAATAAAGTGTTGCTCGGTGCAGCGCCGCGTTGCCGAAACCCGCCGAGCAGAAGTGATTATAATTATTAAAGCTGTTTGCAACAATAATTTACGGTGCTGCGAAAAAGTTTTCAGCAGTGCAAGCAGTAACTTTTAACGGTATCAAGGACACAGCAACACAGCAACAACATCGATTGAAAGGGTACAGGAAAACAACAACAACCACTACCAACACTCACTACAACAACAACAACGGCAACCACGTAGTTAACAAATTTCAAATTGCAGTTTTTTCCGAAACCCATTTCTAGCAACGCAAGCTGGGAAAAAAAACCTTGGAAAAACTTTTTAAAAAAAAACTGAGAACTTCCTGTTTTTGTGTTGCAACAGCAATGAACAATCATGTAGGCGTGTGTGTGTGGGCGTGTATGTGTGTTTGTGTGTCATACTCGGCGTTTCTTGCAACTCGTCGACGCGCGCCGCTCGATAACGCGAAAAGCGCGGCGAAACTTTTCCAAAAAACATGAAGGAAAAGTGGCTGAATGTAGAAATTTCAAATTAAAAAAGCGCAACGAACGATGCGAATAAAAGGGAAAAGAAGAACAGAAATGAGGAATGAAAACGCTGCAGTGCAGCGATTTTAGTGTCGAATGCAAAGCGGAAGTGAAAGCAAAGCAAGCAAGTGAATTGAATTGAATTTTCACTTTGAAGCTGTTGTTGCTGTTGCTGTTGTTGTTGTTGTTGTTGTTGTTGTTATTGTTGCTGTTATTATTATTGTTATGTAGAGCCATTTAATTGGTTAATCTCGGTGGAGTTAATAATTTCCCGTGGCTAATAATCTAATTTTTGGTTATTTTTAACCATTTGAAACGATTTGGAGAAAATTAAATTGCACCGAGAGAAAATCGCTAAGTTATTCGGAATATTATTATAAAGTCTTTGAAGCGCCGCTAGTTTTCAAACATCAGGAAACTCGGCCGCTTCCCTTGAAACCCGAAGATAAAACTGTGGCGATTTTAGAAAGGCGACGAGTGTGGATGCCTCACACAATTGCAAGTCCTTTCTGTGAATCCGTCACAACCACAAGCACGCACCAGACTCAACTACATAAATATTTCCCTGCATATAAAAGCACAAATAAACGCATCGTCCGACGGGTGATTGAGGGGTGGAAGGTAAGGAGTGCACGAGGAGGAGGAGGAGAACGCAGTTTAATTAGATGCGCTCAGTTCGGCAATTCACAAAAGCGAAACAAAGGGTCGGAACGCCCCGTTAATGCTGACCCAGTTACGTCTGCGAAAGCCGGAACCAAAGGGTTGCGTTCAGCAAATGGGAAGAAAGGAATTAAAGCGGTCATCAAAGCATGGAATTAACAAACATCGGCAAACAAACGGATCAAATCGAGCTCAGAAGGATTTCCAACGAATGTGCGGACAAGCAGACAGACACACAGACAGACAGCCAGAACGGAGAACAGAAAGTCAGGCACAGATAGTTAGAGTGACGCACACTCAACCCGGAACAAGCAACCCGACAGAAGCCTAGATAAACGGATACAAAATTCCCTGCATCCCGAAGAGGAAACATCTAATTTTGAGGATCGCTGAGTTTGCAATTTCAGTTTGAAGCTTCACTGAAAGAAGCGCACTTGCGAAGCCACTACACGCAAATATCTGCACAAATACTGTGAAAACTGTTGTTGTCGGTAGATGAATTGGGGGGGGAAAAGCGAAAACCAGAGCAGCTCAAAATTTGCCGCAAAGCAAACCGCACCGCGCTAACAGAAGAACAAACAAAATTCCCGCTTACTGAGACCTTCAGCGAACTAAATGGGCGGGAAATGAGAGTGAGGGAATTTCGAAATTGCAACCTCGTGGCTGAGAAATTCCTTCCGCACCGTTTCGAGTTAGTTTCAGCTCATCAAAAGTGAAGTGAGAAGCTTTGAAAAGCTTTTCGCACCACAGCTGCAATACTAACCGAAGCAGTGATTGAGGAAAAAAGTCTGAGAGTATAAATAACGCCAGGATTTAAAATTCAATGTCGAAAATATCTACAATACAAAAATTTCCCCACAAAAGTTATTTGCTTCTTATAAAACGCTTAAATTTTTTTAAATTTCTGCAGAGTAAATCTCTCGTACATCTCTGAAATCCAAGCTGAGTCCCCGAGAATGTGGGAAACCCCGAAAAAGACCTCAAAGTGCAGAACTCCTCGGAATATTTGTCTCATTGCAATACGTTTTGTTTGTGTTTATCTGCAACTTGAGCTGAATTGCTTGCTCTAACAAGTGTAGTTAAATCAACTTTGAACTGCACTGGCAGTAAAGTTATTCAAGTGTTTAGACGGCCAAAGAGATTATATGTCGAGCGTCACCCAGCCGCCCTCCACTGAAGCGACTGGCCACTCACAGAAGGGTCCACCACTCGTCGTCTGAGTGCCGTCACCACAACCGCAGTTCGGTTTCCTACTGCTGGAACTGGGAGCAGACCGAAGTTGCCCTGTGGAGTGTCCCGCTTAAGGCGAGACACTCGTGTGTGTTTGTCTGTATGTTTGGTGTTCTAATCCACAGCACATACAACAACTACAGCAACTGCATCGAAAAAGTACAGAGACGAGACCTCATCCACCTCAGCAAGCTGTGAGTATTTTATAGTTTGTACCGAGCGGTTAACTTTCAGAATTAAAAACTGAAAAAAGTGAAGAGGATCACGAACGCTGTGAGGAAATGAAAGTTAAACAAAATAAACATCCACTAAAACAGCAGAATTGGTGGCATTTAAACTTCGGTTAACTCCTGTTAGATAGAAGTATTTTGATCTAGTCATCCCCATCGATACTTGAACCCTGTAACTCAAAGAGTTCAGTTTCAGAAATACGAACATCGTTCTATAATAATACACAACCTTTTCAGTATATGTGGACGTTACAGTCCTTGCATGTGAACCTCACAAGCGGACAGACCTTTCGTTTCTAAGTTTTCCTTATCTTTTAGTTAGTTATCTTGCTGTAAAAATCGTAAGCAACTGAAGTGTGCTTGGAAAAATGCTTGCAATACTTTTCTCATTCATATCAAAGTTAATTAAAGGAGTTCCTCCGACATTTCCTTCTTAATAAGTGAATTCCTTTCTTAATACTTTGCTGGATTTTTCTTATATTTCCAAAATGCAAGAAAGGAGTTATTCAAATACCGTCCGTTTCCCTACATGAACTTCTCACAAAGTGAAGTCTTCGAGATGAAAAACTAATGCTAGAAATAAATCGTAGAAGAGGGAGAGAGAAAGGTGGGGTTCTCCTCATCAAAGAAGGCATAAAAGGGAACAACTAAAGGAGCCAGTAAACCAGCTAACAACGAAACCTACAAATCAAGTATTCCATTCACTGGTGTTATTATACTGTTCGCCACTACCACTGCCAACAACGCAGACTCCCTTGTTTTTTGCATATTCCCCACCCTGCACTCTCCATCCAACGATCCCCACTTCTTTGTTTGTCCGTCTTTCTTAGCCCGCTTTTCAGTACCCCAGAGTTCTTGATTTTCAGGTTTTCGGTGAACTTTGCAAGAGATTGTGTGCATGCATTTGTGTTGGGAGCTTCTGTTTGCGCAACTTGTAGGGATCGTAGTAGTGGCGGTGGTGGTGGTGGTGGTGGTATTTGCAGTGGCATTGGTCCGGCCGGCAGCTCGCTGCAACTCAAAAGTGTCCCAAAAGTTGCTGAACTAATAAGTCCAACTACTTGCACTGCACTCGGCCGACAATCCAGCAAAAGTTCGGCCTTCGCCGGCACTTTATTCCAATTACTCGCCGACTCCGGGACAAGTCCTCTCAAGTTTGCTGCAGAATTGGTGCCTAGTCGACTGAAAGACAAGTTGACTCCGAGTTTATCGATAAGGATCATCGCCCCGGAGTTGATATTATTTTAAACGAGCGAGCGGAAGGTGTGCTGCAAGGCTCGGTCACTGAGCACGGACCCAATGAACACGGGAATGTAGTAACGGGAGGCGAGTGGCAAGTAAATTGAATGTAATTCGGCAAAACTTTAGACGAAGTTTCGCCTTGCCTCCAACGAGACTTTGTGGTTAGATATTGTAAATATGCCAACAAGAAGTAGAAAAAGTCCACAAGTTCGACTTCGAAATGGTGTATGGAATATATTTCCCATTATTCCCCCGCCTATAATAGCTGAAAATGTCCAAGGAAGTCTTTAGTTTACTGAAATCTCCTTGGAATACGTATTCGAGTCTGTTGAAATGTTGAAACCCAATTTCCGCAAAGTGAATGTATAATCTGCTGTGTTTACTCTACCGAAATCCATTTATTCGATTTCGCAACAGACTGAGTGAATGTCTTTTTTAAGGTTAGCCTTTAAAACCCCTTTTCAACTCCAGAAACACTTTATTTAGTTTTGTTTCACTACTCTCTCTCATTCTCTCACCCTCTCTCTTTCGCTCTCTTTCTCTTCAGGTCTACATCGTCGGCCACATTCCACCGGGATCGGATGAGCGCCACTTCGGGATTCAGCAGAATGGTCACACTACCTTCACCGAAAGCAACAACAAGCGTTATTTGGAGCTGGTGCGCAAGTACTCATCAATTATTCAGGGTCAGTTTTTCGGACATTTGCATTCGGACTCGTTCAGGATTATCTACGATGACAAAGGTAAGAAGGGCGGGGGAGGGAGGATGGGAGAGGAGGGATGGACAAGAGAATAGTTCGTACTGGATTGTCAGCTTTTTTGTAACGAAGTTTAACCGAGTATTTTTTACCTTATGTCAGACCTGATGCAGTGACATGGTCAACCTCTGCTCAGGTTGACGCTTCCTTTATTAACTGCAATCAATTGAAAGTCGCTTTTAATTAAGTTTATTCTGAATGCGAGGTTTTTCTTCACTTGGTAATTGGAAAAATAATACACATAGTGACAGACAAAGACTTCAGTATTAATAAAGAAGAGACATGCAGTGAGATAAATTCATTCAAAAAAGAATTGGAGAAATGGAATTATAAAGATTAATGGCTTTTTTAAAGAATTACAGTTTGGTCTGCACTGTCCTCTTCTGATTCCTTGTGTCTTGCATAGCGCGACTATACCTCAGCTTTATATTGCTAAGTTCGGTAGTCGGTTATCTGTGTGGTCGCACGATATTCCTACCACCGCACAACGTTTTTATTCCCCAAAATATCCGAAAATAATACTGAGACTCTGAACTAAAAGTGGGACTCTACGTGATCGTAGTTTCAAACACTGATTCCACACACATGGAAACCTGGAAATTCTAGATCCTCTTCATTAGCGGACGTCGGTTGCCTTTAATTGGCTCACTTGTTCGTGCACTTGCACCGCAAGAAGGGATCACCAACACAATCACAATGCATAAATAAAACCACTTCGAAGGTAATGACTGCCACTAACTGTAATTTTACCTGAACATGAATAGATTCACCCAACAGAATTCTAGGTGGACGAGAGTGGGAGAGAAGGAGCGACTCCGTTACCCTTTGTGTGTGTTTGTATACACACACACACACAGGCAATAGAAATGCAAAATTGCGGTCAGACGCAAGAAAACACACTGTGGAGTTCATTCATTTGCTTGCTAGCGACTCTTCGAAGTCCTTGTGTGGAAATGCTTGAGAGATGCTTGCTCTAGATGTGGTATGCCGCACACACTCACGCTCTCGCATACACACACACACTTCTACACAAGCAGCACCAAGCACACACACACACACAGATGGTTTCGTTGTTGTTGATGTAATGAACACGAAGCATGTCCTGGAGAGCCTCTGCTTCTGCTACGCGGACACAAATGCATCCGATTTGTCTGTTTTCAATGCGAATTTGCGGCAACAAATGCGATGGAATGTCCTGGGGAACAGAATCACTGGCACGACCGCCACCACCACCAACGCCACCACCACCAGCAGCCCTTCGCACGGAACTCCTTCTCGCCTACCATCGATTGAATTACTTTGCTTGTTTGTTGCTAGTTGAGCGAAGCAGAGTTTCGGACATTTTATGTCAGTCACTGTCCTGGATGACAGTCAGAATGGTTTTCCGCTTGCGTTGCCTGGTGAGATTTTAGCAGGTCGATTGCACTGAGAGAAAAGTACTCAATATTTCTACTTTTAAAATCCGTATTTTTTTAAATTACATATCGGGGTCTTCAATAGGCAGACCACGTCCTTCCTAATGAACTGAGATTTCCAACTTCGAGAAGTTACGTACTTCTATTGAATATCTAACGTTAACTCAAAGCGGACAACTTTTGCTCAGTTACCGGGGTCATTTTTGGTTCAGTGCGCAAATCCCACGCCCTGTGCGCACTTCATTCAGCGGGCGTGTAAGGAAATAATTGTCGCAAAGTGTATTCGCGCCGGCTGTTCGGCGTAAGTCTGTCACAAGTGAGCTGATTCGGTCGAAGGCCCGAATAATGGATTGCAAATAAGAGAAAATCTGTGGCAGGAGGTGCGGCGTCGCTGCGTTGATTGTGTTGGCCCGAGGCGCATTCTCGAGATATTATTGCAACGTGAAGAGGAAAGCATTTTATTGGTTTATGCTAATTTTCGGCGAAGGCTTCTCAGAAAGTGTCAGAGGTCGAGAGGAATGAATGTAAGAGGACAAGAAACATTAAAAAAAGACATTAAAAAAGACATTGAATGAGACATTAAATAAGACTTTAAAAAAATACTAAAAACGACATTAAATGAGCGCATAATTTTCCCCTAACAAATGCCTAATTTTATAGAATCCTTAATTAAACGATTTTCTGCATAAATTACAGAAATGATATACACGTTTGTGTACCAGAATAATGAGGGGATTTTCAGCTTCTATTGTGGATTCTTCTCAGCTTCCATGGTAGTTTCTTTCTTCGCAATTTTCCATTCGTTCTTTTCTTCTAATTTTGTAAGAAATTTAAAATAATGACCATAATTTGTTACACTTTAGTATCCGCATTTAGGAAGAGCTGATATTCTCGTCTCATATTTCATCTTTCTGTGCTGAAGCCACGAAAAATTTGGTGACATCTGAACACTCGCATCCGGTGCTTGCAGCCATGTATTTCCGGCACACTTTGTTTTCGCAGGACAAATTGCACGGATGTACAAACACCATGAAAGACACACGCGCCCGCTCACACACACACACACACAACCGCTCTTACAAATACCCGGCCAGCCTGCAGACACAAATTTAGTTATGGTTTGTAAGTCGGTTTAACTCAGCAGACGCCCCGGCGTGTACGTGACGAGTGGCCAGAAAAGTCGCATTTGAATTATTTGAAGGTGGAAGGGGGAGAGGGGATGGTTGGTGGCGGGGCGGTTGAAGGGAGGAAGTGAAGACGCAAAGATGGATGCTGAAAGAACTAGAATTTTTAGCTGAAACTTGACACATATTAGGCTCGTATTAGTTGGCATCATTTTTAGTTCTCTAAAGATCTCAAAATTCATATCAGAATTCGTATCAAAAAGTGCCATTCTTGTGTGACTTTCTATTAGGGAAACTCATGTAGTGTGAAGTGCAGGGTCAGCAGTCACTATATCAATGCAACAACAAATTGTCTGAGGTGGAAATTATTTCTTTCTAATAGAAAAACTCTATTTTTAGCATGCCCTTCCCTAGCAATAAAGTTTCCTCCTCATTCCTGCATTCCCGGAATGTTAACGTTTTATTCATCATTCGTAATTCAAGTTTCACATCTACTAAAATTCTATCAAATGGAATTCTTTCAACACACGCTCACTCTTTTAACGGCAAATCATGTTTCAATGTCATCCTCCCTCAATTTTTCTGCTGTAAATCATCGATCCGAAAGTAATGCGCTCATTTGTTGTGACAAATTTTTGCCAATTTTTGAAACTTCTGCAAACCTTCCACACTCAACCTCAAGCTCGGTTTGTCGAACCGAAATTTTGCGCTTCCTTTACGGCCACAATAATTTTCCACTAACCGCAAAACACCCGGCTATCCATCAGAAATTATATCATTTTTCAGCATATCGAAAACAAACAACTAAAATGATACTGAACATACGGAAGGACCGAATATCGCACTGCATTAAAGTGACAAACGACCGCTCTGCGTGCGTGTGTGTGCGTACGCTTGTGTGAGACAATATAAATTAGTTGCCTTATCCGCAGAAATTTATGTGCTTAAATAACAGCTTAACTAACTGAAACGTGACCGTAAAATTGAACAGGATTTAATGCGGAATTTTAGACTCTTGTTTGACTTTCACTAAACAGATAGAGATTTCATTATGGGGAAAATTATGAAGTCAGCGGAATAATATGGAATTTGTACTGAAGACCTTTTATTTTTTAAGATTTTGTAGGGAAATTTCAGAATATAAGATAATAAACATTTTATAAGGAACTCGGAAAGTGTGAATGAGACTGTTAGCGGTATCTGGAAGATCTGCGGCATGACCATGGAACGTCTGCAACATTCTCTACGGGGAACTACTGAGAGTGCCTATGGACTTTCAGACCTTTATAACCTATACACAGTTTTATTATAGCCTATTATTCAATATCAGATGTAATATAAGCAGTTCAGTCCCCATCACTTTCAATTTCTTCCATATTTATGTGGAATCCTAAATTTATATATACATTCAGTGATTTCTGTTCTCATTGCAGGGAAGCCAGTTTCGTGGATTATGATTTCGCCATCTGTTACGCCCCGAAAAACGAATATCGGCTCAAATAATCCAGCAATGCGGTTATACAAGTTCGACACGGATTCTGGACAGGTCAGTGCAAGTAATAAATTGTATTTCCACACACACACACACACGTTTATATGTAAATTCACACACAATGCAATACACGCACACTCGGAAATACACACCAATATAATGGCACAGTTAAGTGACCTACGCACAAACACACCGAAACACGTGCTCGTATTTTGGTCAGAATATTCCTATAAACATTCCTAGAACATCCATTTCGTGCAGACCAAATTGAAACTGCGATTTGGAGCGCCTTTGAGGAGAGTGTGTGTGTGTGTGTGTGTGGTATGTGTGAATGTGTTGAAAGTAGGTTAGAAGGTCTGTTCGATTTGGGGTGATTTATTGATTCCAATCGATTGGGTTTTTATTACAAAGCAAGGGAAAAACTCACTTTCGAAGGAGTTAGAAGGGGAAAATAGTTCGCCTTATTTTTTGTGTGTAGAGAACGGTTGTTCTAACGGTTTCGTTGTTATAATAACGGCGAAATTTAAAGGTTCTAAATATATTCAGTTAAGTTAAAGAAACAGAAATAGAAATTCTAAGATGAAAACTTTGGCAACATGAAGGAGACTTTTGACAAAATATTGAAGGAAAGAAGTGTTAAATTCGAATGGATGAAAGGACAATAAGGATTTTCACACATACACATAAACACACACACACACACACACACACTTATATCATACCAAATTTACACCACACTAAAAGCGCTCGAGAAGATTTTCAAAGCGATGCCTTCATCGCGTTTCAAATTTATGCTGCACACTGAAAACGACAACGAAGCGGATGGAAAAAATTCGTTATTTTTTCCATCCAACGGAAGTGACGAAGCATAACGCTGCATAAAACAAATACTACGAAGAGCTAGTGAAATAAAACGCGAGCATAGCAAGTGCAAAAAAGAACGCAACAGCAAGGAAAAAATTCCCCCAACCATGCAAGCGTAATAATTGCTAAATTTCTTCCCTTTCTTCCCTCCCTCCAGGTCCTGGACTACACGCAGTTCTACTTGGACCTGCAGCAGGCCAACACACAGGGCGAGCCCAACTGGCTGCCCGAGTACAACCTCACCCACTACTACGGCCTCAATGATATATCGGCGATTTCGCTGCACAACTTCGTGGATCGCTTCACCAGCGGCGACGGCTCCTGGTTTGCCAAGTAAGTCGGGCGGGCGGGCGGGTGAGTGAGTCGGCCACCGTCAGCGTCACACGATGTCGGACACACAGTAGTTGTGGCGACTGGATAGGGATTTTCAGGCATTTTACTTCCCATGGCGGTGTTTTGAGGGTGAGAATCGTGTTCTGGCGGGTTTTATCGGTGAGAAGAGGAGCAAAATTCTTTACTTTCAAGTAGGTGGAGTTCTAAATGTCGCCTCTTCGGGGCTTCACTATAATTAACACGTCAGAAGCCAACATATCGTGTTGTGTACCATGTCAAGTTCGGGAAATTGCAGGGTTTTCTCTAATTCGCGGTTCCAGTGCCGTTTCTGCTGAACTCAACGATAAGGTTTCGTCGTTTCATACATACGAGTCACATATATCATCACTTTGAAGGAGTAGAAACCTCATCAGCCATCATCAAAATCCTTCATCACAATCCTCCATCACAATCCTTCATCACAAACCTGCAAACAATTTATAAGATTGCGATTCGTTCGTTCTGCGTTGTTTATTCCGAAATAATGAACTCATTCCTTACTTCGTTCACGTAATTCTTCGCAATCACGCTATACAAGTTCATTATTAGTTAGAAAGCTCATTTGTATTACTCATTCCAGTGATTCATTAAATGCATTCATTCATTTTAAACAGCTTTAATTGAAGGCAGACGTGAAATTCGTATTCTATAAAATAAAATAATACGAGCAACTAATTTATTTCCTCAGGTTTGAGTGGTTATGGCGGGAATTAAACCGAATTTTTTGCGTCTTTTGATACGCAGCACGAAGCAACGCGATACACGTTCATTTCGAAAGTGTTTCCTTACATGTATGTCAATGTGTGTGTGTGTGTGTGTGTGTGCGTGTGTGCGTGTAAATATGTAAGTGTGAATGTTTACAGTGCATGAAATACAAAATTGAAAAGCACAGGAAACGCATTTCGTATCCTTTTCACGGCACATTTGAATGGTGGATGCGGGATTCGGTGTTGTGTGCAAGTGTGAGTTCTGTTAGCACACACGCACACACACACACGCACACACACACACATCTGTATGTCGTACTTACTATTTTGCATATGAAAAGCTTTTCTATACCGACGCCTGGCTGGCAGCACTTTTATGCTGACCGCTGCTCGTGCCGCTGAACGCGCTGCATGCGAGGACGGGTGAGCGACGCGGAATAAATGCGCGCCACAGCAGAAGAAGAAGCAGAAGGGGGGGGGAAAAACTGGAGCGCTTCGAATTGCGGACTCGTCGTCGGCGGCAAGCAAAAAATACGGCCGGCACGTTTTGATATTGTAATCAAGTGGTTTTTGTTGCCTTAACGAATCAGCAGAAGCAGCGCAGCAGAAGCAGCGCAGCAGCAGCCCGTGTTAGCATTTTCTGAGTTTGTTTTGCTTTTTCGGTCTCTTATTCGGCCGGGCGAGAAGCAAGTTGAAACCACAAAATGTTCGCTTTTTGCTTTAATCTAATTTTATGACTTGAGAAATTATTGTTTTTGCCAAAGCAATAGTTTGCGTAACGCGAAGGCAGCAAGAAATCTCAACACGAAGAGTGCCAGCGGCAAAGAATGTCTTCGCGATGTTAATGAATGCAAATGCATTTCCAGATAGACGTAGCGTGAACACACACACGCACACTCACGTCATCGCACTCACCGCCACTCACAACCGACGTGTCGATTGTACTCGCTGCAATAACTGGAGACTGAAGTGCTGAAGCAACAGAGAACAGCAACAACAGCAACAACAACAACAACAACAACAACAACAACAGCGCTAACTCGAATGTCTCCCATATAAATCCACACCAACACATCCACACCGCACTGGCCCAAGGTGTTTCTGTATGCATTGTTATGCTCACTTTTTGCTGCCATTGTCGTCGCTGTCATTTTTCTGGCCCTCCTCGTTGTCATTGTTGCTCTTGTAGCTGCTGCTGCTGCTGCTGCTGCTGTTGTTCTTTTTGATAGAGTCAAGTTGCCGCTGAGCTGTGGCATTACGTAATACACAAGCCAGTGTAACGGTAGCCCGCGATGGCGTGAGGGGCGAGAGGAGGACAGGGAGAGAGTGCGCGAGTAGGAGAGAACGTGGTGTTGACAACCGCGAGTGTCACTTAACGACTTGTGTCGTAAAGGCATTTACGGCAACAACTCGCTGTTGTTGTTGTTGGTTTTGTTGTTGTTTTTCGCCAACAAAGGTGACTCATATGTCATTTCTCTGACGCCATTCATGTCATCGTCATAATCGTTGTCATTATTTTCGTCAGCGCCCTCATCGTCGCTGCCATTATCATTCATCACAATAATTACCATCGTCACCATCTAATCATCATCATCATCTAACCATAATCATCATTATATCATCATTATGATCCTCATCATTGGAACTTTTTCAACATTTGAATGTAAAGCAAACTTTGTTATTCTTTCCTGTCGTTTTCATGGTTTTCTTCATTCTTCTTTATTACTCTGACCTCCGCTTATTATTTTTATTGTTCCGGCTGTTGTTTTCTTACTCCTTAATATCCTTGCTGGCTTCATATATAAAATGTTGCCGTTTTATCTCGTCGCATAAAATTCCTGCCGGAAGGATTTCACTTCAGAAATCCTCGCGCAACCATTGAATTTGCATTGACTGCATCCTATTTAAGTTGCTTGCATTGTTAGCGTATCGCTTTCGCTACAATGCAATTGCGCAATTTGTAGTTCCACCACTTCGTACGCTGTCTGCCGATGCCTTCCATTCTTAATAGAGTTGCCGAGAAGAGTTTTTATAGTCTTCCTCATAAATCAGCATCGTTAAAAGGCGTCGGAAACTCATAATGCGCTCCAAACTCTTGCGTATCCGTATTAACGGCGTCGTTAAAGTGAAGTTGAAAAGGTTTGCGGAGAAATGAAGTTACTTTTGACATAAAATATGATATTATTTTGCATTTTTAAATGAGAAATCATAAAATACAAACGGGATACAAATTGTTGCAAGAGGTTTTCTTCAATGCGATTTGAAGGAAACGTTTCTTGCTTTACTGGAATTGTTTTTAACTTGGTTTGCTTCCAATCTCCTCTGAGATACAAAACTATCGGCAACATTTTTCGGAAGCAACTAAAGTGTTTCCACAGTGTGAATACATAAATTCACAATGACACCTTGTTTCTCTACAATTTATGACGTGAAATTTCATGACCACGACGACGATTTTCGATATCAGTAATTAGAATTATCAAGATGAAGCAGATTTTTGGTTCAATGAAGGCAGGAAAACGTAGAAATCGAAGCTTAAGCAGACAATTTCAACATAAATCGGAAGCTTTTTGAAAAATATAACTTGAACCGAAGTAATTTCACGACATAACGTGTTTTCACATTGAAAATCGAGATTCCTGTTGAAAAGCATATTTTAAACTGGAAAAAGTATAGTATAAAAGTAGGAAAGCGAACTTCACTAATGTCTATATAGAAAAACTCATCTTATAATTAACCCATTCAATTTTCGTCCTTTTAATCCCTTTCATCACATAATAATCCTGCCATTTCCTATCCTTTCTCATAAATCTGTCACTCAAAATTTACAGGCGTTCATTTATGGTGCGGTGGAGCAAATTTGGCGAGAGTTGGCGATGGAACGGGGGCGGAGTGCACTGAAAGGAAGCCATTTAGACACCCTCAACGCCGTCTCCCCAATTATAAAAAGGTTTCCTGTGTAAGCAGAAAGAGCCGAGAGTCTATTATCCTCATTCGAAATGCAAAGGATGGAAAAATAAAGAGGTCAACACGATGCCCGCCGGAGGTTGTAATAAACATTTAGTCATTATTGCTGAATGTTGGCTTTGTCGTTCCACTTCCTGAAGCGCTTGACGTCGTGTGGCTGCTGTTAGCGCCACAACGGTAGAGTTTTCTTTTGTTATTGTTGCTGCTGCTGCTGCTCCTGATACCCTCTCTTTCACTCTTGTCCTTCTCTGTTGTTTCAATTTTTTTGCATTTTTATTTAGTGTTGAATCTTTGCTGAAGTAACTGTTTTTCCTTTTTAAATGTGAGGTTTTTGTTTGCTGTTTGCTGTTGTGCGAAGTTGTCTTCGTTGACAAAATATGATTCTTGTTGCTTTCTTTCTTCGTCGAATTTTTCCTCCTGCCGCATACAACAAACTCACACTGAAGCAAAAGTGTTGTGACATCGTATTGCAGAAAATGTTTATTATACAGAACACGGTAACAACGAAATCTGCTCGCCATAATGACGACCGTCATTCGTCATAATAACCATCGTCATTCGTCATAATGACAATTGCCATTTGTCATAATAACAACCATCAATTTGTCATAATAACAACCATCATTCGTCATTCCCCATTGTTCTCAATGTACAGAAAAATTAAGCAAAACATTTGCATACTCAAAACCGATTGTAGAACTTCTTCGCCATTGAATGCAAACTATTTTTAAATACTCGTATTAACAATTTGGTTCGTCAAACCATCTTCGCCCAACAACCACCGACTGTGGACAGCAGCACCGCTCATTATTTCTCAGTGCACCGCTGCAACTCCTTGTCAAACGCAGCAACAACAACCATCTCCGCAGCTCAACCCCCATCCCATCGCAATTCTAAACCACCAGCGAACACGAAGAAGACCGACCGCCTCTTTTTTCATTTTCACCCCTTTTGCATGGTTGTCGCGGTAGTAGTGGTCGTAGTTGTGGTTGTTGTTGGTTTCTGCCCGAAGCATGTAAAGCAATTGGCTGCAACAGGGACGGATGATTCTAACATGGCTTGCAAATACGAGGGGCTGCCGGGCTCGTTAAACGCAGCCAAGCTTGTTACGAGCTTCAATTCTTGTTAGGAGCGCTGTGTTAATTTCTTCTTGATTGTTTCTGTGTGAATAAATGAGGATTTAATGCTGCATATCGCGCCATCGACGATATCGTGCTACAGTGACTGATATCGTGCTACAGTTCTGATCATATCTGAAGAAGATCTCGAGAAACTGAGAGGAATTTGGATTTTAAGCTTTGGCAGCTAAACAGCCGGTGCCGCCAGATCAGAGTTTTCACTATATTAATGCAACCCTCTTAACAGCTTCCAATAATCCCAACCTTTCTCGAGAAAACAAGACTGAGAGTGAATGGCGTTTCACTGAATAGCATTTGTTAGCATGTAAAACGACTTCCAGCGAACTTTTCATAACTTATTCAACTTGTTAAAGTGTTTCACTGAAGTCGAGCCGATTTTATCGTTTAATTACATTCACTGAATCCAGTTTTGTCGTCGCTTAACTCAGCCGAACTCCGATGCCTTCGTATTAGATATAATTATCACTTGTGTTGCGTTCACATAATTGCCATTCGTTATTTATTCCTCGCAACTAATCGTCGAATCATGTTCTGTTTTTTCTCTCCGTATTTGCTCACTTCGAAGCGTTTTAGCGGTGGCCAGTGGGTCACGTTGACCCAATTAGGTTGCAAACAAACAGCTGCAAAGGGTTAAAAATTAGCCAGCCACACGCTACGTGCATTTCGCTGGCCTTTCGTGCTCATACGCAGGACATGTCGGTGGCTCTCGTGTGGACAGCAGCAGAAATTAACATGTTAACAGCGACAGCAAGTTGTCGTCGACGTCGTCGTCGTCGTCCTATCAACGTCCTTTTTTCGAATGTAACGACAACAACAAAGCCTACGTGAATTAATTTTTGTTAATTTTTAATACAGATACACACGCAGTTGTTGGGTTCAGTGAGTCAAAACGTTTAATCCTGCGAAGGTCGAGTATATCGGGTTACCGAGGTTGAATCTCTGTGTGTGCGTGAATTTATTTCTCCATTTGATTCATGGCCATCACAATGTAATTTCAAGTATTTACAAATATAGCGAATATTTAAATTGTGGCAGCGAAAGGGTGGGCGCGAATATTCATAAATTAAATCGACTCAACAAGCAAACAAACAAACGTATTTCACGAAAGGCTGTGAGAAAGTGTGGATTTAACACCTCCGGCCACGAATCGCATGACCAGGGTGGGGTGGGGATAGTTGGTGGGGCACTTAAATTTATTAATGATTGCGCTTTGTCGTTAATTTCAATAGTACATCAATTAGAGGGTGAAAATGACGAATTAATCATCCGTTTAACTGTGTGTTCGACTTTGCAATTAGCTTTGAATCGTTTTCAACGAATTAACTGGTTTGCAGTCAAGTCTCGACCCATATCAAGGGTGTTTAAGGGTCTTTTTGGGTTCACTTGGGAGTATTTTTAGCTTATCTGGAAGTCTTGTGCTTTCGTCGATACCCAAACCCACTTTTAGAGGAATCGAACGATATTCATCGCCCCTCTTGACGTCTTCTTTGATATCTTTAATTAGCTCTTTAGTGTCCATGGGCCCATTTTAACTTCCCACGGAGTGTGTGACGTGTTTACTTTTATTAGACTTAAATTTCAATTTTAGAAGCCCTTCAATTTTGACTCCGAGATTAACCCTCCGCTCACCTCTTTTTCCAGATACCATCGAGCCAACACGGTGCGCTATCAAGCCGACGACTGCGGCGGCGTGTGTCTGCTGAACCACTACTGCGCCATCACGCGCATCGACTACAAGGAATTCCGTCAATGCCTGGAGAAGGAGCGCAGTGCGCTCACCTCCGAGGCTCCGGCGCAGGCGGCACCTTCCCTCCTGCTCTCAACAGCGTGTCCGCTGTTTGCGCTCCTCTGCACTTTAGCGGCGACATGCAGTCGAACGACGACGTGGTTGTCTCTGCCGAAAATGCTGCGACAAATACGATTCGTGCAGGGAAAAGCGAACAAGAGGATTGCGTTCTGGATGCGTCTGCACGGATGGTTGGTCGGTCAAAGGAGTGGGATGATTACTCATCCTCTCGCATCCGCTAAGCAGGCAACCGCTTCGACCACCCACAGCAACAGTTGCCACCAGCGCGAGTTCTCTCTGCAGCCGAATCTCAGCAACTCGGAGGACATCTCAACACAGAGCTGCGCCAACCACCAAGTCGGTGTTTGCCGCACTGTAGCTCGCCGCAATCAGCTTATTAATTCTCCAGTTGTTGTTCCGGCAGATGGTTACAGCAACAGCAACAACAACAACAACAGCAACAACAACCACGACAATTCCTTCACTAATAACAGCAGTAAAAGCAACCGATATACAACTGGCTGTTGCTTCAACCGCAACAACAACAAGTTAACAGCTGTCTTTGCTGCATCTCAAGGAAAACATGATCGTCGTCTCTCTTCTCGAACTTACTGCCACCTCGTATTCATTACCCCCGTTGTTGTTGCTGTTGCTGTTGTTGTGTGCCTCGTAGCGAGTTTATTTTGTAATGCGCTGCTTCATGTTGCAGCTGCTGGCTGGATTGTTGCTGCATCCGCTCTCAAGCTACATGTTGCCAGAGAAGCTTTTGCAATAAAATTACAATAGATTTAAATTTGAATTGAATTCCCGTTCACTTATTTCAATGTTTCCCGCCTCCTCCTCCTCCTTCCCTTCCTGTTCCTCAAGCTGCTGTCTCACCAGATGCTTATAAATATATTACAATTGTAAGTGTTTTTGTAATTGTAAAATGTAAATGTATGGCAACTCTGTAGCTTAATTGATTCTATTAAAAATATGCAGCAAGTGTTATGAGCGACAACAGCAACAACACCAACTGCGTAGGAAAAGAAAATCTAGAAAGATATTAAAAAATCTAGAAAGGTATTAAAATTATATATTAAATTACGTTACGTAATTTCGTTACGTGTTACGTTACGTAAGAGTTACGTAAATCATAGAAATAATAAAAAACCAAAAAATTAAATAAATAATATATATTTAAATCGAAATTCATATAAATAACAATAAAAAATATATAAATATAGAAATAAAAATATAAAAAATAAACACCAAGAAGAATTCAGTAAACAAAAGTAAAACAATAAAGCGAAAACGTAAATTTACACTCAGAAAAATTTGTAGTGATGTCTGCATTTCTTTATTTAGTTTCTGAGTATTTTGAATTCTCTTCAACTTCGCCTGTCTAATGAAAAGAAAAGATTACTTAAAATTGTCTAATGAATTCATAAAACTAACAGATTGGATAATCAAACTACTTATTTTCGTATGCAATTCAAGAAAATTTGTGGCAGAAAAATGCTTCTTCTTCGCAAAAACAACTAAAATAGAATACCAAAAGTGTAAAAATCGTCATTAAAATTACCTTTCTATAAATTCAAGAGTCTTTCTTACTAATTGAGTGTACAAAAAAAGGAAAAACAATTGAATGTAGCTTAGAAATACACGAAAATAGAGGAGGGAAAAACTATTGTTAGCTATAAAGAATCGAAGATGTCGATCTGTACGCATCTTCAAGTTACAGATTTGTATCTCGTAAGAATTCTGTGCCGTACACACTTAAATTTAATTTAGTTAATACTCGTACAACACAAAACAACAGAGTTGAACGCGTGTATAAAAGGGAGACCCGAACTACTTGTAATGCAGATGTAATTAGGTAATTAAGTTAATGTTTATGTAATGCTGGGTGGCTTCGACGAGGAAATAAACACACACCTGTCTACAAATAGAAACCAACTGCTGATCTTGTTTTCTTTCAAGGGAAAATTATTTTTTCTGCGGGATTCCTCAACTCATTCCTTGCTATTTTCCATCTCAGTTCCTTGTGTTTCCCCAACTGTGAACGCCCAACCCTTCAATGACTCGCTGTTCGCAGGAGTTTCGTGATGAATAAATGAAGAATGCGAATTTAACCGCGTTTAATCCCGCCACTAAAGCAATCGCGCTCTCAACAAAGCGCAAACAAATGAGCTGCAATTAAAAACACCGAAACGAACGAACGGACGAAGGGACGAACGCGGCATTCCTCATCGGAGCAGCAACTACAAGCCACTCGACTGCACCGCAGAAACGACAGAACATGGAAATGTTTTGCTGCTAACTGGGAACAACTTGACAGGTGGCAGGCAACGCGGCAGGAGGCGGAACAGCAGTAGCTTGGCAGCTGGTGAAACAGCGGTAGCTTGGCAGCTGGTGAAACAGCGGTAGCTCGGCGAAGGGTGGAGGACAGCCAGTCAGCTTGCCAGTCAGCCAGCAAGATCTACACGCCAGCGTGCGTTTGTTGGTTGGCGCCGCTGTCAGGGCGCTCAAAGGAATGCATGCGGCATGACTTGCTTTCGCACTAATAATATTTGCATTTACATCTCGCTGCCACACCTTAATTACTTTTCGACTTTTTCCTTCTCACTGTTTACACAAATCGAATTGCATGTCGGACGCGTGCCGTGCCGCCGGCCGTCGGTACTACAAATGGCGGCCACCTCTGTTCGCGCTGCAGCGAATGACAGCGGCTGCACTGAGCGATAAACGAGGTTGCGTTGCAAGTGCGATGAGTTGAGTGAGCAGAGTTTTCGCTGCGTTGCTTCTCCTCAAGACTGACGTGAAACATGCAGACGTGTCATGCAGTCTTGTGTCGTGTACACTGCGAAAAATACCGACCGTCTGACTTACTGCTCGTATTTAATTAAGCGCGAGGGAAGGAAACTGAAACTGAAACTGAACAAATAACCCGTCGAACGGACGCACGTGTTAAATGCGAAACCATCGACGTTTGCTGTTCAGCAAAAATGCAGTTAATGGATGTTTTTGCGTGACATGCATGCGCGGCCAAATGAATCGATCAGCGAAGTCGAAAAAGTCGCGTTGCACACAGCGTTACGTGCAGCAGCTTTTGAAGCCCCCGACAAACAACTTTAATGCCGTTGACTTTATTCTGTTTCCGTCGACACCAACGCAATCGTTATTTCTACAAACACAGACACGCGCACACACACACACAGCGGTATCCACCTGCAAACAGCAGGATATCCACACGTATTTGTTGTGTTTGTGTAACTCGGCGGCGGTTGCTGTTGGGGTTCAACCGCCGGTCGTCGTCGTCGAGTTTGTGATGCATCATCGTCGTTGTTAGTTTGCCGGGTTGACTGGCAGTTTTACGACCTCTTGAGGCATCCTGAAGTTTCGGAGTGGAGGACTTCTAAAAGGATACTCAGTGCTAAGGAGCAGAAGTTGCCGAACCTGCAGTCAGTCGCTTTTAATTGCCAGTTCGCGAGTCATCAACGAGTTTTAAGTGTCACCCGTGATGAACTGAAATCCGATGAGCTGTAGGATGCACAAGCAACGCTTACTTTGCGTTTACGTGCCGTATAAATTACTTTCAAGAAAGTCTCTGCAAGAAATGAACTTCCCTCGCACTGCCTAAAAGTATGCAACGAAGTCAGTGTCACGCGACGAACACTTCATGCGTCACGTGACAAGATGATTCCGAAAAACGAGCCGGGTTGCAAGTTGAAATGCATTTCAAAACCATTTTGGTTGTGTTCGCGACATAAAACTTAAATTTTCTTTTCAAAATTAAATTCCGAACACCCCACATTTTATCTTTATTTTCCCTATATAAGCTACATAAAGCTGAATTCATTACGAAGAATTGATTTTAAAAAATGTTAATCAGTGCAAGGATACAGTAAAATATTGACATACTTCACACGCACACACACGCGTACACACGCACACACACACACACACAGCCTGCCTTACAAACGGCCAACAAGTGTATTTTTTATGCGACTCGTGGAAACGTCACGAGATCCTTGTTGATTGTATCCTGAAGCACTCGGTGCAAAAATTCAATTGCTGAATACAAGATAAAATCGAAATGAAATGGAGAAAAAATGAAAAATATGTAAAGCAATCAGGTTTTCCGATTCCCAACGGATGCGTTCGAATGCGTTGTCCTGTGTCCTGAATGCTGCTGAGGTCCTTGACTAACGGCGTTTCTCTCCGGCTTGAAATTAACGACAACGACATTAACATTTCTGCGACGCAGAGTAAAATTAAAATATCAATTATTATGTAAGCTTACGAGTGAGATTGTGAGTTGGTGTAGCTTTGCGAGTGCATGTGTGTGAGTGTGTGAGTGTGTGAGTTTATGTGTGAGGGTATGTGTGTGTGTGTGTGTGCGTGTGTGTAATCTGCATATATATATACGACTTGCATTGATTGGCATTCGATTACACAATGGAAAATCATACAATGACAACACCCAAGTTGACGGCGGAGAGCCTACGGTACACAAAGTTAATGCGCTACAGCAATTGTGGTCACTGGATCGACAAACACAGGGGCGCACACACACACACACATACACACACAGAGTTAAACACACTCCCTCTCCTCACGCTTGATTCAGCAAGAAGGACTCTTATCACTCGCACGAAAGGCTCTTGAAGCGCTTTTAAGTGTGACTTGAATTAAGACTTGAGTGCCGAAGTGTCCTCGGCGCATTGTGTATGTGTGTAAGTGTTGGTGCGTAGGTGTGAGGGTGGTCGAATGTCCACAAAAAATACTTGCTCGGATCTCTTTATGTCCTTGATATTAATAGCTCATTTACGATTATTTCGAATGGTTTTGCTGCTGTTGTTGTTAATGTTCCTGCTTCGTTAAACGTCATTAATTAATTACACTTATTTTATTGTTGTTTTGGGACGAATTTCCGTCGCCCATCGTCAATTTTGGTTTGGAGACAAACTGCTTTCGACGATGTACTGTCTTCCGTGTCTTGTCTCTTTGTTATTTTAGAAGCGCTATTATTAGTTTATAGAATTATTAGAAGTGTAATATTGGTCGTGTTTCTAGTCTTAGTTATGTTGTTTGAGAGTTTCCTAGAAGAAAACGTTCCTCTCCCGCACGCCAACATTCTTTTCTTTCGAACGCCAAAACCCTCATCTCTCGAAGACCAACAACCTTCTCTCTCGCTCGCCAAAAACCTTTTCTCTCTCTCTCGAACTCCTTGTTAATGGAAGCTTTTAAAAATGTTTTGTTTATCAAAGAGTTAATTTAGAGATAAAATATCTGCAATTAAATAAATCTCGTATTTTATTAAACGATACGTTGGCTCCACCCGCTACGCCATTCGAGAGAGACAAACTGTCGCTATTTCTGGATCTCTGCCAATATTTCGATCTGCTGCCGTAGTTTTCGTTGTTATTTTAATACTTTTTAGCACTTGGGAATGATTTATTTTAACTTTTATTCGGCTGCTGTGTGTGCAGTGTTGCCAGCATAAAAAAAAAGTGGCGGGAGAAAAGCACATTTTCTCTCTCTCTCTCTGAAACATTTAAACAGATCTGTGTAGCTGTGTGTGTGTCTATCAATGGTTTGTGTTTTTGCATTGAATTGAAAGAATAATAGTGTCATGGTGTTTGTGCGAGTGTGTGGATGTGTGGATGTGTGTGTGTACACGGGCGTGTATTGGTATTCGCGATTGAGCACACGTATACAGTTGCCGGCACATATTTGCCGAGAATATTGCTCGACTCGTCGATTGCTGCCAATCGGCGACAACAGAAGTGCAGCGGGAAGTGAGAAACGCACAAGAGTTAAAAAAACAAGAAGAAAAAACGGCGAGATGCACTGGATGACGGGGCGATTTCGAGCAAATTTCGAGGAAACAACATGAAAACAACTTGAATGGAATTTTTAAAATAAATCCACGGAGGACACTAAATGCGGCAGGATTTTCCCGGAGTCGCAGCGGCAACAGCAGCTAGTTTTTGCGCCATTTATCATGTATTGTTGTTGTTGCTGTTGTTCTTGTTGTTGCTGTGGTTGCTGTTGTTGCTGTTTGTTTTGTTCCCCATTCATTGTTGAAAAGTGTTTCTTTCCTTGTTTTTACGGATTGTTTTCCTCTTGTTGCCGTTGCTCGCTCCTCGCGCTTCGTGTTGCTGCCGCTCTTCACGCTGCTCACGTTCGCTCCTTTTTCGTTTCCGCTTCCGCTGGACATCAAACGCGGCCGAACAGCGCATCCCACCAGAACTCCCGGCCAGTCGGCTGAGTATCCTCAGCCAAAAAACTTCGGTAATTCAATTTTCGCCGTTATCGCCGACAAAGTTGTACTCTGCTCTCAACGAGCAATAACAACAGCAACAACAACAACAACAACAGCAACAACAACAACAGCAGCAACAACAAGAACCCCACGCCGGCAGCACCAACAAGAACACCACGCCGGCAACAACAACAGCATACTGCGAGTTTTTGCTTAAATTCGTTTTGTTTGCGTTTTGCTTCATTTCGATTTTATTTCCCATTTTAATGGTTAAAATATAAAATTTCGATCGATTAAATGACAAAAATTGTTTTCACCAAAATACATCAGTTTTTGCGCGTTCAATTTTGTTTGTTATCTTTTAATTCGGACGGTCGGTCAGTTTTATTAAATGAGGTTTTTTAAAAATATTGCTGCCATTATTTCGGTTATTCTCTTCATTGCTTTCGCAGCGGTGATTGTTGTTGCTTCTTTCAGTATAAGCGTCATTGATGCTATTGTTGTTGTTGTTGCTGTTGTTGTTGTTGCTGTTGTTGTCGTCATTATTGTTATTGAATGCCCTGCACACGACACAGTTACTGTTGACTACTAAAAATGATGAATGTATTTAAAAGTCGAGTTTATTTGCAGACCCGTCCACAGTTTGATCCATTTTTCCACAATCGAATATTCGCTGATGTATTCGTGGATTTTGTGAATATTTTGCTGCAGTTATTATTAAGTTTTGGCGCATATATACTATATATTTTACCATCAACTCATTTAACTTTTCGAAAATCAATTTAAAATGTTGCAGATACAGATGTCGACCTCCTTTTTTTTGGATGAAAATTAAAACTGTCCAGCTACTAAATAAAAAAAAACTAAAACTCCTGCCAAATTCCCAGTTTCGCCACTGTTTACTTAACAGTGTTGCCGTAGTCGGTAAATAAAATAGTATTTTAAAAAAATTTACACAATTTCAAATATTTGTATTCAAGTATTTCGTGGAACATCTGGTGTGGAGAAGAGACAAAAAAGGACTCGAAAACACACAGAATATTGTGAAGCTTATACGAGAAATTTTAGCTTCAATTTACTGAAGTCGAATTTAAGATTTTTCATTTCATAAAGGAAAAATAAACGTGGAAATATTCTAAAGAAAATATTAAAAACCGTCTCTATAATCACAGATGAACCACTCCGTCCCCCTTTCCCCCCCCCCCCCCCTCAACCTCTTTATGACCACAAGTTTTCTTTTTATTAATTAAAACACGAAAATTTCCTTACCTGTATTTTTCTCACGTACGCAAAAAGCGTCTTCTTTTCTCGCACGTTTTGTTGAAAAAGGGAATTAAAACTTAACCAAGAGTGATTTTACTCCCTCCTCTCCCCTGCCTACTCCTCCTCCTCCACCTCCTCCTCCTATTTCTTCCCCTCATCCTTCCTCTTCTCTTCATTTAATTTTGTTAAGCGTCTTTGGTGCCAAGAATCTCTTTACTCCACAACTGAATGCGTGGCAACTAAATAAATTGGCTCGAACGCTCTACCCACCACCACCGCCACCCCCTCCCCCGCCACCCTTCACGACCCGACACCCCGCTTCCCTCACTCGATTGAGACTGACAAACTGCTAACGAAGTGACGGATTCATTCACTGACATGCAACCGGAGAGACACACAAGCAAGCAATCGTGCAGGGAAAAAGCGCAACAGTTTAGCAAAAGACAACAACAATACGTTTAATATAAAACAGCGAGGAATTAAGTTGTGTAAAAATGTTGGCAATTAGCGCCCCGTGAAGATGTCTGTCGTTAATACACGTCAGTGTGCTGCCGCTGCCGCTGCCGCTGTTGTTGCAATTTAATTTAATTTCATTCCTCCCACAAGCGCACTTCGGTTGTACCTGCGAATCCTGGTTGCTGCGGCCGCCGGGAAAGCAGGATATTCGCACAGTAGGACACTCGCACGAATGCTGCTCCGCACCGTCGACCGTCGAGTGCACGGATTGCGCTCTTGAAAAAGTTAATTAATTCCGCAGCAGCGCGTTGGCGATTACGTTTGTGTGGAGTTAGCGCGCGGTTAGAATGATTAGCGGGGGTTTTGGGGGGAGGAGGGGCTGCTGACGGAGTGGTAGTGGCGAGGACTCGCTTATGCGTGCGAGTTTTTTATCTGCCGCGTTCTGCTGCAGCTCCTGCTACGCTTTTTATCCTCCTCCTCCTCCTCCACCGCCTCCGCCTCATCAGCTCGAACAACAACATCGTTATAACTTCCTTTGCCCGATTTATTCAATTAAAATCAGCTCAGTATTCGAAGTATTTTGCTCTTCTAGATTTTTACTTATATGTTCGGTTGGCAGGTTCGCGTTATCACTGCGTAGAAGTTTCCAGTCAGTTTCAGAACACACGATTCTGGCTCGAGGTCGGTTTTGAGCGTCATGCGGTGCAGAAAGTTTGGAGGGATTCCGGGGTAAAACGACTGTTAAAATTAGTTTGCAGCAGTTTGGATGCCCAGAAAGCACCTCGATATACAATCCAGTGCACTTCACGCCATTTGATCACATTTGCGGCGGTGGTTGCACTTCACAGACGCTTCAAAAGCGCACCTCACATTCGCTTCATACCGACGAATTTACACATCCAGACGCGTACGTTAGGAAACTTGAGCGGTTTTGTTAAGAACGCACTTACGCGGCGAGTCGTCTCTCCTCGCTGGCAGCAGAAACCGACTCTTCTAGCAGGTGAACTCCTGCTGGAGAGAAGCTTGGTGAGGAGAGCCTTCTTCTCCAACCGCATTCGAGGCAGTAATCAAGCAAGAGAAGACCTCTTCAAATCGCGACGAGGCTGCGATACCCAAATCGGGAGAATAATTGCCGTGCATCACGCAACACCTCCTTCCGTAAAGAAACTCTTGGTGTAAATTTCAATTTTATTTTTGGAATTGACATTCAAAAGTGGCCAAAAGTATTACAATAAACATATTAAATGTCCGCTGTTTCTCCCAGTCATCCTACATTCGCAGCGTAGCGTTGAAGCTGGTGCGCTGGTTGTGCCGCCCCTCTCAGTCAGCGTACTGCTCTGCGCTCGTTCCGCAGCATGGTCTTGCAGCCGTAGAGGGATACGCATATCACCTCGCTGCCCACGAGTGCCAGGACGACGTAGTACACGGCCAGCAGCAGCACGAGCGAGTAGTCCGCCCCGTTGGCCATCGTGACGAACGTGGCCAGCAGCACCAACATCTCTCCCACGCAGTGTCCGTAGAAATGGATCAGCCAGGGAACGATGCAGAGCCAGCTGTACTTCACCACCAAGTCTCGCACGATCTGGACGAAGGTGCGTCTGTGGCCGGACCGAGCGCCGGGCCGACTGCCGAGGACGATGTAGTAGCCGTAGAAGGCGATCACGCTGTAGAAGGTGGCCTCGAGCAGCATGAATTGATGGTTGCGGCGCATGCCGATGACGTAGGTTTCGGGCACGGGCGGCGAGATGAACCACAGCAGCGGCTTCGAACTCTCATCAACGATGGCCTCGAGGTTCATCGCCGCGCAGATCATCAGCAGCTCCAGAAAGAGGAAAGCGCACAAATTGCTGTAAAAGGTTTGAAGTCGCAACAGTAATGTCATCTTGCCAGCTTCTATTCGCTCCAAAAGATCTAATTTTCTGCAATATAGAAATATGAAAAATATATTCTTTTTTTCCGACCGGAATTAATATGAAGTGAGTAAAATATAATTATTTTTCTAGACCGACTGAACTCTGTCTACTGCGATGCGAATGTGTTCTCGAACGAATTCGATTCAAATACTCTGTACAAAATAAAAGTGTTTCCTGGGAAACGAGAAACACCGCCTGCTGAGCTTGCAATAGCCTTTCCCGCTCCGTTGTTGAGTACGAAAGTCGAGTTACCGCACTCATATTCCTCTATTCCCGCCGATATTCCACGTGTCCTCCCTACGGTTGCCTTCGAGGTTAGAATGTCCGTGATCTCATTCGCTGCTATTTTCCCAATAATTGTCATTCCACTCATTTTCGTTTAATCCTCATTGCTTGTCCTCTCTTTTATTTCCTGCAACCGCGCATAAATTCTAATCTAATTTTCAGCATTTCTGATATGCACGCAAGCCGAATTCCCTCCCTTTCCGTCTTTCTTCCGATCTCGAGACGACTGAACTCACTGCGATTTGGCGACTTCAGTGGTGGAGCTGAGGAAATCGCTGTGGCCGGCATAACGTGCGGCCGAAAATCTATTAAGCGTTTAAATCTGCGGGCTGCACGCTTATCGGCGATACGGCGAGGCACGGAAAGCGTGTGAACAATATTGTTAACTTGCGGGCCGTGCAGGACGCGCGCCGCACAGACCAGCGCAGCGCCCTCGTGCGGAGTGCAAGGAATGCAACATGCGGTGCTGCGGTGGAGGTGCACGACGACTCGCGTATTGTTCATCATATAAATGCGTTAAAGAGGCCTTCGAAGCCCCTCGAAAGCCCTCGTCGCCGGCCGGCATTGTTCGGGGAGGACGTGGCCGTTCGACCCACTCGAGCTGCTTTCTAAACGACCACTTCAACGCGCCATTTTAGCCTGCACTCTCCACGTCTGAGTGCTGCCCTCTGCTATTCTCATCACTTACGCCACTCCACCCACGAAGTACTCACATTTCCGCCTCCCCACTCCACACTCCCCACTCCACACACCCCACTCCACATCCCTATCCACCGCACATCCCCTTCCAGCGCTGTTCGCTGGTAGTTCAGTCGCCGTTGTGTTGCAATCAAGCAACAATTCAAATCGTGCGCTCTTTTCGTGGTGCACCAGATTGAGGTGTTCATGTAAAATTGCAGTCTGGTGGCCACATTTCACGTTTCCAGCCATCGAAGGGGTAGTAAAGCGAAGACGGCTGCAAGACGTGTCGTCCGACGTTCGTTGCATGCGACCAGAGAGCGGCTTGTGTATGCAAACGATGCACTTAATGTGGGTACAACGGCAAATCCGAAACAACAATGGCAACTGCAACAATGACAACAACAACAACAACAACAACAGCAAGAACAACAGAGACGACAACAATGCCGAAGTAAGCAAAAACTCTCTAACAACACAAAAATTGCATATCAACTCAGTGAGGAAGGAATAAAAAACGCTCGTACATGTTGGCGCAATAACCATGCAACAACAACAACAACAACAACAACAACAACAATAACAACAACGACAACGACAACAACAACAACAACAACAACGACGACGACGACGACAACAAGAAAATGAGCGTGTAAATATTCAGGATACCGCAGGACATAATGTTTTGACATAATCACGAAACCCGACGGTAGGCAGCGCAGGAGGCGTTTGTTATCATCATGGCGAGCACCTTGGATGGATGTAAAATAGATGGTGGATGAGTCCACGCGAGGCGGGGGAGGCCAAGTGTGGTTGTTGGGGAAATTAAGTTGAGAACAAACGACAATCTAATGATAAATAGGTGAGAAAAGTGTGTTAGATGAGATGGGATTTCAGAAATTGATGTGTAAGATTCTACCTTCAATTCAGTACAAATTTAATCACGATGTTCACACCTCTTTTCAGGTACGGAATTTACTATTCTGCAGATTCTAATTACACCGCATAAATAACTGAAATTGTTTAATTAATATCAACAGCAATTCCTATCAATTATTTGAAAACCATTTTCAAAAAATCTACTTAATTACAACTCGATGCAACTTATTCTTGCATTTTCATTTAATTTTAACTAAAATCCTTTGTGTGTTTAATCCGTAAAACATTTCAACTCTTTGCAGGCGTTCGGTTATCAAGCTAATTTAACAAAAAAAAACAGAGGATCCTTATTATCTTTCAATATGCATTTTTATTAATGAGTTCTTCTCATAAAATTGAAAATAGCGAGCCCATCGAACGTGCGTATTAAAATGAGACACAGAAGAAAAATATCGCATGAATGCGCTTTCAAACAAAAGCTCAGAAAATGCACTGGCGGAGGCTGCTAATTAATTATGCATGCAGCTGATTAATTGTTGCCGAGCAGAGGAAATCCAACTGCCGCGCGATGAATGCGCGTATGTCACGTGAGTCAGCGTGCTACCCGTGCGCGCGGGCGCGTGTGTGTGCGCTTGGCCAGTAATTGAATTTCCTGTTTAAGTTGCCGCATGTAGAAATATTGTTAATAAAATTAATTAATGAGAGTTGCGTACGCAGACGAAGCGGCTTTCGCAGCTAAATTGCAGCAGCTACAGCTAAATGCGGCGCTTAACCTGGTAGCTTCCGAGCTGCACTTGCAGGAAGCAAGTGACAAATTTACGCTTGACAAGATAACTGAATCAATTAATTTTGCTATATACATGAGTGAATTAATTATATTGACTTTACAGATGGATTTTAGTGCGCGGAGAGAATTGCAAAAGAGAAGATTAAAGAATTCATTCAATTTTTAAAAAACGTGAAAAAAAGAAATTTAGAAATTACAAGATCTACGCTGACAAAGTTAAGAGAAGCAACTATTTACAACTTCGATGCCATCAAAGTTAGCTGTGGGAAGAGTAAGAGGGGTGGAAGGGGCAGAGGGGAGCGCAATCTACAGTTGCAACCGCCAACCATGCAAAACATACATGAAATTTCAGCTGGGAATTAAACTGCAGCCGCAACAGCGTTCCTCACACACACACGCACTCCATTAGCTTACCACAGACTCTCGCAAGCCGCCATAACGATTTCGAAAATTACATTTGTGCCAGTGCGTCTTGTACACAACTACAAGCACAGGCAGCCGCACACACACACACACACACACGCGACGAAAGTATATCGCTGGATGAATAATCATGCGAACCACGCCTTAGATTCCTCGTCGTTCCTCGATACAGACGCTTGCGCGCTCATATTCGCCATCGCAGAACTCATTCCTGAACCAGTAATTGCGTCTGCCTCCCCCACCACCGCTACCGCAGGGATTTCTGTAATATATCAACCTCCTATAGGGAAAAATACTAATTTATATTAATCGTCGTTCCACTTACTTTCTTCACAACTTTAATTGATTGCAGTTGAGACCCTTTTTCTTGGTGGGGGTTGGTGGGAGTGGCGGGGGTGGAGGATGTTGAGGTGGGGTTTGTTACAAAACAATAGACCTTTTTTCGCCACATAGTGAAAAGTCCACGAGATTTGCCCTGGTGAAGAATCAGTGTCGTAAGGGACTGAAAGCTGGTTTCATTCTGAAGATGATTCCCATTCTTAATCTGTATTTATGATACCATCACCACCATCGTCATCTTATTAGGAATTCTCACTGAATTCCTTCTTTTAATATTGGGATAGCTAGAGAAACTGGATAAAAGTCCTCTATTCTTCGAGTATTACGGTCCATTCCATCAACTTGCGACAAGTTCTCTGCACCAGAAATACAAGGTTCCCCTCAGCCCACAAAAGATTTATAAAAATTGCATCAGTATGACTTCAGTGCGGTCACATTCAGTGACTGCAGTCAATGAAACCAATTTGGAGCGTAGAGCTGCCACACCACAGCAGCTCAAACGGAGTAATTGACCCACGGAGGGAGCCACGCTTGCCAGATAGCGGCATAAATTTGCTGCATGCGGCGAGTGTCGAAGAAATCATTGCAACGTCCAGGCAATCAGTCAACAATATGATGGCCCACCACTGAAGGAAATTGCATTTTGACCCTCTCGATGGCCACGGCGGACGGTTGGCCGGCTGGCCAGCGTGCCCACGTAATGGGCAATTTGCTCTCGCAGCAATTAGGCCCACTGCGACTGGGGTACGGGGCGCCTGGGCGGGTGGGCGCGTGGACGGGTGGGCTGCGGGGCGCGTGGGCGCGTGAGCTCCCGGTCGAGTCCGCTGCACTGGCAGTTGGCGAATTTTCGCTGAAGTGCATAAATTACACGCATTTGAATGACGAGCTGGCCGAGCAGGTGGTGTGGGGAAGAGTTGCGGGGCCATCCGGATTCCAGGGGTCTCCGCGGGCCCACACAAACGCGCGAGTGTTGCAATTGCTGGGCAGCGAAGTGAAAAATGAAATTGTCAGAAATGCAATTTAATGTGAGCGCCGAACGGTGAGTCGAGAGACGAAAGGAACGGAGGGACGGAGGTCCAGCGAGGTAACGACACACACGCGGCCATGTCAATTCGGACCTTTTGTGTGCCACCGCCACCGCCACCGCCTCCACCGCCTCCACCGCTTCGGCCGAAAAACGCGGCGATATGCAGCGAGCGTAATTGGAATCTATGGCTTTGTGCGGCCGTTGCATTTGTCGCAAATGCGGCAATAAAACGCAATCCAATTTGTAATGAGAGTCGTCGTATAAATCTTGCCGCGGGCCGATCTGCGCGCGCTGCTCAAGCGGCAGACGCGAAGGAGCGGCAAAGGAAGCCGCGCACTTCGCGCGAGTTTAATGGAACGACGCATCATTTGGCAGGATGGCGGCATTTAAATTAGCGGTGTGCATTTTAATGCCTACATTACGACGCGGCTTCGGCGAGCAGTTTCGACACTCGAACACGAACGCACTTCGAAAAGAGGGAAGAATAATTTGGTTGGTACGCTCGAGGTCGAGATCGGGTCTGGAGGGCTGATTATTTGATTGGCTTGGCAACACTGCAAGCCAACGATGACCGCTGAGAGAAGCGAGAACTCGGTGACGTGCGTTCGGCATCATAAATGAGCGGATTTTCTTATTAATTTTTTATTTTTGAGAATTCTTCCAGCATTTCTTAACTGCCTAGCAAATGATGTGCTGATAAAAGGGAAGAAAATTGTCACTTCTACGCGATTAAAGTAGATTAACGACTGAAATGTTTGATTTTATGTGGTTTGCTGGCGCTAGAATTTGAAAGAGCCTTCTAATTTTCCCCACAAAGAGGTCGAATATCTGTGTATCTCATAAACACGTATTTTCAGCCGTTCCATTCTCACTAATTTGAAGTCCATCGCCCGTCAACAACAACATTTACAGCATCGCATGCGGAATTCGCTCGCTACAGTGACAGCGACGGTATTCATTCCTCCCACGCTGTTGCGACCACCTTCACTCGAAAACTCGGACACGCAACCACTATTTGACTTCTTTTCTAATCACGCATTAGAGTGTGTTGGTGTGAGTGTGTGTCGTGCTTTTATTCAGCTGCGCGTGTGTGCAACACATTAGATTTCAATGTATTGAGGGATAAAACGTTGTTAGCCTCTTTATGGAGTCATAAAGTGATGTTGACATTACAATGGCAGCGGGCATCACATGATCGTACTCACCCACACACACACGGACACACACACGCTCACACACACACGCGCACACACACACACACACGCACACACACACGTGTGGAGGAAGGCACACTCCACACACACATTTACAGTTACTTATCCGACGGCACGAGAGCCGGTTTAGCATCTATTAAATCCCACACCGCAAGTTATACAATAAAATTTCTTACAATTCACACATTGTTATTGTGTTGTTGTTGTTGTTGTTATTACTGTTGTTGTTGTTGTTGTTTTTGATGGTGTTGTTGTTATTGTGTTGTTGTTGTTGTGTGCTTGTTGGTTTTTATTTTATTGTTTTTGCCGTTCATTTGTGTCGTTGGGTTCGGGTCGCGTCACTTTATGATGCCGCAAGTGCACTCGATGAGATAATATTACGGTATCGTATAAACCAAACAACAACAACATCAACAACAACAAGCGTCATGGGTCCTCCATACAGACGTGCGGCAGAAATCCATAATTGGACGAATGCAATGCTTTGCGGCACTAAAACGTCAACCCTTCACGCTGCCGAGTAACATTTACGGTTTAGTTTGCGAGTCTTGTTAGGATATATAAAACGCTAAGAAGGACCTCCTCGAAGGGTGAAGACGGCGTCGCTTACACCTCCGAGACATTATTATGTTTTTAATGGCTGCAACGGACGCGCATCGCCAGCGATACAGTATTTTATTTTATGGCTCGAGCGTGAGTTGAGCGTTAATTGATGCCACAGCAATGCCTTCCTTCGCTTCGTTTGCCGAAAGATTAGAAACACTGCAGAGGTCGTAAGAAACGCAAGCAGAGGTCAGCCGTGTACCCGTTTTCGCCGCTTCAAGCCGAGTTCGCCGCGTGCATCGTGGCCACCCAGTCCAGTCGGTCCATTTTTAAGTGTGCAACGCAAACGTTGCATGCCACGTGAGCAGTAGATGGCCGCCGACCCTGCATCCGACGATGACATTCCGGCACACGCGGCCCGCACGAGTAACGTGACGTGAGCGTTGAGTGCACGTGCAAGTGGGCGGCACCGCTGCTCAACCAGCGACATCCGTTGACGATGAATGCTGATAACCGCTCACTGGTGCGCGGGTAGCTGGGCGGGGGAGGGAAGGGAGGGCGGGGTGTAGTTGGAGGTTGCACTGCCGTGCATTCAGGTGCAACCCGTGTGGCGGGCCGAGGGAGTCGTTCATTTAAAATTTACGGAAATCATTCAATTATTCAGAGCACTCAGAAATGCCGGCGCTCGGCGGTTGGTTGGCCGTGTCAGGTGCCGCCGGCAGTTGTGGTCACTGGATTGATGAACTCTGCGACGCACGTGGACTTGAAGCCGTCAGCTGGCGTTTCTGAATGCTCTCGACGCTCCGACTCGCGACTACTTTCGCTTGAACGCAAAACTTTGTGAAAACGTAGCAGCAGCTGTTTCTGGTTGCCCAAGAAACGTTTTATTTATTTCTGATGATACTCGAAATCCACTCGATTAAAAAACACACTCACATCGCAGTAGCCAGAGCTCAGTCGCTCGAAACCAATAAAATAATATAAATTGAAGAGAATATTAATTGAATTTTCATTCAATTGAAGTGAAGAGATCTTTCTGCGCAAAAAGCAACTGACACACCAACTTTTCGTTCAACATGCAATGGAAATCGGCGCTTCGAGTGACTTTACAAATCCTCTTTCGCTGCGCATATTTTAACTTCTTGCTGGGACTCGCAATGCTGCGCGTCGAGTTCAGCGCCGAAGAGCGTCAGTGGCCGTCGTGGTCCTACTTGTCCGCGCCACAAGCAAACTGGACTCTTAATATTCACCACGCGGCGTCCAAGATATTCGAGATAGCCATACTCAGCTCGATCGCTGCGTTCGGCTTTGTCTGTCGCGACGAAAGCTGGCGCTGCGTGGACCGCGCTCGCCACTGCCGCAAGATAACCAACATCCACAAGCTCATGACGTGCATCCGCTTCAAATACTATTGGCTCTTCCTTGTGCCGTGGATCTGCGTCTTCCTGGGGAACCTTGTGCAGGTCATGGCATCGCTGCTGATCACGCTCTGCTCGAAGGAAATGCAGGTGGACAACTCGCTCAAGTATTACCTGATCTTTCTTTACTACTTGCTGCCGGTCTTGGGCGGTGATGTGATGATCACGTGCGTGACCGGTTATAACGTCATGAAGATGATCTCCCGCGAGAACGCGGCGAAGCGCGCACGACACGTCCGTTTCGCCATGGACTTGGACATGGACTTGGACATGGACTTGGAACTGAATACCTACGAAGATATGCTGCTTTATTTTGGAAATGAAGATGTCGATCTCAATTTTGGAAACTAAGATGTGGAACTCTATTTTGTAAATTAAGATGTGGAACTTTATTTTGAAAATTTTGGAAATTAAAAATTAAAATCACACCAACTGTTTGTATGTGGAGAGGGAGGAATCCGCCGAGGGGAATGGATTAGACGGCGGGTTTTTTGGAAATTCGCTGTATTCGCAAAGCAATTGTTTTTTTTTTTTTTATTTTTTTTTTATTTTTGTGTTCGCTTTTGCAATTCTGAAATTGATCTCTGGTCTGATCTCGCATCGAATTCAGAAGGAAAATCGAGTTCAGGACATCATTTTTATTCGCGACAACAAAGTAGAAAATAATTTAAAGAATTCAACTGGAGTTGTAAAGCTGCTTCAGCGCTTTTCCGGATCTGCCCTTCAACAGCCTTAGAAGTCAAAAAGAAACCATCTAACGAGCTATACTGGCCTACACGTCGCGATGGTAGCTCAAGCTGGTCGTCGAGTGTCCTCTGCGCCAGTCGATCGATTCCTCATTTCGCACGCTGCGAAACAGGCGTTTGTGCTCCGTATTCTTGTCACTGAATGCACATTAAATTCGGTCACCTGCAGCTGTTGCCACACTGCGTTGACCGCGCGCGTTCGCTCGCATCCGGGCGACTTTCTGTTCGTGGGAAACGCGAAACCCTGACCCGACAACCAACTCCAACTGTCCCCAACCTAACCAAGCAACCGCGCGCAAGCCAATTTTACGACTGTCGTGGTTTGAAGGTATTTTAAAATGCATCCCAGGAGCCGGTGAAGCGGTTTCTCCACTTCCTCCATCGCAGGATGAACACACGCTGTGCGCCACTGCAGCGTTGATGTTTCGCAACGGACGGTGTTGTTCCAGTAAAGATTTCTCAAATCACAAAATAGATAGCAGAGTTCTCACATATTTAGCAAGTTAATGAACCCAATTTAATGCGTATTAAAATCTAATTATATGTTGTGTCTTCCAAAAGATTCTTCTCACCGTTTTATTTTCGCCAAATGCATTTCAGTTGGAAAATCCTACTTATTTCTTACACACGTAGTTACGCATTTTCAATGATAATCGCAACATTGTTTCAGCGACCATTCCGTGCGAATCCCACACTTCGGTCTCGCTGTAATGGCCGCACTTGGACTGCGGACCGTCACCACTGTCAGCACAGATAGTGTGGACCACGAGATACTGCCAACAGCGAGGCAAAGACTGTGAAGATGGCTGTGACGCTCTTATTGTGCGCTTTCCACTCACTGCCTCTTTAACGTTCGCGGTGGTTATGCGGTTGCGGTTCTGCACAGCACACAGGACTCGCCACCGCCACAGCCACCGCCAGCCCTCCCCCTTCCGCTCGGCACACGACATGAAGCTTCAGCGGCATCGCAGCCGCCAAGTCGGTATTGCATCTCGTGCGCGTGTTACGCGATCATAAATTTTCCAAAGTGCAACCATTGCCAACGTCGTAAAAGAAAATCCGCTGCGCATTCCCTGTGCAGCGGTGGAGTGCGAGGGGGCGGGAGGGCGACAGGGCGAAAGAGAAAATAACTCGCCGAGAATGAGTGCTCGGATTTAATGCACTCGCAGGGAGAGGAGTACTTCGTCAATGGTTGCCAGCTTGTCTGCGTATGGGTCCCGTGGGAGGCGCGTTGAGAGACACCTGTGTGGTGAGTGCGTTGGTATGGATTACATTTAGTTATGGTCGCCGTGTGAAGAGAGAGAGAGAGAGAGAGACAGGGAGAGAGAGAGAGAGGGAGAGAGAGAGAGAGATTAAATTCGTATTTTATGGTAAAAATTGCTGAATACAGAAACTTTGAGCAAGTTTTGAGTACACGACTCATGATGATTTAATTACTCATTCACACCTGATAATTTTTATATCCTCACTCATACACAGACACAAAGACACACAGGACAAACACACACACGTGCGTACGCACACACACCGCGTAACATTGCACCCTTCAATATACACGGTACGGCTCTCTGTTCTTCTCTGTCAAGCTTGTTAATTAAGCATAATAATCTCCTTCCTGCTTTTTCTTCACACGCATTTCAGTACAGTGTAAATGATCACCACCACAGTGACAACAGCAACCGCATTCAGAGCGTAATAAATGAAGGCACGCACCACGACAGACTCATGCGTCATGCTAAGAAGTGAATAAAAAGGCGCTCCGACGGCACGTCATGCGGCGCGTGCGTATTTTTACAATGAGACGAAGAACGTTTTCTAATAAGAAGAGGAAACAATGGCCACGTCATTGTCACTTCATACATCGCATTGTTGTTAGCGCGATTGTGTTCTCAAGTGACTTCAAACTCAAGTAATCTGTTTACCTCACTCACGGTGTTCAGCGCAGTTAAGCTAAAATGTTGACTGAAGCAGTTGTGGATAAGTGAGAAATACCAACTTCCAAAAACGTATTGATATTTAAAAAATATCGAGGTTTTGGCCTGCAAGCCGATTGTCGAGTTATTCAAATCGAGCCGCCGCGAAACAACGCATTGATACTCATCTGGACGAACAGCGAAAAGGATGGACTTCTTCATTATTTATGCGGTTCGTTAGTTAATCCACTAATGCCAGCGAAACAGCGGCCAATGCTCACTTATCGTCAACAAACATGCGGCACAGCGCTCCGCTCGGCTGCCGGCATTTGAGTGGCTGGCAACATCAGCCGCTCAGCTGGAGTTGCAACTCTCGCGGCAGCCGAAAGTAATGCAGCATCAACTGCAACCACACGCCACCCGCCACTCTGATGTCGTGAAACCACTTCGTCCTCATCCACTTAATCCTCCATCCAGCCAAGGTTCCACAACCGTCCCACCATCGCCCCACCATCGTCCACCATCGTCCCACCATCGTCCCAACACCCCATCCTCCACCGACTCTCGACCGGCGTGAATATGAAGACCCAACGTAGTGTTATTTTAGCAGAACCCTGCAGAGATATTTACAGGATGAACGCATGTATGTGTGTGTGCAAATAATTTGCCGCATCTGCAGGACACGCCGCTCTTGTTGTTGTCCTTTTATAATTGCCGCTCTCGACATGCCTGCCATGAAAGGTTTGAAATCATGTTTCACTCGCAGACACTCTGCTTTATGTTGGGTTACAACTCGATGTGGCAACGCTGTACACTTTGAATTCAATTTCGCTCAGAATATCCAAGTGTATTCGTAATCATTGTGTGGATTCCATACGTTGGCGGGTAGCCACTGCAAGCACTAACGATGAGCAACTCCCGAAATCCCAGAATTATGACTAATTATGGTTAAAAAAAAATCGAGATCCTCACGAAGCTTAAATCCTGCAAAATGTTGATTTTAGAGTGGATTTTTAAAGAGAATTCGATTTAATGGAAATTTTTGATGGATCAAACACTGTTTTGATAGCGAAAGCGGTTCTCTACTTTCAAATCGCTGTTAGTTTTCAAATAAAATCTCCGTTTGATGGGAGAAAGAAAGCGAACTCCGACTTATTTGAACAACAATCGCGTTCAGGCTCACTTTGATGATCGCGCCTCATTCGAGTGCCTAGAACGCCACAACACTTTTTCAACAACTTTTCCACTCGTTCTGATGAAATTGATTTGCTACACACACACACACACACACACACACGCACACCTTCACGCCGCACCAATACAGAGATGTGTGAGCAGGTCGAGTTGAATGCGTCAAAGAGTTTCTGTTGCACTGTAGAGATGCACGTTGTATGTATGTATGTATGTATGTATGTATGTACGTTTGTATGCTTCATACTCATATCTGCAAGTGTGTGCGCGAGGCAGAGGTTTGTGTTTGCGTGTTTGTGAGTATGAGTGCAAAAAGGAGCATAAAATTCAACACTCGAGGTCTCGAATGCGGGGAGCAAAATTTTGGCTAACGAAAATTTGCACATACTCACGAATTGTTTAATCTAATTACATACATTCATACACACACACACACACACGGATGTGCTTGTGTGTACCTGCATACGTATGAATGTGTGTTAAGAGTGGTGTGACCGTAAATGGCGAGGTATTTAAAATTTAATCAAGACTGTTTGATAAAAGAAAACATTATGATACGGGATAAGATGAAATGAGATGAGATGAGATGAGATGAGATGAGATGAGATGATATGAGATGAGATGAGATGAGATGAGATGAGATGAGATGAGATGAGATGAGATGAGATGAGATGAGATGAGATGAGATGAGATGAGATGAGATGAGATGAGATGAGATGAGATGAGATGAGATGAGATGAGATGAGATGAGATGAGATGAGATGAGATGAGATGAGATGAGATGAGATGAGATGAGATGAGATGAGATGAGATGAGATGAGATGAGATGAGATGAGATGAGATGAGATGAGATGAGATGAGATGAGATGAGATGAGATGAGATGAGATGAGATGAGATGAGATGAGGTGAGATGAGATGAGATGAGGTGAGATGAGATGAGATGAGATGAGGTGAGATGAGATGAGATGAGATGAGATGAGATGAGATGAGGTGAGATGAGATGAGATGAGGTGAGATGAGATGAGATGAGATGAGGTGAGATGAGATGAGATGAGATGAGATGAGATGAGATGAGAAGAGATGAGAAGAGATGAGGGAGAAGAGGGAGATGAGATGAGATGAGAAGGGATGACATGTCAGATGCAATGAAATTATATAAGATGACATGAGATGATATGACATGAGATGCAATGAAATTACATCAGATGCCATGAAATGAAATGCCATCTCATTCCCTTCAATTCAAGGAAATACTAGTAAACAAATAAAAAAACCACGAATTGTCTCTTTCGTTGCCTCTGACAAACACGCTGACAACGCATTCGTAAAACAATAAAATTAAGCGTAGGACTTCAACACGGAATTCTCCCGAACAAGAAACCCTTAATAGAAATAAATGGGCATCGCAGCACGAAATAAATGTGGTGCAATTTTACTCAATTAAGGATGAATATAAAGCAGAGAGAGGAAAAGCTCAGTCAAAACACAGAATGGAAGAGACAGAGAGAGAGAGGGGGACTGACTCTCTGAAGGGATTGTAGCACGAAGAAGTACAGTCCTCGTGAATGAGTGACAATAACGGTGGCATGGTCCAAGTCTAAGTAAATATTTGGAAAACATATTAATTTTGGAATTTTCCTTTCTTGAATACAGTATTATTATTAAACTAAAACATGCCACGCCTTTTAAACGCAAGAGAACCGAGTGAATTTCGTGGATAAATTAAACGGCGTTCCTCTTGACACTTGAGTGTGTCAGTGTGACTGTGTGACTCTGTCCAACTTTCCTTCAGTCAAACTTTCCTTTTATCAACCCGTCCTTCTGTCAAACTTTACATAGTTTTTCTTCGTGAGTGTGACTGACAGAATAGCTGAATGACTTTTGTAGTCTCTCTCTGCAACAACAACAAAGAAATCACTGTGACTTCCGAAGTTTCCGTTCCTTGGTGGTCCCCACCGCCAAGTGATACCCGAAAAACAACAAAAACGCTGACATAATAGACGTCAGGCGTCTATGGGTTCCTGCGTCATTTGTGTGGCGTGACAAAAGGACATTCATTACTGTGGGTATGTGTGCGTGTGCGCGTCTTTGTTTGGTTCATTTTTCGAACATGAATCCCACCCGTATCCCCACCTCACTAAAAAATGGTTAGAAGACCTTCGGCCCGGTTTGCTACTTCGGTTCGGAGCCTAATGGGGAGTGATAAACGGTGCATGTCTTTCTGTGAGTGTGTGTGTGTGTGTGTGTGTGTGCGTTAAGGAGAACAGAGTCCCTTTGTGTTTGTGTGCATAAATAAAATGCCTTTTCTTCCATTTGCTAATTTTAATTGCTGATTTCGCAAGTAAATGGAGAATATAAAGCGGCGTAGTTAAAATAATGTCAACACTTTCGAGAGACGGAAGATGGATCGGTCACCTCCACTCTCTGTCCCGCACAACTGCCGGTGCTGCGTGCACGTGAACCACTCGTTCCATCAGTGTGCATCGGTGTGTGCGTCTGTGTGTGTGTGTGCGACTATAGCGTGTCAGTGAGGGCTTTTCTGCTTAGTGCTCGTTACTCGAAATTCAGTCCTCGTCTAAATTTTGCTTGTAATCAAATTTAACTCACTTTTTACTCAGGAAAAATTAAGGTACCTGAGCTATGAGAAAAAAAATTAAATAAAAATTAAATTCTTCTGTAAGGCGTTCGTAAAATTTTATCGTGACCATTTTTTCAGCGACTTTTTTTGAAGATAAAACTTCACTTTACTTTAGTAGGGTTGCGTGCTACGCGTTACATTTTAGTTCAAAACCGGGGCAGTAGAAATTTAACACTCAATTCCCTGCAATTGCTGTTTTTTCAGTATTTATTCTCTGTCTTCAGCTTTTTCTTTTTGCCTCGCCCGCCCCTTAACGGTAATCAGTTGTCAGGGTTTTCACGTAACTAAAGTAGTCAGCAGCGCCATCTAATCTGAGTTGCTGCAGCTTCAGTTCCGATTTTAAATTATTTTCCTAATTAGTTGCAAAGAAGAGAAATAATGACACACTTGTGATTTTCTGTGTTTCTGTGCTGGAAGGGAAGCGAGTTTTTTTTTTTTGTTTCTTTTTTTTTTGTTTTGTGGTCCGGATGATGTAATAGACGGGCTTTTCGGTGCACACGTTCTACGGTTTTGCCAGCAGTTCGTTGACGGTCCAGATGCGAGGTATTCTAACCGCGATGCTGCCCTGTTTTCAAGTCGAACTCGACAACGCTGAGTCGCGGTGCACGCAGTTAGCGTCGAATGCACCGCTAATATTTGCACATCTGGGCAGCTAATTAGCTCGGAGGAACGCAGAAAATCAAGCCACTGTAAAGTCGCTGGAATCTTTTTGGTGGCAAAACGTTTGGGAAAAAGTTCTCCCGGAATTAACTGAAATAGTTATCAGAAACTGGAGGGAGTGGGGAAAGAACCCCCGCCCTCCAAACAATTATCTCTGCGCAATTAAGCGATTCTTTTTACACAAACACACTGGAAAAGGAACGAAAAGATAACTTTTATGTCGATTTATTCTGTCTTTCTCGCCTTAAGTGACTCACTTTAATTTCAGTTGAATTCTGTGCAAACAGCTTCGTTAGCATCCGGATTTTGTCCTGTTTCCTGACTGAGAATCCTCTTCCCCTCTCTCACTCTCCCTATCTCTCTCCGTCTCTCTATCTCTCCCTCTCCCTATCTCTCTCTCCCTCTCCCTCTCTCTATCTCTCTCTCTCTCTCTCTCTCTCTCTCTCTCTCTTTATTATTTGTCTGCAGCATTTTTCACGCTTCTAATGAGACTGAAAAATGCAATTAAACAGCCGAGCCAAGCATTCTACACTTGTTGTAACTAGCGTTGTTGTTGTTGTTGTTGTTGTTGTTCTTCTTCTTCTTCTTCTTCTTCTTCTTCTTCTTCTTCTTCTTGTTGTTGTTGTTGTTGTCAGTGACCAACATTGCATTAAATTGCGGCAAATTCTCGTAAGGCTACAGCGGATTCTTTACTTCTCCACGTCCCAGTGGGCGTTGCAGAGGAAACGAAGCGAAAAAACAACTAATGAAGAAGAATTCCACGAAGATTTTGTTCAACTAAAGAGAACTAATTGCAATAAATGAGAAAAGGAAGAGCAGTGTGAGCTCGTAAGAACGGGAGAGTTTCTTAAAAATGGATTGATTTTCAACTGCAGATTTTCACTTTAAGCTTTGAAGTCTCACCATCCACATCGAATGTGGATAGTGGATCATATTGCAATGTGTTGCAACTTATCAACAAGTTGTTTTAACTTTTGAATCAAGTCTTAAATCCCTAAAAACTCCGGCGGTATGTCGGAGAAAAGAGAACTCAAATAGGACTACTGCATCCTCAGCAAACACAAGAGGCAAGTATTTGGTTTTCTTGTCCTTATTGTTTTCGCAATCTTGCTAAATCCTCGTGGCTTTGTGTGGAACTCTATGCAGTGCTTAAGAAAACCTTTGCAACAGTTTTCTACTCAACGGAATGTCAGCTGCTAATCCTTCTGAACGCAACTCTTCATCCTCTCTACTCGTATTTATATTTTTCAATAACGCCGGCCCCTCAAATAATTCGCAATATAAGTAAACAAAATCCACCCCGAATTCCGAATCGTTGCTCTCACAGAAGACTCATAAAAATTGTAATTTCTATCGTTCTGCCATGACACGAAACAATAGACGGCAGGCAGGCCAGGAATTGTTTTGGTTGCCAAAACAGTTGTTATTCTGTTGTTTTGCGAATGTTATTGATGCAACAGCGGCCTGGACTCACATAAAATAAACACACACACGTTCGCTCCGCACATCTTCACATCTTTGCATCCTGTAGATGCTCGAGCTGTGTTCAGCTGTGTGCCTCCGAATCTCTGTCTCGGAAGAATGTTGCCGTTGCATTTTCTGGATGTCTTCCAAATCGATTTCGCCCGCATTCCCTCCAAATGCAGTTGCTCAGATTTTACTGCGAAATCATGCCTCACATTTACAAGCAAATTATTTGAGGTCGCTTGCGACGACATCGATTCACAATCACGGAACCCAACATGAATACCGAGATGTAAAGGGAAGTCATATGTGTGTGTGTGTGTGTGTGTGTGTGTGTGTGTGTGTGTAGAACTGATTTAAGTCTTTAATACAGTCACAGATAAACAGGCAGGATGGTTTAAATTTGAAATAAAGATTTCCCAAGTCAGCTTATGGAAATCGCAGATAAGGATTTTAAAGAGTGGATAAAGTTCTATTATTTACCTACTGGAAATTGTTATATTGAAGTTGTTTCTTGTTGTTGTTGTCATTTGCTCAGAGGCCTTTTATTCGGAACTCGTATTGATCAATTTGTCACCTGTAATAACATTATATATTCTCTGTTTTTGCTTTATTTTACAACGGTTGGCTCCCGTTTGCTGCATTCCTTCCGTACGAATTCCTTTCGTGTCCGAAAATATGAAAAAGCCATTAGGAACAATAAATGTTCCAGGTGAAATCTGTTTCTGCAACATGGATCGTCCGTACAATTGCGTTTAGTTGGTCTGCCATTCGGTTTGCTGGATATCCTGGCAGTTAAGCGTCCCTTCAGCTCACCTGTTCACACTGATTTGCTGGAAACCGAATTTGTTTGTTTGTCGATCCGTAGCTGGATGCTTGGATGGCTGTTGCTCCTGGCTGTTGTTGCCTTGTGAAGGTGTGAATTGATTTCAGAATTTCACTGAACGATTTCCATTTAATTCGGTTGTAAGTGAAAAAATAATATACTGTATCTCATGTATTGCTTGAGACAATCGAGGAAATGTTATTCTATGCGGTTGAGACACATTTTGCAATTTATAGATTTTGTCTTTCGAGATTGTAAATATCAGGTAGCAAATTCTAGCTTTCTAAGTATGGAAGAAACTTCCTTAACTTAGTTATTCCACTTTGAATGGAAATATTTCTATTCAATTATTAAATCCTAACAATTTTAGGGAAGAATTTAAAGAATTGTAGCGTCCCTAATTGGAAGAAAATCGCTTGTGAATTGCTTTGCCATGAAAATATTTATTTACTGAATTTTGTCGACTTATAAAAATAAACCTCCAGCATTTCTCGGCATCTCATCGGTATTTTGTGTCGTTTTATTTGCCTTTCCTTTAATGTTATCTTGTAGTTATTTTCTTATCAATAGATTTCATCATTTCCTCTCTCTCTCTCTTCCCTCCATCATCAAAGGTCTGCTGCATCCCGCTCCGTTTGATTGTCCATTTCCATTGCATCCCACTCCGTTTTATTGTGCGGAACTCGGCTTGCCAGAATGATTTCGTGTAGTCAATCAGCCTGGGGGGCAGTCAGTCTTACTACATCACAAGATTGATGCGGTTGTAATTGATTTCGCATTAGATTTGTGTGCTCTGTCCGAACTTGTTCAGTCCGATACCGGACTGTCCTCACCCCAAGCACGCATTTCCCGCCTTCTGTGAGGCAGGACACTTTTAATGAACGATCTACAGCTTTCTACGCAAATCGAGAGCTGCAATCAGTCTTTTGTGGCTTTTCTCTGACTGTCCTACCGATGGTTCCAATAATTCTTTCAGGGTTCAATGACTCTTGCAGGGTTTTCTCCTTTTTCAAGCAGTTAACATTTCAGTGACTTTAGCTAGACTTTTTAACTGACTCTGTGTAGCCCGATTTTGATCAGTTCGGTCATCGACCAACTCGGTATTTGATCCCACCTCAATTTAAACCCAAGATAGCTCAAGTGTACAAACTATCATAACAAAACCCCTGGTTTTCGAAAGAGTTTTTCAAAAAAGTCCATTGAAATTTATGATTCCGTCTAAAATAGACGTCAGCCATTTACTCCCAACGAACCATTAAAACCACAGCTTTGTTTAGCGCCAGAATTGGTATCCGAGCCATTTGGTGCCCCATGAAGTACTCAACCAACTGAGTTCGAGTCCATCAGAGCGCCGGCGAGAGGAGGGGAGGAAGAGAAAAAATGAAAATGTATGCGCTGGTGCATTTAAATCATTTCTTAAGCGCCATAAATAATGTTTTTGTTCATCCAAAAATTAAAATCGCGCAAAATACTCGCAGTGAAAACTACGAAGGGCGACGCCTACCGCGTTAGTGCTGGAAAAAAGAGGGATGATGGATGTAGTGGAGGGCGCAAATTTGCATGCCTGATGAATGCGAGCCGAAAAAAGGCCGAATCACTTTCGTAGTTCGCCAGAATAGCATGTGTTAACACACTAGTTTTTATGGCTGTCCATCCACACTCACTATCTGCGCCATATAGCCGTGCGTGCGTATGTGTGGAGAGCACATGTTTGCGTTACAGCTGTGAGGCGTCCGTGTACCGCTGCGCATCACTGCTGCGGCAGGGGGCGCTGTGGTAGTGCGGTGTCCGCACTATAGCTGCGTTTGAAGGGATTACGGCCGTAACTCAGCCTCGACACAAATTTAATTTATGTGGTCACAGTGTAGGTGCGTGGCGCATACATATGTATGCATGTGGGAGTGTGCGAGCGTCTCTTTGAACTGAAGCACATGCAAATGGCAACACTGACACATGTTATGCAGCGGAATTGTAAGTAGTTTTCCAGTTTATTTAAGCGACTGCATGTGCGAGATTAAGTTGAAGTGAATTTAGGAAGGATTTCTCGCTTCTAGGGCTTCGTGAACTCTTAAGGAATCAGGATTATAGAGCATTTTAAATCAAAAATTTTAAATTTATTAAAAGGGTTCCTAAAAAATTCGCCGACAGGAATCGTAGCTGGGTTGCATAGAAGTGTGAAAGACTTTGAATTGTATAATATTATTCGGTTAGAAAGTTCGAAGACGATTACGCGGTGCTACAGGATTCATAAAGTGCTAGGAAATACGAATGAAATCATTGTTACGATTTCAGATGACGAGCAAAGACGTTTTCAGTCTGTCAATGGATGCAAATAATGACGAGTTAGTTACTAAAGCGGTTATTGTTGTTATTGTTGTGATATCACATGGATGGTCCCTTTATTTAGTTTTATAAATCCTAATTAATCCTGATCTTTCCCCATTAAACTCACTATTTCATTAGAAATGCTAAAAAGAAGGGTTGGATTAACAGACGAAACTCAATCAAACCTCAGAAAGTCACGCCACACCTCACATCAGATGCATGTCACACTTAATGAGAACTTTTACGGTCACAACCGAGATTGTCTGTCTCTCTTCGAACTCGCTGTCCTGCGATGTTTCAGCTTATCGACGATTTAGTAGGAATATCTGTCGCCTCCAGTTCTCATCTCCACTCACTCCTTGCATCCCCCCGCACACGACAACACCAACGTCACGCAGCAATTTACCCACAAGTGCTTTACCGACTGACTGTCTTTCGGTGTTCTGTCACTACTCGAGGTTATCACTACTTCAGGTTATCACCGCGCTACGTGTGCTTCATGCAGTGCGGGAAATTCGTGATTTATACGTCGCACTTCCCTGCCAACGCGTACTTGTGTGTGGATGGGGATTTAATCGCGAAAGTTTTCGTTGTGCGTGCACCTCAGCCTGGCAAAACCATTTCATAGTCCTCACAGACTCTTCGCTTAATCCGTGCAAAACCCTTTCATCGCAATTCCATTGGTTGGCAACATCTAAACAAAAGCAATTTCACGGCACTCCAACACCTCATCAACTGTTGGCGGGTTTTTTTCTGCCGAAAGATTGGGTGATTGATGAAATGTAATTGAGCATTGAAGCGATTCGAATTTATTGTCTACCACAAACGGGGGAAACTTGTGGTGTTGGGAAAAGAGTTGATGTAGGGCAACGTGATTTCAGTGATTTCAGTGATTTTATCTGTGATTTCCTCCGGATTCTGTTGAAACTAAGCTTGTGGGGGGAATCAAGGCATTTCCTCACCCTATTTCATCTTTCTTCCATCACGCGCTTGTTTTCAGTTAGCATCTGTATATTGAACGTGTTAGCTCGGTATTTCGATCTCGGGATTACGACGATCATTTACACTACAATATTTCTGCCTCTTTTTTCTATTGCCTTTCCAAAAGTCCCTTCATATATCCGTTATCGTGTTCTCAGAATCCAAATTCCAAAGTAAATGCAGTATTATTAATGTTTTCTTTAATTACGTGAACTGAACTCTGTCATTTCTCTCTAGATCCGAAAATCCCGAGCCCGAGAACAAACCTCCCAAAATCCCACGAATATTCGAAATCCGGCAACCCTTATCATTAACGTGGACGCTAAGCATTGACGTCAAGTCCTTGTGGCCGGCAAAGGGAAACACAAAATGCTTGTCTGAAGGAAAATCCCGAAGGCGGTTAACGTCTTCCTAATTGATTTCGCCTTGAGGCGAATTGTAATTCACCAATAATTAACTCAGTTAATCTGTTTAATTCTACTCCGGGCAAAAGTTACCCATTGATTTTGCAATCATTCAAGCGAAGAAGAAACACTTTGTTCAGTTAATGCGACTCCTTTGATGACGCTGTTGTTGCAGTGACCATGGCAAGTAACTTTCCTACTTCCTCCGTGGGGCTAACGACCCTCATTGAAAGCGCTTGGGGTTTTACAGGATACTTCCCACCTCTCTAGAGATGAATAAAAATTTTAAAGTGAATTCAAGTTATCATAAACGACAGCTAATTGTGGTTTCAGAAGATAATGCTTTCACATTCTATGTATCTTGATTTGATCAAGTTCTTCGATTATATCAATTTAAAGCCTATTTGATCCCGTTTTACATTTTCAAATTCTTTAATTACTTTAATCGCACTTAATTAGACCGTTAAAAAATTCTACAAAAGTTTCAATCAATTCAAACAGCCTTCAACCTCACGGCTCTGATCCTCACTCTTTCCCCGCAGACCAACTGTCCGTCTTCCATGCGTAATCATCTCATGGCCGAAAATTGGAGCTCCCCTGCTAGTTTTGACGCTTCCCTGTGATTATTCCGTTCCTCCTGATTGATGCTCCCCTGTGATTGCTTCGCCCCGTATCGCGTTTTTCCTCTTCCAATATTTCTATCAAAAAAGTTGCGCTCCGAATCGATTTGGCGTTTTAATATGCTCTTGCCAGCAACAAAAGTTCTGTGCGAATTTAAAATGCAAAACGTGCATTCTATTCATCTGCCAAGCTATAATAAATAAAAACTAACAACATATTTTATACCACTCGAGGGACGGGTTGGGGTGGGGGGTGTTGGGTAGAGCTGAAGGTAGGAGGGGCAGATAACCTCGAATGTACAAAATGCCACCGCCGGCTTGAAGTGGCAGGCAGTCGCTTTTCGTTTGAAGACATCCAAGTTGAAAATTGTTTCTCAATACCAACCGAGTATGACAGGCAAGAACCAGCAGAGATATTCGAACATCCAGTGCGAGCACGTAACTCAGTTTTTTGCTAACCTAAATTTCGTTGCTGGCTCCAGCAAGGAAACGCACTCAAATGAGCCTCAAGTGTATATTTTGAAAAAATAATTCATATTTGATGGTCCCAACAGTGCAAACGTGATGTGAAACTTGCAGCAGCCGGCGATGTGCAGAGCGATATGGAGGGGAACAATGGGGACTTCGAGGTGTTGCGGAAAAGTTTGTGATGGTAACACACACACACAACATATGTGATTGTGTTCAGCTTGAATACATTGGCAGGCGTGCAGTGAGATAACTACAAATTCTGACAAGAATATCAATTAATTATAAGGAAAAACTTAACTGATCCTTAGAAAATCAGGTGATTAAGTTCAGTAAAAGGAGGTGGAATACCGAGTGACCACACGCAAGAGTCCTCGACCCTATCTAGACCTGGAGGCAGGCAAAGTCAACACCAGTAACACCGAGTTATTTAATCTAAGTCGCGAAGAGGACCTGAATGGGACGCATTACTGAATACTCTGTGAAAAGGTAGATTTTCAGCACTATAGGACCTTTTTACAGGATCATAGATTATTTTTCCGGGATTATAGAGACTTTGCAAGATTATTATCCACTTGTTTTTTCGTTTTTCCTTCTACTTTGATTAATAATGAAAATGGTGATGATGAAAATGGTGATGTGAAGGTTAGAGTTATTCATAGCTCTATTCTTCTTGACAGAGGAGTATCTTAATATAATACTGCCGCTTGGCATGGAGTTACTGACACAATTTGACCACATTCATCGTATTTACTTGTTGAAAGCTGTCCGAAGCATGTGCAGATGTGAGTACAAATAACTTGTGTCAGGGGAATTCCGGAATGCAGGAATAGCATGTCCGAGAATTGTTGTACGATAATTGTTACTGATACCAGAGTTATTTTTTGATTTGATGATGATTTCGAATGTCTGGCACTGACTATAAGTTTTGTGTGGGAATACAAAATGCTGGAACATTATAGTGGAACGGTATAGGAACGGTATATAGTGAAATATATCTTTCTAATAAGGGAAATTTAGCAATAAAAACTTTTTAGCAATAAAATTTCATATTTCAGTTAAAATTCCATGTGGAATGAATCAGAGTTTTCAACTAAAACTTTTCTAATTCCACGCCACTCTTTCTTTCAGTGTATTTCGAGTGTATTTCGCTTCTGTACCTCAACACGTACTCGTTGAGTATATTTTACGATAAAAACCACTCGAATTTGAGAGCCATCATCAAACATCCGTTCACACTCCACTCTCCTGAATGATTTAATTGAACACTAAAGAATTCCAAAAATAAAAGTGACTACAAATAAAATTCAAAATTTGAATTTACAAAAATATCTACACACCTCTGCACGGCTGAAGCTGAAAAATTGTCCGATTCTAGCTCATCGCAGCCCGTGGAAAATCGTGCTGTCGTAGTCGCTTGTCATCAAATTGGAGCGAGTGAGTGAGTGCATAAAGTGGATTAAATTTTTGAAGCCAACAACACGTGGAGGGGGAAAAAGGAAAAACAAGTACACACTAAAATTTAAATTAAATCTAAATGCAGTAAAAACAAACAGAGAAAACGTATAAAGTTTTGGGGAAAACAAGGAAATTTATTCCAAGTGTGAGTGAATAGAAAAAATAAGCGAATGAGCGAGTTGATGTGAGTTGAAGTGACAATGAGTGGCAATCATAGAAGATGAAAAAAGTTTTGAATAGAACTACGAATGGATTCATTAATACTCTGGAAACTACTTGAAATAAACACTCATTTGAAATAAACTCTTAAACACTAAAATATTATATGATTATATTTTCAGTACTCATTATTATTCAGATCAGTATATTAGTCAGTACTCATCATTATATTTTCAGTACTCATAGTACTCGTAATACACTCATATAGCATTCGTATCCATACTTATTTACGTATTCATCATATTGAAAACTTCCCTTTAGATACTCCTGAATTTCTTTTAGGGGGCAACATTTGCGTAGTTGTCAACTTCATAAAAATACAGAAAATCGATTTCGTAGAGAATATTGAAGTGAAAACACTTGAACTCAGTTCAGGTGAGCGGAAGTTCTATCCGAGATCTCGGAAAAGTAAGCAAGTATTTTGCTATTTCTGTACACTGAAAGTTGGTGAGAGAGAGAGGGAGAGAGAGAGAGTGGTGGGGGGAGAGAGGTGAAAACGAAATGGAAGAAGCAAATAGAGGACGAGAGAACGAAGGAAAGATCAACGGGAAGATTGAGTTTGAGTCCCGTGTGATGTGCTTTCGCTCTCCCTCACTCTCTCTCTCTCCCTCTCTCTCTCTCCCTCTCTCTCTCTCTCTCCGTCTCTGGTCGCCCGGGTTGCTCCTCCTGTGCTCTTCGTTCCTAAAGGCAAAATGAAATTTTCAATTACTGCTTATTTTAGAACACCAGCTGCCCCTCCGCCACAGCTGCCCCTCTCCACACTCAACGCGTATCGCTGCATGGGTCTCTGAAATCCGCTCCAACTTCTTCTCGGTGTTGCGCTCCAACACGCCTTCGCTTTCGGTACCCGTGTCCGTGTGCGCCCCTCGCTCAGCGCTGCGCGAGTATATGTAGCGAGGGCGCGACTCCTGCGCTTCAGTGTTCAGCGAGGTTCGCAGTGGTAGCAACACCGTCAGCGGCACCGGCGCGGTCGTGCGTGCGTCGTGGTTCAGCGTCCCCCAACCAAACCAGGTTTTCGGGGGACGGTGGCCCGAATCACGATCGCACGCATGTTGTAGGGGTTCCGGGTGCCTCCCCCCTCCCCAGCCCACACCGCCCAGCGCGAATACCTTTCTGCCAAACACTCGATTTTTTGTGGTGAGCCAACTGGTGAGGAATTTTGCAAAGTTTGCCGAACTCGAGGCACCCAATCAAGCGGCGCCAATTTCAGCAGACGGTGAGTTTTTGTCTCTTCGCAATCTTTTAATTAATCTTCTTCTGCCCGCATTGGCAGGCAATTAATTTGCTTCCTTCTTGCATTTCGCTCGCATGCATTAAAATTGTTTTTGCTGTAACTTGCTGTTTGTTTTCCCTAAATTTGCCATTTTCATGCTGCGTTGCGGCTTCCTGAAAATAATTTTGCTGCTTCCGAGATTTCTTTTGGAAGATCTGAAGCAGAAACTACGTGGAATTTCTAAAAGTGTTTGAATTATGAGAAAATAGATTTTTAAATAGTAATTGAATTGTGAGAAGTGAAGCCATTAGATTTTATTGGCATTAATTCTGCTTAAATTTCAACTTATTTGTTCTCCCCAAAGAGCAGAAAACAGAAAAAAGAAGCAAACTCAGTGCAACAACAATACTTGCCTTGCTCTCGCGTATTTACTCTCTACGCACTCAAGCCGTCGACTCTCCGCTGACTCTCTCACCAACGCAGATAATTTACGCAAGAATTCTAAAATAGAAAACCTCTAAACAATTTTCGCCTCCCATTTCAACTTGAATTCCCTCACTTCATCAGAATAAAATCGTCTGAAAATAGCATCGGCATCGCATCGGCGCGAAAGACGAGAACCGTTTCTCTCTCAGCGCTACTCAGTGCGTAGCGGCAGCAGCAGCAGCAGCAGTTCACGATAAAACAACAACGAGCAGCACAAGCTGCAGCCGGCATTCATAGAAATCGTTTAATGAAGGAAAATGAAAACTTGTAAATTTAATTAGGAAAACACATGGCGAAGACACGAGACGATACTTGGAAATTGTGGCCAAATATAGATATCCGTATGTAGACGTTGGTGTGTGTGTGTGTGTGTCTCTCTTATGAATCCCTCTTGAAAACTATGAGAACCCGATTCACGTGTGTGTGTGTGTGTGCGTGTTTTGTGTGAACTCAGAGAAATTCCTTTCGTTCGCTGCGTCGGAAAACAGCAGTAAATATGAGAGGCCGCAGCCACCCACGCCTGCGAAAGGACGACCGCGAGTCAAGGCTGGCAACTTGCCGCCAACTCATGTGAGTTCGACATTTTTAAAGCCGTGATTGCCGTGATGATGATGATGACGTCGTCGTCCCTCCCACTGCTGTTGCCGCGTGTGATGAGTGTGCGGCAGATTCCTTGCTGCATGACTGAGCAGCAGCAACAATTGCTGCCGTAAAGGCTGACAACGACAAAAAGTTGGCAGCCTTTACAGCTCGAGAGCACCGCCACGCAACCCATCACAACGCATCACGTCACACGTCGACTTCATCGGTGAGATGGTGTGTGAGTGAGAGAAGGAGAAAAATTTATTTTTATTTCGGTTTTACAAATTTAATTTGTAGCAATTAAAATTCCTCATTCCAGCATTTTTGAAGGCGAGAAAATTACGAAAGAGAAAACAGACAATTTTTCGGAATGCTTGAATTACTTAAATTTTAATTTTCTGCGCTTTTCTTTTAACTTTTACTTGAAATTCTAAAAAATTCACCAACTCTCTTCATTTATTAGTCAATAATAATCGAATTTTTTAGTCAATAAAATCGATTTAATGGTGATATAAAAATATTGCCAAGTTTTTTCTCGCAAAACTTCCCTCGCACTTGCTGAAAAATCCAGCAAACGCATTGCAAAATCCTTGCAAAATTAATTGACTCTCTTGACATCCTTGCAAATTAAATCCGCAAAAAGCGCAACACACAACTATTTTGTTGTTGTATTTTCTCAACTCTTGCTTGTGTTTTCGATTCGTGTTTTTCCTTTGTTTCCGAAAAACTTGCGGAGGAAATCTTTTGCTTTCGGTTTCTTCTTCCGCGACTTCTGTTTTTCTTTTTAAATTGAAAAATAAATAAACTTCTTCGCGAAAGAATTGCATAGAAAGGGTTTTTCGTGTACTTTTAAGCTTTAATCTGGCCAAAAAAACCAAGAAAAAACCGAGAATAAGTGGAGGGAAAAACTTTTGCTAGAAACGAGTTTATAAAAACTCTTTGATGGCAAAATAGAGGAAATCCAGGGAATTATTTTAATCAAGAAGAGGAAGAGTTTATTTCGAAAATTAAGTGGGCGAAAAGTACTCGTTAAATTGTTGCAACATTTTAAATGTTCCTTCAATTGTCTGTGGCAGTTACTGCGAAAATCCAGTGATTTCATCTCATTTATTCTCCTCCTTCTGGAGGTCCTGTGAACGCTGGAATTCTGTGTGCTGCCCTGAATACCTCCTTCAATATCCCGCCATTCCAGCAGAGCAAGGAATTGAAATACTGAATTCAATTGAATTCACTGAACTCTGTCGTCTGTTTGTTCGTTTGTCGATAATCCGTTCAGAATTTCTTCCGATTTCTTCAACTTCTTATTTATTCGCACTCTTCTCTCCTCGTTTTGCGTTAATTATTCTTCATTTTTTACTTTCTTCTATTTGACTGATAGATTTAAAGCTGACGCGATCCGATTTATTCGGCTTTTTAACTTCAGCTTCATCGCTTTTAATCTTATTTTCCATTTATTGAAGTTTCTTTACGATTTGTATTCGCTGATTTCTTCATTCTTCTGGATTTTGTTGATACTCGTAGTAATATTTGTTGCCTTCAGCCAAGAAATGCGTACCGCTTGCCACACTGGTTGTCTGCCAGTGGTTGTCTCGGCGCCAGAAAAATTCCAACAGTCACCCCTCAAATTCTCTCACTCCCACCACTGCAACCCTCACGTCTACACGCGCACGCATTCGTCAGGAGGCGGGGGAGGAAATTAAGGCGTCCTTTGAATTCCGCAAGATTTGATAGCATTAAATTTACACTAAATAAACTTCGAATTCACTAGAAAGTAAATTAAAACTCCCGTCCCCGCAGCAGCTAATCATCCACAAAACAGTCAACCAGTGTTGCCAACAGCGGTGGTAAAAAAGAATCAAAAGAGGCGAGCAAGTCTTCGTTTATTTCTCATCAAAATCGATAACAATCGATACGATTTCGAATTCTCTGACGTCATTTGGCATTTTAGTTGAGAGCTGACGTAGTGCTAAAATAGGCTTTTTATTGAGAAATAACAACAACATTGTTGCTGCAACTTTGTCGATTGCCTTACCTGACATTTAATCTGCTGGAATTTTACTGTCTTCGCACTTGAAAGCTGTCGTCTCGTAATTTTCAGATGCCAAGCATTTGAATTTCGTAGGGTTTTCTCTGCTGCTTCTCGATCGAAGCTGTTGTGCTGAAAAATGTAATAACAACTTTTTATATGAGTGCGAAGAATGGAATTTTGCAGCAGCCGTCGTCCTCATCTCGTTTTACCAACCCCCGCCCCCTCCCTCGATCGACCGCAGCACACAACGTAAAAGCAGCAAAAGCAACAAATTGTTGAATACATTTTACTGCCTGCACAGCAACGAGTATAAAAATGTTTGTTGCCTCACTGCTGGCAGCGTATTTGGTGCGTTGCTTTGGAAGGTGTTGTTGTTGTTGTTGTTGTTGGGCCCGTTGCTGCTGCTGCAGGACTCGAGTTATTGCATTCAAATGGCCAGGATTTCGTTGCTCTCGCAGATGCTGCAGGGCCGCGCGGGCAATGCAATCTCCCTGCAATTTGCTGCAATTGATTTTCGAAACTATTTCAGCTGAAGATTAAGATGTCAACAAGGAATTTGAGGAGAGAATTTAGATGTAGATTCCATTTTTTTGATTAGTTTTTCTCTTCCTTTAGTGATTTCGATGTCGAAAGATAATGAAATTCAAGCAGAAAAAAGTCAGTTGTTGCCGCTAACAACTTCACCTGCTCTCATCTCGCTGAATCCGAAATGATTTTCCATTTTTGCGTTTGATTTCTTTATTATTATTCTCGGATTTTTCGCTACAATTTTCTCGCTTTTTTCGTTAACTGCAATAATTTTGTGACTCAACATATTCTTCGGTGACGCAACACAAGCAACAACAGCAACAATCAGCGCAAGAAATTTGCAAAGTCACCATTGCTTAGCAGCAGCAGCAGCGGCAGCACTTCCGCTTCCGCTTCCTGCTTCCCTACTATTTTGCTACAGTTACAACATTCAAGTAGCGGCGCTCGTTGGAGCGAAGCACAGAAAATGAATGCCGACAAAAATTGTGAAGCTGTGGCAGGGGAGGCGGAGTGAGAAGAAGAAAAGCGAACCTTTTAGAAAAATTGTTAAAATATCCAGAATTCGCTTGTAACTTTAGAGTTGCTTAGTCAGCAACGTAAAATCTGAAACGGCTGTCAGGAAACACAAAAGCAAACAAGAATACAACGAAATAACAAGCGCAACAAACGCATGTTAATTTAATAGGGGGAAAAAACGCTAAAAGATTAAATGCGCCCCCATTAAAAGTTCGTAATAGCAGTTAGAGGGAGAGAGAGAGAGGGAAAGAGAGGGGAGAGAGAGGGAGAGAGAGGTGCTGCCGGGATGAGAGGCATTCAGTAATGCATTCCATTCAGAGTTCATAAATTTGCATCGTATGCTCGCCTTTCGATTTAATTAGAATTTTATTGGCGCCACGAAAGCGGGATTTCCATCCATCGAAAGCCATGAAAACCACTTCAGATTTTTATTAATACTTCGCAAGCGTAGCGCGATTATCACTCGCCGCACCGCGCACTCTGACGTCAGCCCCACAAAACCTTCGGAATACACTGAGGAATTCTCTTTAATTAGAAGTGCTCTACTTCATATATAATTTTTATTTTTCTTGTATTTCATTTGCTTTTGACTTGATGAAGGAAAAGTAAAATTAATTCGTTTTCCCTTCATTTTATAATATTTTTCTCTTCATTGTAAACGAATTTATATCTTGCGGTGTAAGTTATTGGAAATTAATTTGGCCTTATTAACGAGTTATTAACGATGCCTTATATCGCTTGAAATGAGTGAGATATTAAAAGTCTTAATATTCAGTAAAGAAATACCAAGAAATCCCATTCAATTCAATTAAAACTCTGAAGAGTTCTTAATGGAGATTTCGAAGACTTTATTGCAGGAGGAAATATGGCTTCCATTCATTCAATATGGTATTCGTTCACAAGCGTAATGATTTTCAGCAGAGAATTGAAGATGGAAGAACTGTAAAGTAGAAAAATTGACATTATTTCTCCTTCTAATTCATTATAAGCCAAAATTTTTAGAGAATGTTCACTGATCTCCATTCTTACTAAGAAAGTTATAAGCTCGAGGTCGAGTCTCGAGCTGTACGTTGCTATCATTAACTGATAACGCGATTTCCTGACTTTTTCTTATCTAACTATTATTTGTGATAATCCTGCTTGAAGAAACGGATACGCTGACATACAAAAACACGTCGCATCCATAAATCTTGCATGGAATCGGATTAAACTTTTGCACTTGAGGAAGCAAATACTGCATCCATGTTGTGAGGAGAAAAAGGGAAAAAACTTTTCATGTTTCAAAAGATAAAAGCTTAAAGTTGAATAAACTTGAAGATAAATTTATATGTTCAACTAACTATTGAGAGGAAAGAATTGCATTTTAATAGAAATATAAAATAAATCGATGATAATAAAATAGAATTATAAGAAAAGTATTCTACTTTCTTCAAAAAAAAGGCGATTGGAGAGAAACAAGCAAAAAATGATGAGGTACAGTCACGTCAAAGAACGACAGAGAATAGCAGAATGACGGATAAAGAGAAAATCGATGCTTTTCTTTGTAATTTAGAAGCGAAGCAGAAAATTTATTAATGTCATTGTCAGAAAAGCACAGGAAGCACAACACACACACACACATTTTATGTACCTGTGTTGGTGTGCCAGGACTTCCACATTGTTTATATGTATGAGAAACAAATATTATCACCCAACTTTGGCGGTTATAAAGTTGCATATTTCGGAGAGTTCAACTTCAGTCAGAATGACGACGTCTGTGTGGCGTGAACGAGAGTCTGGACATCTCAAAACTGCAGCTGCAGATACAAATTAACTCATTTTGCTTCCATTCAAAGGCATTCAAATGTAAATCGCAAACAGTGATCAACAAAATCTATGAATAAATAATAACTTGCCAGCGAGACGGAGAAAAAAAGAGAAGACGCGGAATGAATCCATGCAGACCATTTTAAAAATGTATAACAAGGATGTATCTCAACTTTTCTCACATGTTCCCGATGTACACGCGTTGCACCGAAGCCAGAACAACAACAAAAGCTTGAATCCACAACCAGCATCATCTTAATTAAAAATGTTCGTTTGGAGTTAATTAAAACGCGAAGGTAACGCAGTGGAGAGAAAAACTTTGGCACGACAAGAGACAATAAAGAAGTCGAAGGGGAAAATGAGAAAACCTCAAAAACGAATCCTTTTCGACTTCATTTAAATACGTGATGATGATGACAAACTTCTCGTTCCGTCTCTTTTTAAATAAAAACGAATTAGCAAAATTTGCACACAACTACCACATCACATCTCGCATGTTTTAGTAAGAAGTTTTTGTGAAAAACTTGACATATACAACGATATCAAGGATATATATAAACAAACAAAAAAAAAGCCAACAAAAAAAATAATACGGATCGTGCCGGCAGCCTGTGAAAGAAAGTTCGAGGGAAAAGCAGGACACATGACAACGGCAACTAGTAAAACTCTTGATTAACGAGATGAAAACTGAAGTCTTTTTACTGTGAGTCTCACATTCTTAGTGACTTTTCACCTCTCTTTCTACTCGGACATCAGAATTAGAAATGGCGAATGTCTGCGCTGACCCCGTGACCCGGAAAACTAGTAATAGTATTATTTGCAGTTCGAAATCAGTCTATTTAATGTGGGATGAAGAATGTGTAAATTACAAATATTGCAATTATAAAGATTAGTTAAAAAAGTTCTTACGAATCACTAACAAATCTCAAAAATCGAAGGCAAAAAAGTCTGAATCCACATATAGCGAATCCGCTGGGGAGATTTTACTGAGAATAAGACGGAGAACATCTTGGAAAAAATTATAACCGCTCGAAAATATCATCGACTACTTATTTATAATCTGATTATTTATAATCAAACGACGGTCGGCCCACTTTCTCGGAGAATGACCGTCCACTTTTTCAATGCATTTTGAAAATAGAAAGCTTCATCTTCACTCTGCCAACTGATTTCTTCAAATCCTTTCTTTTCCTTTTGGGTGATATGAAATTGCATGTGTCGCATGTATTTGTATGAGTCTGTGACTTGGAAGGACCGCATCACGTGACCAGTTACAAGCTGGCTGCTGCCGCCTGTTCGGTCATGTTTAAATTTAATTAAGAAGGGTTTTCTTGTGACCGCAGAGTGGACACCACATAGTTTCTGTGTTAATAAGACTTGGCAAAGTGTGCGGCGAATGCAAAGTGCAAAAGTTGTGTGTGCATTTTAAACTAAACTCTGGGTTTTATATATTTTTCTTTCTTTATTTTCTTGTAACAGAAGCAGTTTGCTAATCTAATCAATCTGCTAATTTTTGTAGTTTTATTTAACTCAGTAACGTGTTATTTTTAAAAAAACTTGTGGAACTCCTGCTTTTGTCTTCGAATTAAAGGGAAGCCAAAAGTTCTTCCGACTTCGGAATTTTCACACGTTTGCAGGTTGCTGCTGTCATAAGAATTTTTGAAGCAGTAATCACTGCGAGCTTTGTACCCCCCCCCCCAAATGTGAGTGTGTGTGTGTTTGTTTGTTTGTATGTAAGAAAGGATTTCAGCTCTCCCTCTCGATATGCCGTGAAAATCTTTGCTTGAAATCCCGTAGATTGCCAACTCTCCACTCACACAATTAAAACTCTTTTGCTTCCCTCTTCCCTCTTGCTTGCTGCCATTCCTGTTGCTGTTGCTGATGCCATTTCCGCTTCCGGTTGCCAGGTATTCGCCGTCGTAGTCGTTGTCGTCGTAGTCGTCGTCGTAGTCGTCGTCGTCGTCGTTATCGTCGTAGTTGTCGTCGTCGTTGCCGTGCCCGTGCGTCTGAAATTACTGCGCCTGCTGAAACACGACGACGTTGCAGTGAAAAGTTTATGTGCTTCAAACGTGTGTTCGAGTTGGCATGCAGGCGGCGCTGCATTCCTTCGATGACTTCTCGCCCCCGTCCTCTCTTCCATTTGCTCTGCTCGCAAGCCGCCCTCCCGCCCTCTTCGCTGTATTGAGCTGCGTATTGAGCGCCGTGCGGTTGGAATCAAAGCAGCCACGAAGCAAAACTTTAACCACTTGACACCTGCTACAGCGCACGGGGCATCCTTCGACCAGTAACTGTATATCCTGAATTAGTGGGCACGCGGTAGTGTGCGTGTGCATGTGTGTGCATGTGTGTATGTGTGTGTGTGTGTGTGTGTGTTTCCCCTTCCTCATCCGGAACAAGCAGAAGCAGGAACAACAACAGCAGCAGCTCACACATTGCAGTTGACAGTTTGTTTCAGGACGTCCTGCTGCGCTCGTGCTTCTGTTTGTATGACAGCTGAAAGTCAATCGCGTTCTTTGCGGTTCTCAGTTTTATCGCCGCAAAAATAATCACTGATCACAGAGAGCGGATATTCGTCGGGTGAGAAGGGTGGGGGGTGGAGAAGACCGAGTCGTGTGCTGCAGTCTGCCTTGCGAAAAAAGGTTTCGCTTTAACGTCAAAAGAAGATCTCAGATTAATTTTTTCCTATCTAACAAAAGAGTTTCCTTCGCCAGACACCACAAACAGAAGATTTCAACAACAAACAACACCAACAACAACAACAACACCTAACTAACTAAATGGATTTCTCGCAATTTGTTTAATGAAATTTCATCGCTTAGAAAAGAAAATCATTAGAAGCCAGCGCAACGCAACCTGATTCTCGCTCGCTATCGCTGCGAACATGAAAGATTAATTTTGTCGCATCGGTAACAAGAGTTTCCTCTCAGCTCGAAGGACCAGAAGCAGGAGCAGAGATGCAGGAAGTGCTTTTAATGCCAATCGAAAGAAGCAGCCAACGACAGAAATGATTGCCGTTGATTCGCGCGGCTGCAACGGAGAAAAAAGGCAACAAAAATCACGAGAATACAACCAGACAAAAAGCAGTGAATTAAAATGTAATCATTTATAGAGTACAAGCAAGAAGGAAGTAGTAAAATAAGTAATAGTGAAAAGGAGCAAAAAGGAGCAAAAAGGAGCAGAAATAAGCGCCGCAGCAAAAACGAGTTTAATACGTTTTTATTTGCTGCAATTTCGTGACATTTTAAGGAGCGACGCACAGCAACGTGTTGCTAAAAATGGTGGACTACCTCGCCACCCCCCGCGAGGGCTGCTACAACCAACTCTTCGCTGTCTGCCATAAATGCCGTCCTCTACAGACAGCCAGCCAGCCAGCCAGACAGCCACCCGCAGTGACGAGGTCGCACGTTCGCAGCTTAACTAAAATCTATCGAATTCGTTTTAGCTAAATTGCAGCAGCTCAGCCAAAAATGGACGATTTCAAAAAAGTAGTAAAAAAAGTGGAAAAAATTTAGTAAAAAAAGTAGTAACACAGTATAAAAAAGTAGTATAAAAGTAGTAAAAAAGTAGTAAAAAAGTAGTAATAAAGTAGTAAAAAATTAGTAAAAAAGTACCAAAAAGTAGCAAAAAGTAGCAAAAAAGTACCAAAAAAGTACCAAAGACAAAAACGTAAGGAGGAAAAATAACGTCAAAACATGACGAAAAGTAGCAAAAAAGCAGCATAAGAAGCAAAATCGAAAGGAAATCGTTTTAGATTTACACGATTCGCTTTTTCGTGGCAGCAGCAGTATTTTCTTCCTTGGCGGTATCAAACGTTGCAGCTGCAAACAAACCCCGCCATCCCCCCCGCGGGTGCTGTCTTCCCACTCCACCCTCCGCCGCCCCCTCACCGACTACCATGACAATGATTTACGTTAACAAAGGAGAGCTGAAAGCACGTTCGTTGCCAAGGAAGAGCATCGAGTATCGAGTATCTGGCGAATCGCGGATTGAGTGCTGAACGCGACGTGTCTCTTTTCCCTCAGAACAGTGTTGCCATTCAAAAATCCTAATTAGGTTTTAAACTTAAACTTCAATTGAAATTTGTATCAATTTTTATTATCTAATAAAAGGTATTTTTCAAAAGTTTCAGCTTAGAGAACGCAAACTTGTCGTTTTTTGTTTTTTCTACAACGCGACAACCCATGCCGGGGCTTTTCTCAAGATGGTAACCCTGGCATGGAATGGAAAGAATGAGGAGGCATTCAGGCAATCCTGCAGGATGCACACAAAACGCTGCAGAGCAAACATCAGACCGCATCGAGAATATTTGTGTCTGCAGCTGCTTCGGTCCCCCGAAACGCGTTTCTTCCGAAGCTCCAGACAACTGCACGGGTGCGAGGGGAGGGCATGGGGACCGTGGTTGTTCGCCCAAAGGAAGCGAGGACGAAGTGAGGGACACCCTCACTTGCCACAACGTTTTCGAGCTTCATCTAAGTGGTTTTCAATAATCCAATAAAATAAATTTTTATATTTTCTTCTAAAGCGATTCTTTATTTTATCAGCACGACGGCGGAGACGACGAGGTGGCCGGGGGTGGGGGGCGTGGTCGTGTGCTGTGCAACGATAAGTGTTGCTACTGCTGTGTTAAGCGGTCCCGCTTTCTTTCTTTTTGCTACAAAATTAACGCTTTCCATTCATTGTTCTCGCATCTTCTGCAAAATGCATTCATTCCTGTCGTCTCGGTTGCTGCAACCTCAACTTTTATTGATGTAAGTTTTTACTCATCCCTGACAATCATTCTCACATCAAGGAAGCTTTTATTTTCCAAGCGTAGAATCGAAATTAATGATTAACGCTTACAAAAGTAATGGAGACGAGAAATTAAGGACTACAGATTCGGAATTGAATTGAATTGAACGATGGAAATTAATATCTTCTGGATTGTAAAAAGTAAAGACGATCATTAAATACACCCTGAGTAGGGGGAATAAAAATGAGAAGCTATTAAAAACTACATAATATGGGGGGGGGGAAATTGACATTCAAGAGTTTTTCAGAGCTTCTTCTGTGTTTTTTGAGTCTAAAAAGTAGCATTTTATTACTAATTTTGAGTTTAATTATGTCTAATGGGATTTAATATTATCTAATTGGATTTAATACTATCTTTCATGAATGTTGTTACGTAGGCCCTTCACCTCCCCCCCACACCCATGCAACCTCACCCGTATAATCTTTCGAGAACCGACATTCCTTGCCTAGGCTTCCAAAATTCGCGAGTTTACAACCTCAAGATTGTCCATCATCGCGATATTCAGTCCCGAGGTTGCCAGCGCACTATAATTCCGCCATTGAAACCCCTTCTATGCAACGATTTCCATCATCTACGCTAATCGTCTCCAGATTTCACGGCTCGCTAACCATCAACGCTGAAGGATGCCAACATTCATCCTGCCACACCGCGTGCTCATCGCCACTCCTCGTTCTTGTAAAAATACTTGCATTTTTAAGTTGTTGTTGCTGAAATTGTTGTTGTTGTTTTTGTTGTTGCATACAATCGTGTTCGCGTGCCAGTGTTGCTGTGTGGAAAAATAATTTCTCCGTAAAACCGCATCAACCGCATTCATGAGTGAAAAACTTTTGCTACAGCGAAATATTGTATGCGTGGTGCATGTGTGTATGCGTGTGTGTGTGTGTGTGTGTGTGCTTATGTGTGCGTGTCGTGTGCAGTACCTTATTTTTATTAGTATTCATTGCTGCTGCTCCAGAACGTGTTAAGTGAATATTTTCCACTCAAGTCGCAAAATGTTTCAATTCGCGAGCAACTTTGCACCGTCTTTAATTTCTGGCTTCATTGCATCCGCCGATTTCACTTCACTCACCCCTCCTCAGCTATCGCGTATCTGTGCCGTCGCTTCCTTCTCCTTCTGATTCCTGGTGATTCATTTGCGTTCTGGGATTTGCATCGGAAGCGTTAGAAAACGCATTGAATGCATCAGAAAACGTATTGAATGCTTAAATACGCATTTACGCGTACACATGAGGGAGCGTATGGAAGCAATAATTCGAGGGGGTTGCGAGGGGAAAACGATTGCACGAGAAGGGGATTCTTATTTGATTTTATTCTCTTCTACTTTCTGTTAATTGAGATTTTTCATTTTATTTCCCATTTCATGCAATCATTCTTTACAATTTTGACTTGTTGATTGCTGTGCGCACCTTACGTTTTCTTTTGTGTTGATCCTTGTCCGTGTTTTAATTAGCTATCTTCTGCTGCAAACTTGTTCTGCCTGCATCGCAAGTCCTGCTCCTGACTGTCAGTTTTGTCAGTCCGTCAGTCAGCCAGTCAGTCTTCGCGCTTTGTGTGCGCGTCCTGCAGTCAACGCATAAATTCTCAAAATGCTATCCTAAAATTACACAATCAGTCACGTTCTGCGTGAGCTTTACATCACGCCAACGCTGCAACTTTCGCGAATTCCGCGCAACAAGGACTCGCCGAAGTACACTACATCCGTCGACTTTTGTTCGCTTCATCGAGGAGGCGCGACGGGAGACGCGGGCGGCCCTGTTTGATCTGCATCTCGGTGCCACTCGCAGCAGTTAATCCGCAGGAAGTTCAGGATTTCGTGGAGTCTCCTTTCGCGACCCAAAGGCGCAGAAGAGGTCATGACGACGTCGTTGCTGAAAACAATTTCGACGATTAAAAGGCACCGACATCGAGGAGCGCATCCTGCGGCGCTCGCTTCTCTCCATAAATTCATCAAGTATCAGCGAGCACTGAAAGTTTCGCAGGAAGGCTTTAAATTTAAATTAGGAGCGCGCGCGAGAACAACTTTGTAAATTAGGGCCTCCTAAGTGGCAGCGGGTAGTTTACGATTACAAGACTTAACTACTTCGTAGCCGTTGTTGGGGATTCCGAGCTTAATACCTCCGATTTTTCAAAGTGAAGAAACACTCTGCGGGAACGCAGACTTTTTCGTTTTTATTTAATTAAATTGTAGTGCAAGATTAATTTTATAATTAAAAGTGATGACTAGCGAGATCATAATATGACGATTCAAGTGAAAACTTTAAGGGGAAGGAAAACGAGAAACGATAGAAGAGAGGAGAGGAAGACAAGGGCGCGTGCGGCGTTTTTCCTCAGCGGGAGTTGCAAGTAAATAAAACTTGAAAGTAAATAAAACTCCCATTATTACCAGCAACAACAATTGTTGGTAATAGCTCCTCCTCTCTCTCTCTCTCTCTCTCTCTCGCTCTCTCCCTCTCTCTCTTCCTCTCTCTTCCCCATTCTCCATCCAGAATTGTAATAAATCGAAAGATTTGATAAAGATTTCATTGGCTTAAAAAGGCATTTATTGTGTTTCCTCATTCCTCTATGAAGATGTGTATGTGTGTGTGTGTTTGTGTGTGTGTGCGAGTTTGTGTTAGTATGAATTGAGCCTTGACAGGACGAACTATGATGGCAGCTGACTGATGGAGGTGGCTGGCCGCCCTCAAATATGACTGAAACAGATCGGGGTGTCATTCTGTCGGTTGGTAAACAGAAACCACTCACTACAAACCAGCTGAACATACCGCACAACCCGCACCACCCCCTTCCCCTGGCCATCCACAGCCATCACGGTCGAGCCATTTTGTGGCAATTTGGCACGTTTTCCAAAGATCGTCACGTTCGCGTTGTAAACATAAATCAGGCCTATTCCTCTATTATTATTATTTGTTGTTGTTGTTGTTTCTGTTGTTGTTGTTGCTGTTAGTGTTGCTATAACTGTTGTTGTTCCTGTAGCCTCGTCGTGCTTGAATGCAAGGATACGAACTACAGAACACTTCTGTGTTTGTGTACGTTGAATGTATTGGCAGTATTCGTTCTCGGTTTTTGTTGTTGCTGTTGTTTTGTGTCGTTGTTTTTTGTTGCCGACACTGATATTGCCAGTTGGCGTCCTCACAGTGCTTAACGTCAGCGCTTTCGGTTGTGAGCACATTATTTCCCACAACGAAACCATTCAACATTCGCACACAGTAACGCACACACACACATCCACCGTAGCGCACAGTGGCACTCGGAGGCACACAAGCACGCACACACACACACACACACACACACCAGTAGAGACATACGCTTCATTGCTGATATTGTTGTCCATCATCATTTTTTTTGGGTTCATATACATTTTTTGCTCAGTGTACGAAGGTGGATGAGGAGGACTGCTTGAAATTTGTAAAGGCAGTTTTTTTCCCTTTTGTCAGCCATTCATTTCGGAGAAAATGTCATATTTTGCACTTTTTTCTAATTTATTGCTTCATTTCTTTCAGTGTCCTCAGATTTCTGCTTTAACTGTTGGTGTTGTTGTTCTTGTTCTACAGAATAGAATTTTATAAATACCAGTAATAATAGAAAATTAAAAGGAAGGAAAGAAGAAAGGACACTTCAAAACAATCGCTAATAACTTCTATTTTAAAAAATTTCAACCAACAACACCCACCACCAGTTTTGTGGGGGAAAAATCACACATTTTTCATTTCTTAAACGCATTAATGGGATTTTTTTCTTGCTTTCTTAATTAAGGAAAAATTTGTCCAACTTTTTGTATAATTATTTCTTTATTTAAATTTAAATTTAAATAATTTATGAATTTAAATATTCCACCTCGATTCTCGCAACAAAAAAACACGCCAACGCTATCTGTGATCGTCGGCGCCACGGATGCCGCTGCCCTGAGAAGTCCTTGATTTCCATGCAAACGCTGTTGGCCGGCTCGGCTTCACTGACTGCACTTCAACTTCAAGTGAAGAGAAGCCGGAGTGCTTCGTTGCAGATTTAATTTTCATCCGCGAATAAAACTCAATTCAGCAGAATTAACTGAAACGCACAATTAAATGAAATGGAGGAAAAATAATGAATTATCCGCATACTTTTCGAGAAATCGAGCTTCGATTATCCTTTGTAGATTCAATGAAATTAAAGTGAAATTTGAAATATTTTCAACAAGTTAAAATATTTATCGGCCACACAAAATGTCGCCAATAATCGCAGTCATCACAAATCATTTCCGTGTTTTAACATCGCACATCGAAAATCAGCCGCGTTTATTTCCGCTGCAAATTAATCGATCTGAAAAGTTTCGCTTTTATTTGTTCACTTTGCTGTAATGAAAATTGCAAATCTTCCGCTTTAATTAAAAATTCCTGTTGCATTGAGAGAGTTTAGGGATTTAGCAGCGATACCCAACCCTATTTTTGATGCAGATTTTCGAATTTCAGAAGATAGCAAAAGCTATTTAAAATTATCTAGAATCTTTTTCATAATAATCGAAGAAAATCATAATAATTTAGGAATTAATAAGTACAATATTAAGAGAATTCTTTGACTAATTAAGTGAACTATTTACAATTAAATAAATACGAATTCTCACTCCTAATAAACTCCAATTTACGATGCAAACACGTTTGAGGAACTTCCACCTCCAAACGCTTGGGATTCGCTGAGAGCGATGGAAGTTCTACAGTCAGAATGGCGATATTTGCACCTTCATCTGAAATTGCTGTTGCCGATGTTGTCAGCAACAGATTTCGTTAAGTTGCCATCCATCCTGCTTTCGATAATCGCTAGTTTTCAATTCAAATACAGCGGAAATTTCAATCCGCAGGGATGGGAAGTTCAAAAATCGATTACTAGTCATTTTGCAGCGTGGCAATCAGGAGTTGATGCATTATATTCGACACGATAAACGCTTTGTTGCCTAATAGACTGCAATATGCAATATTTTTATCTAAACAAATTGCAAGTAAAATCTCTGCAATTTCAAAAATTTTAAGCAGAAAACAGCTTTCAACTCGAAATTTCCATCAACAAAATTTGTCAACACTTAAGTTTTTATAGGTCGTTGCCCCGCCTTCATTCCTCTAGCAACCCCCTCCCTCACCCCAGCCCACCCCTTTCCCACCTTCTCATCTGTTCTCCCCACTTTTTAATCTACTCTACTCGTCGTCGCTTGTACGCCACCGATTTCCTGAACACCAAAAACAAATCATTCAGCCAGATAGCGATCTGCAATACGATGTTTGCTTCCGCTTCCGCAACGCAGACCCGGCGCGTCGGTGTGGGTGTGCGGCTGCACAGCTCTCCCGATGTTTATCTACTCAACTAGCATCCGGTTCATCGCATCCACCGCCTGGAATACATAACGAGGATCCACAAAGCGGGTCTCGTCATAATTCAAGTGTTTTGTTGCTGCGCAACGTGTCTGAATGGACAAAAAAAATCATCATTTTAATGCTGTCTCTAGTTTGTTCCTCCGACGGCCACCGACGGCCTCCTACTCGTACCTGCGTCGATGTCCTCGACGCAAGGGTGGCGTGGTGATGGTGGCAATGGTGCTGCTGACTGCTATTTGTCGCCGATGAACCGTGTTTTCCGCTCTGCAAGCACGGCGACGAGAGCGCTTTTGTCAGCGTGTTGCGTCGCATTGCAAGGCATCGCATCGCATAGCATCGCATCGCAGCGCGTCGGATAGCATCGCATCGCATCGCAACGCGTCGGATAGCATCGCAGTTTATCTGCTCGAGGAACGTGCATACTTATGCACGTCACTGCGTGTGCGACAGACGTGTGTGAGCGTGGGCGGCGGGCGGGTGGCGGGGTGGCGTTCGGCGCGAGCGGTAATGAGACGTCTGACGAATGAGGTCGAGTTCCTGTGACGCCTTTCTTTCAATTAATTTTTGATCTATCGTGCCAAGAGTTTAACAGGAGGTTGAAGGATGCAATTTGCACTCGCATTTCTCACACTTGCCAGCGATATTTATCAGTGTCGTCTCGTGTTGTTAGGAAGTTTAAGCATGAAGGAGGCGCGAGAAGGTGTGAAGACGGGACACAAGAAGGTATTTGAAGGTTTTCAAGCATGTAACTCAATAAAATTAAATTCAGTTAATTAATCAAGATTTCAATGGCTGAAGTTGCGAAAATCATAACGAAATCATCTCTTTTCAATTCCGAAATGCTTTCAAAATCTATGCTTACGTGTAAAAATGATAATTTAACCCTCTAAAATGACAATTTCTCATTAGTTATTTTTAACTACCTCGTTAGCTGGCAACACCACGCCACCCCCCGTCCCTTCTTCGCCGCTTGTTTTCTTCTCACCCCCACAAACTTTGCTTGAGCTTGTGTAACACTTATCAGTTCTCTACTTGAGCGCAGAACTCAAAGTTTTCTTTTCACAAAATTCTTGCAAGAAAACTACTTTTCAATTAGCGGAATTAAGTTGAAATTAAATCCTGTCAGCAGAAACGCGAGTAGCTGGTGTGAGCCACGTTCACAGCGTACAAAAGAACAAAAGCAACCTGAGGAATCAGTTTTGTTTTTTAATTATAAACGAGTGTGTTTGGAAGTTGCAAGCAAGTTTTTCCGCACGCAGTTGAAGTGCGACTTTTATTAATTTTGCTGAAGGCAGCCAATCCGGAAGCGAATCGCAGGCGTGTCTTTGAGGACTCGCGCGCCAAGTGAGACGCCAACTATAATTTAATAAAGCACAGCAACTGAAGAGAGCAGCGCGGAACTCGAGAACTGCTTCACTCCGCCGTCGACTGCAGCCATAGCGACCCATAGCTGGCGCGACCAGCTGAAGTGAAATTTTGTCAATTAAAAATTTTGTCGCAGCGACACGGTAACGCAACGCCACGCCACGGCTACGTAAAGCAGAGAAAGTTTTTTACGTGAAACTCGTGGCAGCTACGAACGTGCCTATGTGATGGTTTTCCACTGTCCCCACTCACCCCCCGCTCCACCAGCCACGAACAACACTCACCCTCCAGCAGCAAACTTCACGTGGGCGTCCGTCCCGGATCGACGAACTCTTCTCGCTCCGGCGAACGGACAAAGTGACGATAAACTGTTTAAAATGTGTCTGCAATTAAGCGAAACTTTTCCTCGGAGGGTCATTCGTTGCCACCTCGCACCGTCCGAGGACACCGGACGGAATGCCTGCCTGTCTGTCAACTTGAATGTCGCCGACTTTTCACAACAGTTGTTGCTGGTTTGCCTCCGAGAAGCTGAAAAGTTTCGCTGAATAATAAATTACTTTGTTATCAGTTAACGGAAAAACAATCTAAACTCCTGAAAGCTTTTTGCGATACAACGGAATGCCGCACCAGCGATGACTTTTCTAAATATTGCACGATTAGATCGAAAGATTTAATAGTAACTGTTAGAAATATCGTGTGACTCATTCGTTTTAATAGAAACTTAAATTCCCTTCCACGAATCTAATAAATTTTTCATAATAGAGTTTAATTAAGAGTGAGAGATTATTTCAACTGCACGATTATCAACTTTACTTTAATAGTCAGCGAATGACATAGAAATCGCTGACGCGATATATTCGCACTTTTGGTCTTCCGATCATAAATTTCCTTCTTAACAAATCGCGATCTTCTCTAGAATGGAAATTCCGCTTACACGAAAATTGACTCCGCGACTATCGTCTCCGCGGCTATCTCCACCACGATTATCGGCTCCACGACTATCGCCTCCACGACTATTGCCTACGCGACTATCGTCTGCACAACTATCGCCTCCACGATTATCGAATCCGTGATTTATTCCTCCATGATTAACATCTACGCGTTGAATGCCTCCACGACTATCGCCTCCACAACTATCGCCTCTACGACTATCGACCGCGATTAATGCCTGCGCGATTGCTTCCACGACAATCATCAACGTGACTATCGCCTCCACGATTATCGCATCCGCGATTATCGCCTCCGATATATATTCGTGGTTCATCAAATCTAAAATTTGAAAAATGTAAAAATTTTTCTAAAAAATAATAAAAAAAAATAATAAAAAAAAATAATAAAAAAAAATAATAAAAAAATCAAAAGTAATGAATATAAAAAAATAATTTTTTGAAGGCATCTAAAAGACCTACGAAACCCATTTAAGCACGTAATAAATTCTCCTAAATTCCCCGGTATGCAAATCTTGGCGGCTCCAGAGAAGAGAAGAAGACGCCGCGTAATAAAGTAAAGCTGGCGCCGCTAGTCAACGCAACTCTAATAATAATTCACACATCATTTGGACGAGTTAATCTGCACTATGAATTTCCACTCGCGGCCATTACTTGCAGCTTCAAAAAACCAACTTAAAAAGTGAACATTATTTCTGCTTCTTTTTTAATAATTTTTTCAAAAATTATATTTCTTCTTACTTTGCCTTCTCATTCTCAGAATATTCCTTTGAATTTTTCCGTTACAACGCTGTTCTAGAGTCAACTTCCCTGGTAATTCGCTTGTTTCTTTTTAAAATTTTTTGTTTTCCTTTTTTATGTCTTTACTGGAAAAGTTCTGAATTTGAAAACCGGAGAGAACGATAATTATGGACACACGGTGCACAGGGTCAGCGCCGAAGCGCGTCGACTGGCAGACGGAACAGACGAAACTCACGGCAACGGCGGCCATAAAATACAAACTACAAGCGGCAACTGCAACAGCGTTAAATTTGCGAAAAAAGCAAGAGGACGCTACTGAAAACTGAAAAAACGCTCATGAAAACACAACTGCAACTGAATATTTAAAAACTGAAAAGTACTATTCACGCCGAAAAGGAAAGGAAAAGCACCACAAACAGATTTGCACTTGCACTTCCGTTTCCGCTGGCCAAATTTATGCAATAAAAATAAACATCTAAATTTAAATGATGCTTTTAGTTGATACTGCGAACGATAAAAATGTGTAATTTATAATGAAAAGTGTTTTCGTCGGTCGTTTTTCTGTTTTTTCTCTTTTTTTTCAACAAAGTTCTTCTTTTCAGTGCGGTTTCTAGTATTTAAAAAGAAACGAAAGAGAGAATTGAATTTCTTTTAGAAATACAAAATTTAAAAAATCGACTTTCTCCAACATTCTTAGTTTGCTTTTTTTAATGTTCACACGAAACACAGCAGAAATATATTAGAGAAAATCTTTAGAAATCTTGAAGATTCCAAGTCAAGGAGTGAGAAAATTTATGAATAATTATACTAAAAATAGAATGTGCGACAGAAAATAAACACGACTAAATCGTTTTGAGTTTGAGAAAATCCGTGTTCGTCTTAATTTCGCAAAGAAAAATACGCTTTTAATAATTTTTTCGAATTTATTCATCAAAAATACGATATAAAAATTGACTAGAAATTTTCATTTTTCATGTTGGTTTTTGTTTAACTGTCTCTGTCTTTATTTTCCAACATTATCGATCGTCGTCCTTCTTAAAATGATGTCTTGCCACTGAAAAACTAATTATCTTCTCTGTCTTCTCTCGATATAATTAGTTGCTATTTTTAATTGGGAAACGTTGAATCTACAAAGTGTCATCGCGACATCTCACTGCATTAAACAAACTCAGTTTTTGCCTTCCTCACTTATGCGATTAACGTCTGTTTGTATTTTTAGGAAATTATGAATCAAAATGTCTACATATTTTTTAATACATTTTATTTTTATTGCATTTTACTTTTGATTTTTATATTTACTTTTAATTTTACATTTTTATATTTTTAGAGAATGCATTCGTAGATTTGAACATCTTTTAGATTTCGAACATCTGCGTCGACCTCATTTTTCTTTTTTCTTTTGTTTTTTCATAAAGATCAGCCGACTGTGAGAAATGAAATTATCGTTCTCTTCTGCTTCTTACTCTGTCGAATAGATTTCGAATAGAATTTCGATATTCTATGCACGAGAACATTTTCCCCAAAAAGATCTTCACCTTCTCAGTATCGCTCAAGTTATTGCTCTCTATTTCCATCGCATTGACAGACCGTCCCAGCGAAATAATCAGTCCGAAATTAATTTTTAAGTGTGAAAGTAGTGTATCAGTAGAATTAGAAGGTGATTGATTCGATTATTAATATATAATGATGTGTATAAAAGACTGGAACTGTAAAAACTAATCGTGTGTCCTTGTTTAGTGTGTGTCACGAAGATCAAGAATAATTAATTATATTTTCTTCTTATTTCATTTAATTGTTGTGTCTAATACGGCCTTTAAAGTTTGAGGAATTGTGAGATCTCGTAAAATAATAGAATATCAAAGAAAAAGAAAGGACTACTGGAATTTTTATTATTACATCTGCACGTGAATGCCGAATTCCATCAAAATCGCTTTAGAATTGAGCACAGAAATAGCTTCTACAGACAACTAGTTCTAGAAATGTCCCCAATATTCATTTTTTTTCACTCACGAACTATATTAAAATGATTTTACACGAATTAAAGTGCATAAGTTGTATCATATTGTGTGAATTTCAACCCCATTATTATATACAATGTGAAATAATTATCTTCAACTGCAATTTTCAAGTTAATAGTTTTGAAATGAAATAGCACGAAACGCATTCCAGTCTGCGTTTTACTACACACTCAGGCAATTAGAGGCACGAAGTGAACTGTCGTCCGCTATTTAATCGGCGAATAACATGGAAATTCAATTATATCGTCGCTTGACAATTAAAATTAACGTTAACAACAGGTGGCCACTTTATTTAATAAGCGATTACGGAATCGATTTTAATGGGTCATTATTTGGCATCAATTTCGCTGTATTGTATGCATGACTAGGGATCTAAAAATAGAGCCACTTAATGCACTGATAATGCGACCGAATATCTAATCGTATTTTTTTGTAATCGAGTGAAAGGGAGAAAATAGTGCTATTTTCGTATATTTCTTGAAGGCTTCTGAGTTTACATAACTATAATTGACTACAGAATTTAAATGATGTATGAAAACATGTGTTAGATTAAACGAAATTTATGATTAAACAAAATTTATGTCTGAAACAGCTTCTAATAATTGAAATAAGCTAATCTAACCTACAGGAAATTTTCATTTTCCCTTTCATTTTAGAACGAATCAACGAATATCGAATACAAGTCGCATTTGAAGCCATCAGCATCACAGAAAGGTTTGGAATAATTTTCCAGAAAGAGAACAGAATCTAGGACTACTCGAAAGTCCACAAGGAAAGTCTAAGGATCAAAAGTACGATTTTGTTTTCCTGCGTGGGCAAATCTTTTCTGTGCGTGACTAATTGTGAGCGCGGATTGAAGTAGTTGAGTATAATACTCATTGCATAACACAACAAAGCATGGCTGCTGTACAGCGTACACTGGTGCACAAGCAATTCAACTCCCCCATGGGTCTCTACTCGCCGCAGAATGTCAAGGAAACCTTGGATCGCGAGCTGAAAGCCTTCGGCGCGAGTGGGTGAGTTTTAATTAAGCAAATGATTTCAATGCTGATGTGAAGATTTAACAAATTATATACTTAACATATGCGATCCCATCAAAGATTTTCACTCATTCATCATACTTTTATTAATTTAACCTGAATAATTCAGAGTAGGAAAACCGGAGTGAAATAAGTGAGATACACAGGTTTCACAATATTAAATATCTTTATTATTTGTTGCTTCATGCGTTGAGGGTAATCAATTTGCTGAAAGAGTGATATTTGATGTTTATTGGCGTAAAATTCCGCATATATGGCCAGCTTAATACGGCCTCATTATGGCCGCCTTCCAGTCAAGAACTGAATGGCAGCCATCAATTATTCACGCCACACACTTCATTAAATACGCGTATGTTGCTCTTAATCACAGACATACAATGCTGTCCATTCAGTAACCTGATGGGTGAGGCAGACCTATTCAGCCCATAATGCAAACAGCAAATAAATCCACCCAACTTCAATCGATTTCCGAGTGTAATTAAGAAATGGATGATTTCAATGAAATAATAATTTTAAAAATATCATCTAAGTAGTTATAATCCTTGGAAAGACAATCCAAGTACGTTTATCGGAAGGAAGGTCATATGGTGCTCGATATGTATTGCGATAAGAGGATCCAAGTGACAAATAAAGTCTTGCTGTGCGTCAAAACATTGCCGGGTTTTAAAAACTAATTGTTTTCTGCACCTTTCGTCTTATATTTTCTAGAATTACACGTTGATATACGAGTGCAGTTGAGTAGGGTTTGCATTTATATCTGCATTTCTTTCTCCAACTATTCTGAGTATTCGAAAAATCCTTGTAGTTCTCTTCATTTCTCTTAATATTGTCTTCTCACGATGCTAAACTTTATATTTCCCTCATTTTTATAACCTTCTCCTGCTGGTTTCTTAGCTTCTTCCATATCCTTCTAATGTTCTTTTATTAAAATTCCTTTCATTGCACTTTTGTTACTTTTCAGTGGCTGTTTTGTTCGTTACGCAACCTGTATCCTGCTTTTCCTCTATCACTACAATTTCTCTGTTCGCCTGCTGCTCCACCCAATCGACATTCTAAACTTCACGCCCATTCAAAGTTACATTTTGCACTGTACAGCGTTGACGGCGTTGGTGGCGGTGGCGGCAACACGCTTTTGCCTTTTGCACTTCCTTAAACGAAATTTATTTTTAATAAAAACTTTTTCAATAAACAAGCAACTTTAAATCAACACACAAACATTTGCACAGCGTCGAACACGAAGAGAGACGGAAGACTTTCAGTCTTCGGCCTCTTCGTCTACTTCTTCTCCTGACATTGGCCAGCTTACGCCGTTCAAGTCAACAAAACACAGGAAGCGATCCACACACCAGATACTAGCGCCGATAATTTTTTTTGCCGGCGTTGTTTAAGTGGAGAAGCAATTAAGTTTCCTTTAAAATCTAAACGAAACGCGTTTTTGTAGGCGATATGAAGATTTTTAAATTTAATTTAAATAATTTAAGGAATAATTAAGATTATTTTAATTTCAGAAAAGAGGAAAACCCCTGTTTTCTTGGCTAAACTCAATACTGTACTTTACTGTAATTTAAGCTGGATCTCAGACTCAACTTAAAAATACTCGGCGCAGCTCTCTGCTACCTACGCGTCCAGCGTTCAATCAGCGTTGCCAACAGAACTTGCTTCGTATACTTTTGCAACCGCTTGGAACGAAACTGCAACGAAGTTTGTTTCATCGTCCGACTGAGTTGTGGTTCGCACTGCCATGGCTTGCTCGGTGAATTGTAAGGGGAATCAAAGAAGGGTGCTCTCGGTGATGAGGACCGACCCACTCTGCGTCGGGTGTTGAGCAAAGTGTTGGTTCCATTACGTTATCGATATCGTCGCAATAAACAAATCAATTACAAGGCGTACTGATGATGGCAGTCGGGCGGGAGGTGTTGATCCATGGATTGAATGGCATCGGTTTCATCAATCTTCTTCGCAATTGAGATCTCCAGCTTCTTCGTCTCCTGCCCACATTTTGTGTGGCATCGATTTACCAAACGCAACATCATCCTGCACCATTCTGAACTTCTCTTCTCAGCATCCACAGAAATACTTTCGAGGACGGTTGAAACAAATGAGTAACAACTTGAAATCCATTCAATTGATTGCAATTGTTTGTCTACTTTTTTAATTCTTTTCCTTCTTTTCTACTGTCTGTTGATGGGGAACGAACGAAATTCAATGACACAACGAAGAGAAACCTGAAAATATGTGAAAGTAGAAAAGTGAAAAAGAAAAGGGACTTTTGTCCCTTTGCAAAGAATTTTTATAGAAACGGCGCACAGGGTTTTTCTTAGTAGTTTAAAAATGGCACGATGAAGAATGGAAATGATTGTACGATCGAGTTCTCGGGAGATGTGGAGACTCCTCAAAGTTATCTCGACCCCTGACTGCAGTGGAAACACCATCTCGACTTCCAACTATCATCTTGAATCGATGCGGGATATCGTCTTCACCGGAAACCCCATATAATAGTCTTGTATTCTAAGGTCAGAAACGTTCCGTTTGATCGATTCTAAAAGAGGGACGAAGTTCCAAAACAAAGAACCAAGAAAAACCTTGATGTCATTCTTCACTTTTGATAATCTGAACAAAAAGTTTTCTTCTCGAGAACCGCACAGAACTTTCTCATTCATGAGTAACCTTAACGGTAACAACTTCAGCTTTGGCTGTTTTCTTTTCATTCCAGTATTGTAACTTTTTACCGATTAAATACTTTGAATGTTTTCTTACTTTTCAACTAACAATAAAACATGGAATAAAAAATATCCGAGCAGAAGCTAAATGCTGATAGCGAGGTACGCGCTCCTCTTGCTTCCGTCGATTTCCGATACTTCTTTCGAGAAGTAAACGTGTAACGAGCTGCCCTCAGTGGGGCAGAGAGGGGCAGCCAGCCATTTGGCATCCTTTGTAAAAGTCATCCGCAATGGAAATGAATTCAATGGTCAATTTATTTGTAGTTTCGGTTTTCAAATCGTTATTTATCTGATGCTCGATGTCCTGGTGTTTTTTTTGTCTTCTATTTTTTACCTTGAACGGATACGAAGAAAACTTAATAATGGGGAAACAATAGAAGTTGAGGTAAAAGCATTTTCAAAACTCTTTTAACTGAGAATTCGAATTGCAAAGTATTTGGTTCGCATGTAAGTAATGAGGTCGCTTTTAGAGGTTTTCTCTTTGTAGAACTTGAAACAATAAAACTGGAGTTTTGAAATTCAGTTTTAATGAAACCAAATGAACTCAGAAAAAGGGAAATAAGAAGGACGAGTAGTTTAACTTTTCGGATTATCATTTCCTCATATACTTTATTGCAATTTTCTGTCATTGTGTTGTCTACAATAATGAAATTATCAGGAAATACGAGTAACTAAGAATAATTTTGGGGTAATTTAATCTTTTATGATCAAGGCAGGGAGAGAGAGAGTGGAGTGGAGAGGGAGAGAGAGGAGAGAGAGAGAGAGGAGAGAGAGAGAGAGGAGAGAGAGATAGAGAGAGTATAGCATTATATTACAGAAACTATAGAACTTTTCCCCTTTAGTTGAAAAAGTTAAGTTGAAAGTTATGAATTTAATTTGAAATCCGAACAATTTGTAAATTGATTTCAGTTTTCAAGAGTTTCGACCGTAAAACATAATATGTAACAACAACAGCAACGAGTGTTCTGGCGCAGATAAACCGCAAATCCATAAATTATTGTATTTAGAATTCCAAACAAAATCCATCGTCCCACTTAATGGCAAAATAAAAAGCATACGGTTGCTGTGGAGGAGGACAGCACCGAAAACAAGAAATCGGCAGGACGACAGGGCGACATCGTGGCGGCAGGAGGGCACCAGGAGGACAGGGAGGCAGCAGTATTGTAGGTCACTGGAAAGGAGGAATATAGGGAAATGGGGGAATATCGGGAAAACGATTACGAGCGAAGGAAAAATATGATTTGGTTTACTTTTACTGCAGTGAACTTAATAAGAATTGATGAATCAGAAACTGGGAACTTGATGAATTCTAACAATTTCAACGAAGGGGTATAAATAACTAAACTATTTTTTAGTAATTGTAGTAATTGTAGAAGTACAGTTAAACTCAATAATACAGATACTTTTTACCACATCCATTGTAAGAGTAAAGGAATTGAAGATTTCAATCAAATTAATGGCTGCGGTATTAATTCCGACTTCCTGGAGCCTCTATATCATCGCACCTTCATGCATTAAGGATTTCATTCTGCATCTTTATGCGATCCTTTGAAATGCGTTCAAGCTGAATCCAATGCGAGTGAGGAGTGAATTGTTTTTCTGTCCTTTAAGTTTCTGTGGTGTGGCAAGGCTGTCGCCTTCGATAGTGTCTGCGGCTGACATCGCGAGCAGGTGGCGTATCACACCTTTGTAACACCTACATGCGCACCTTGTAGGTGTGTGTGTGTGTGCCTATGTACGAACAAGTTGTGTAAGTTGTGTGTTGGGTGTGTGCGTGTGTGACCTTTGAGACGACGAAGTGCTTTTCCTTCTCGCACAATATTAAAATTGCATGCAAATGAACTCGAATCCTTGTCACTTCCCAAGTCATCAAAGTCACACAAAAACTTCGCCCTTTGATGTGGGTGTGTATCGGTGTTTAGCGGTTCTTTCACATGAGTTCTGTTTTTAATTTTCTAGCCATCTGTCTCTCTCTCTCTCGGTATCTTATGAGTTCCCTCTATCCCTTCCTCTCTCTCTCTCTCTCTCTCTCTCTCTCTCTCTCTTTCACTCTCTCTCTATCTATCTTTTTTCTCTCTCAATCGCCCTCTCTCTTCCTCTCTCTCTCTATCTTTCTCTCAATTACTGTCTCTCTCTTTCTCTCTCTCACTCTCCATCTTTCTCGATCTCCCCCACTCTCTCTATCTCTCTCCCTCCTTCTCTCTCTCTCTCTCTCTCTCTCGCTCTCTCTTTCTCTCTCTCCCTCTCTCTCTCTCTCTCTCGATCTCACTTGACCTTTCCCGTTCTCGTTTCTCCCCTCTTTCTCTCTCTTCCTCTGTCATGGATTTTTTTATCTCGGCTTTCATCTCTCTCACAATTCCAAGAAAATATGAACCCTACACACCAAATCCCTCGAAATTTCGGATAACCACCTTACAACAACAACAACAACACCACCAACACGAATCTTAGCAGTGTTACAGTATTTGTTATAATAAAAAGATATTTGTATGTAGAATAACACGACAAATTGTGCTAACAAATGGCCCCACCATGAAAAGCTATCTTCCGACCGGAGAGCCACCACCCGCTGACGCTATCCTTACAAAAGCCTACGAGTACCTCCGCCGCATGCGAAGGCGGAACTGAGAATCAAGCTGGAAGGATCGTCTTCTGCCGCTCCAGTACTTTCTTAACACAAAATGTATGTTCTTCATACTCACAGAATACTTGATTCCCTTTTATGACAACCACTCGGCTGTCATGAATAATACGAGCGTCAGCGAAGAAAAATGCGCGCCCATTACGATTCGTATTCCATTCGAGCCGACTGAGGACGCAGTGAGACAGTCAAGCATATGCTGGATGCCAGGATACAATCGACATTAGTTATCCTTTCATAGTGCTGCTGCTTCTGCTCCTGCAGCTCGAAAGTACCACTTCCAGTGTCCTTCCTTCGGGCGCTACAATAATAATGCGGACAAAAGTTGGCAACGGAAGTTGGAGGCTCATTAAATAAATCGTTGCTAACATCTACGAACATCTGAAGACGTTCGGAGAGGATTTCTGGATTTCGGAAGGTTAAGTTGTGAAAATTAATCCCTGCTAAAATGTTGCTGATAGCGGGCGACGAAAATGAGCTCAGAAAATGTAACATCTGAAGGATCATCACTGAAATGTGAGAGAGTGAGATTGGGAGGAGTTTTAAAGTGATTGAAATTAGCAGAGAGTATTTCGACTAAGCGACGATTTGAAAGGAGTGTTCGGGGCTCACTTTTCTTTCCTCATTCATTTCACTCGAAACTTTTTACTCGCATCACTGCAAACCCTCTTCGAAGTGAGAAATTTGAGCATTTCTACACTCATCCCGTTGGGTGTGATTTGCGCAAACATTGAGAGATGACAACTTTGTGGAGGACTTTACACTTTCCAGAGGTCAGTCAGTTTTAATTAAGCATGAGAGTCTGTCAAGTGACGTCCTGGCCCGTCCTCACCCCCGTAGGTCGGAAGGATGGCCGATGATATCCGAGGCGCTCAACCACAACCTCTCACTCTCAAGAAAGTTTTCCTCTTGGTGGTTTAAATAATTAGATGATGCTTCTGACAACTCGAACAATGAAATCTATTTGCTGTAAAGTCCGGGAGAGGAGGGAGGGGGAGGGAAGGGAGAGCAGGCTATATGTACGAACTGAGTTGGATAAACAGTTTCATGTTTTTCAAGTAATTGCATTGTTTGCTGGCTAAATTCCTTTAATAAATAATAACTGACAGTTAAAACTCTCGGTTTTAAATTTCTCTACCGACAACTTTCGACATTTTAATTTTTTAAATTAATTCTATCTACAGATAGAGTTTTTTTAATATTGTATTTTACCTTATTTATTTTTACATAATATTATAATTTTTATTTACATATAATACGCTTTTTCAACATTTTCTCGTTAACCACAGTTTCGTTCAAAATTTCATTTCGGTTTTATTAATTTTTGCCACACAACGATTTCGTCGACGTTCGTCGTATATTAGTCGTTGATGATATTTTAGTTCGCTACTCGAATTCTTCCTTCCGCTCGAAATCGCTTCTCAATTGTAAATCCTTCGTTGAATTATCTCTTGTTGCTGCGGAAACTTTCAAAATCCACTAAAATTGATCGCCTCCTTAGCATGTTTAGAGTTCTTTCTGTCTTCGTGAGTAGTTTCTTCACTGGTTTCGGTGAAGTTGCTGCCGTCTCCCGCTCTCTTCTAAACTCACTTCTCACTGCTCTAACCTCGCAATGGTTCTTACATCGCATCTCTTGTGATGTTGTCGTGATACGTCCATACGTGCTGTTCATTCTAGATAACCGCGTTGCTATTATATCCAAACTTTCTCTTGATATCCGCATCTTCTTCACTTTTCGCTCCACTGCTCGATCCCTTAGTTCTACGGGATCCGTCTGTCGGTTTCCGGACTCGATTTTTCGTATACAATACTCACTGGTACATTCATGGGCATCCAGGAAAATCTTACACACGTCCACAAAGAATTCCACGCACAACAATATCGCGGCCACAATGAAATAGTGCTGAGATTGAGAAGCTCTTTTCGGCGGCGACCAAAACATTTCTGCATGTGTTCACAATTGAGTGTCGCGGAAATTAATAACGTCTTCATGCGTGGGCTTCTAGGGTTTTATATACTCTTTTGGCATTGGTATTTTTGTCTATTTGTTGTTGGACTAATTAAGGATGAGGACAAAAGGACAAAGAATGTTCTTTTGTTACCCTATCTCATCCTATCTTACCTGTAAGTAAAAATCTCTACCTGACGGAATAGAATATATTAAAAAATAAAATAACTACTTTGAATTTTAGAAAAACCTGCAGTTTATTTGAGATGCAGGTACTACTTGTACATATATTAAGTGCGTTCTAGGAATATCTTAGTCTTCCGAGAAAATCCAAAAGATTCCTTTTGTTGTATCGGCTTGTGTGTGATGTAAATTGTAATTATGAGGTGCTCATTATCAAAGAAAGGCAACAAGTTAAATTTGATGTTAAGTGAAGGCTAGAAAATTCTTTACAACTTCTAGAACAGCGAAAAGTACAGCTGAAAAGACGTATAAATCATTATAAATTTATAGTTTTTGTGATTGTCGACCTTTTTCAGTGTGTAAAATCGACAACATTCATTGATTTTTCGGAAATTCCTCATATTCAGAAACAGATTTACCTCTTCTCATTTTATCTTTCTCGTTTTATCAAAACAATAGCAAAGATGTACCAGAATTTGTATTAAAGAAAGACTTTACATTTAATCCAATCAACTTTACTTACAAAACTTTGATTGTTCCATTGAAAGCTTGGATTTCTATACCGTGGCAGAGCTTAATGACTCTTCTATGCCTCAGCTGTAAATGTCTTTACATCAATGTTGCAGACTGCATTTTGTACTTAATATTCTTCTCTTCCCCTCTTATTACATATATCGAAAGTTATATTCCTGAATGCACAACCCCATTATTAAAAAACGGAAGAGAAAACTGTTGTATTGTACTTAAATCTTAATTTTTTGCAATGGTGCTCATTTCTATCTTTTTATCGATATTTTTTAGTGTTCATTGGTTTGTCCGTCGTTTCTTTTTGCATCGCCTGTTTGCAGGCATTTGAACGGAACTCTAATCGAAGAGAAGAATGACAAGTGTGAAAGTGGACGAGGGGAGGGAGGTCTCAACGGGGAAGGTGGATGGACTGGGAGGGTAGAGAAAGTCATTCATAGCTTGCAATACATAGCAATCATTTATTACTATCCGATGGTTGTTGCTGCTGTTGTTTCCAAAGGTTGTTGTTTTCAAAGGAGTAATTGTTGTTGTTGTTGTTATTGTTGTTGTTGGTGGTGGTGGAGGTGGTGTGACTACAATTTCCGCCTCTGCTGTTGACTGCAACAAAGTCAGCCAGCCGCACGTATCCATCCATTAAGTTGTTCACTGTAATGGGATAATAATGCGTCTGAGTAACATAAATTTAGCATTGAATTGTGTCCATTATTGCGCTGCTATTGTTGTTGGTGTTGTTGTTGTTGTTGTTGTATCTATTACAGGTGACGGTAGGTATGCACGCGCGAGTGTTTGTGTGTGTGTGTGTGCGTCAGTTCGTTTGGCATTGTGACCATCCTAGAAATTGTTATGGTTATTGTTGCCGTAGTTTTCTCTCTGCCAACTTGGAAAATTGTTGCCACACAGCCTTGCCACCTTGCTGTTTTAATGCCGCGGTATTAAATTTTTTTCAATTTTTCCATTTCCATCTGTCGTTTAATAGGGCGTTCAAGGTTGGTGGTGTGCGTGTGTGTGTGTGTGTGTAGTGGGGTGTAATATCGCCATCACACGAAAATACTATAGAATTTGTAGGAATTTTTTTAATTTTCCTGTTCTCTCTTTCTTCTCTTCTTATTAATTCCTTTATTGAGTTGCCATTGTATAGCGAGCGAGCGTCGTTAAGCGAAGAAAACCCTCTTTTCATTAGTCAGACTTCACTTGCGTTCCACTTTTTATTGAACTCAACTACGTTCATCATAAACTCTTTTTTTTTGCTCTACTTTTTCACTTTAATTTCTTGCTTGAGTGGCAGCGAAGGGAAGCCATTAGGGGACACAGAAAGGTTGTTTTATTTCCACCAACTGCAATTGGTATTAAATTAATTGAAACAAATTCCTTAATGGCATCGAAAACACCTCGTTAACAGTGTGAATGCTTCAGCATAAAAGCGTTATTTTTACGAAGCATTTACAGTAAAAAAAAATCTAATAACTGAAGGGGAATAAAAGAAGAAATTAGTTATTTGTATTTCCGATGAATTTCCGGCAAATTTGTGAGTAGTAAAAGTTGTTAAAAATTCGATTAAAAAATCAATCGAATCTCCAGCAGCTCCGATTGCATGTTACGCAAAAAATCCTCCATTAAAAATTCGTTGCTATTTTTACATTCTAAGCAGTTATTATTTTATACAATAACTTTTTCTATTTTAACTGCTGTAAGATGGAACTTTTGCTATATTTTTCATAATTTCAATTTCAGTATTAAACCCAACAACTTCCACAACAAATTTCTCATACAATTACTTAGTAGGGATTTGCAGCCCTAATTAATTACGTCATTAACAATTCATTTTGCGATATTTAAGAAGTCCTCGTCCTCGTTCGTGAACAAATAATCAAGGTATTCAAATAGCACTCGCAATCGGAGAGGAAAATAACAAAAAATTATGTAATTGCTCGCAGAGTTTCTGTCGTCGACCCTTGTTACGTAGTAATTATTTCCGTTTCCGCTTCCGCTCGTGACTGTACAGCGCGATGCTACACGCTGCAGTAAAATAAGCGTAACAGGAAGCAGTAGCGACGGTGGCCAACACGACAACAACAACGCCAACGACAACGGCAACGACAACAATGGCATTAGCAATAACAGCGACAACGATTATAATAATAATCATGCCATGAATGTAAGAAAAGCTAAAATGTATTCTTTCGTACTTTCAATTAATCATCACTCATTCACTCACTCACTCACTCGCCTACTCACTCGCTCCCCTACTCACTCACTCACTCACTCACTCACTCACTCACTCACTCACTCACTCACCTACTCACTCACCTACTCGCTCACTCACCTACTCATTCGCTCACCTACTCACTCACTCATTCATTTAATTTATTCAGTAATTTATTTCGTCTGTGGCGAGTTCTTGAGCGGCAAACGAAGTTGGCGCCTCTTCGCGAAGTTGACCGGGAGCTCGTTGAACGCCTTGATACTTCGAGCACGCATACAGCCAACCCCTTCCCCCTCTTCCCCTCTCCACCACCCCTACAACAACCAATTGAGTTCAGCTATTAGTTAACGCAAAAGAAAGATCGAAATAACGTGTCCAGATGTTACGAAACGCAAACAAACGCAGGACGCAGGACTCGCAAGGAGCGGCCGGCTAACGATTCCATCCGAGGCGTTGGCAACGATGATGACGGTAACGGTGACGGTAACGGTGAGCGATGGTGGCGGCTGCTCTCGAATAAAAGTCGAAAGTCAAACAATGCCAACAATAATATTTAATCGCTTCGACAATTTAAGCTGCAGCATGAATTAAAACGCCAAACGAAACAACATGCAACTCCTACCAACAGCAGTGCCATCAATACAACAACAACAACAACCTTCTCCGGGTGAGGGAGGGGGTGGGGGTGAGTGTGGGCAGCAAGTGGAGAGAGGCGAAGAAATAAAGTAATTATTTGCTGTTCGAATTTCAAAGCCTTTTGTTATTTGCAATCGTTTATTGTTAATAACATTGTATATCGTCGTCGTTGTACTTCCTATAAGGGTTGTTGTTGTTGTTGTTGTTACTCCTGCTATTGCTCTTTTCATAACAACAATAAATCAATTATGTATTCGTAATGGTTCTGTAGGCACCGTAATAGTTTAACGCAGTTTTGTAGTTGCTGAACAAGCATTTCCATCGAGGTCATGGCGACCCTTAGCAGGAGGGGAGGGACTGATGAAGCGAGGGTCTGATGAAGGGCGGGAGGGAGGGTAATGAATGGCTTTTTGCTTACAAAGTTTCACTTCTGAAATAGTTTCCGCTCTCCGGAAGTTTCGCTTGGAAATCCTACTCAGATCTGATCGTGATTACTAATAATAATAATGGAATAATTTTTCTATTCAAATAAAAATTGGTGACCTTTGAAGAACGAGCCTGACATTTTTCTATTTAGATGATTTTGTACCGAGAAAGTATTTCCCTTCATAAATTGTTTTGTATTTAATGTGCTTTTAACGTCCTTCGTGAGGAATACAGGGATCCAGTTTTGAAAAGAATGATTGAATAATATTGTAGATTATGACCTCCTCGTGCTACAAAAACTTATATATTGAATATGTAAAGAAAATATCTCACCGAACTCGTTCTTTCCTATAAAATCGTCCTTTTTTTTATCTACTTGATTTGTGTTTCACTCGCTCACTCCCTCTCTTGCTCGCACCCTTTAAAAACTGTTAATTTTTCTCCTTAAACTCTAAATCCCGATTAAAAATATTCCAGTCTCCCAGAACTGGATTCTCACTAACCGATCAATGTAATTGTTAATTCATAGACGCTGAGCAGACAAATCTACACGTTTTTCATTTTTCCCGTCCTTCTGCAATCAAAATTAAGATAATCCCTGATCCGGTGGGTGTGTTCGTGTGTGGCATCAGCAAAGTGTGGCCACCATTTGGCAGTCCGTTGCAATTCGGAATGACAAACAGTGATTGCGATGTCAGCAGAAAATCGCTAACAAGCAGGAATCAGCACTGAATTTCTTCAAGAAAAGAAGGAGCGACCATTCGAAATAATAAAAAAGAAAAACCCAAATAAGCACTCGACTTAAGTGGGTGCGGATACTTTTCGGGTTGTAAAATGTGCACAAATATTTGTGCAGATATTGAAAATTGGTAGCATTCAGCAATTTGTGGGGTCTGCTTATTTAATCGGGAAACTCAAGGAAGCTGCTGTACACGGCAAAGAAATTTGTAGAAAAATTAAATACATTCAAATATAAAAATCGAAAGTAAAACTTTCAATAAAAAGCTCAAAAATAAAACCAATTAAACTGAAAATATATTGTAAAACGATATTTATCGTGTCAATTTAACCATAAAAGATTTTGATCGATTGAATGTATCGTTGAAAACTTTTTACAAGTGTATTTTTTTCGGGAAAAAATTTAAATTTCCATTACTTTACTTAAATTTTCCATTTTAAGCTTGTTTTGCTCTTCCTTCTCATTGTTTCCTCCTGTAAAACTTACTGAACGAAAACCAAACTCATTCTTCTCGAGTGTAACAGATTTTTCATTACTCTCACCATTATTATTTCCCGGCTCTCTGATTCTTTCCTTGAACCCCTTGATTCTAAGGATTCTAAGACTTCGAACAAACGCAGGGACGAGCAAACATCGTCTTTCCGTTTTGACCAGAGAACATCGACGAGACTTCCCACCACTCGCTCGGGTTTGCCGATTTCTTTTTCGATTAGAGTTTTGCTACTGCCATTTTTTTTTGTTTCTACATTTCAATTCAATTCCTCGCATTTGCTTGGCTCCGAGTTTCCTTCCTTCCTTCCCATTTATTGCTGCTTACATTGTTTTCGAGCGCTTTTCCATTATTTGTTCAATTTGCATTGGATTCGCATGAAGGAAGCGGCGCGTCCTTCCGCACAAACCAACCAACCAACCAACCAACCAACCAACACTTGTTTCGCTCACCTGCACCGAACCTCGAACGATTGCATTTCAATGCAGATGTCGTTGCGGTGGTTGTTGCTATTCTAAACATGAAGACAAACACGGGGCGCAGAGCAGCCCTTTTCTTTCGCCCAACAACGTCATCTACAACTTTTACAATCGCCCCATCAGCATTAAAGTCATCATCGTGCAAGACACGTAAGCGGGTTTGAGGGGAGGGGGGGCAGACGGGCTGGTGGGCAAGCAGGTGGATGAACAGGCAGGCTGGTGGGCAGACAAAGTGGTGGGCAGGCAGATTGGTGGGCAGGCAGATTGGTGGGCAAGCAGGACGGTGGGGATGCAGGCTGGGAGGCGGGAATTCGAGCGATCGGTCAACCGGTCTGGCAGGAAAGCGGGTGCAAAAGTGGGCCGAAAAGCGGGTTCAAAAGTGGGCCGAAAAGCGGGTTGAAAAGCGGGAGGGGAAGTCGGCAGAATAGCGGACGGGGGCAGGCGTGAAGGCTGTATCGGGTTATCATCGCGGCCCCGCCCTTATATTTGACTTCGTAGTGCCGACCTTTCTACACCCTACCGAGTTGTCTTTGCATCTTCGATTTTTCCCTTTTGTTTTCTATTTATTCTTATAATTTTTTCGCATTTTCCCTCGCAGCGCATCGCATCACTTTCGGAATTTTTAGCTCACCCAGCTTTGAATTAATTAAAAGATATTAAAATCATCAAAGGGTGTCGTGGAAACATCTCGAAATTCCCCCCCCCCCCCAACCCTTCACAGGCAACCCTTTTTACGTAGTAAAATTCCAATTAGTGTAAAGTGCAAAATTTTAATAAACGAAACCGCATTCAGAAACCGCAGAAAGCGATGATGCAAATAAAGAATTTGCATTAGAAAGTTGAAATTGGAGATTTCAATAAGTTTTCTTTGAGTTCATCACGAAAGCGAATTAATTCAAAAATTTATTAATCACCGATTTATTGCTTGAACAGATTTTCGAGAGAAATTTATATATTGAAGATACTGTAATTTATTGCGAAATGTAGGCGTGTCTCTTAGCCAAGTGCGTCCATTTCAAGAGGGCGAAACGTTCTGCAAAAAATGCTTTTGTTTCCCAACTCGCGCATTTGAACTGCATCGCGCTGCATTGCTGCGTTTTTGCCAAGCTGCGACGAGAAAAAAGAACCACATAAAATTTGTAGCCCCGTCGTTGTTGCCGTCACAACTACACGCTGTTGTCAGTGGAACTTTTATCGCCTTGCGTTGGCAACTCGTGCAGAGTGCGCACATAAATTTCTGGCTGGCTGACGCTTGCTTTTGACTCTGGCGGCGCTTTTGTCTGAAGTTTTGAAAGCTTTTTCAGCCGCACCCGAGCACCCGCACACCATCACCCATCACACCCCCTCACATCCCCTACCTCTCACCCTGCTCACCCTCACTCGAGCGGCTGCCAGGTAGGCGGCGCCGACAAACCAGCCTTTTAAAAAAATAAACGACTGCAGCGACGACAACGACGACAACGACGACAGCAGCTGCGAGAATTATGATGACCAACCGCCGCGCGGGTCCGCAGCTCAGACCTTGAAGACGCCTGACAGCGCCGATGTGACTCTGGGGTGAAAAACGCCCGTCCGCCACCCCGCTCGGCGCTCGGAAGGGCTGCGGCGGCGGCGGCAGCAACAGTTGGCGGTGGCAACGATTTTGCTGTTGTTGTGTACAGCAATTGTTGCTGCCAACAAGCGGCTGCGGGCCGCTGTTGTTGTTGTCGTGTACCGCTTGTGCCAAAATTGTGAATCATGGGATTGCAATTCGTGGCGCGTTGAAAAGGTTGCGCTGACTGGCTGGCTGGCTGGCTGGCTGGCTGTCTGTCTGAATGTCTGAAGAGACGGATTTCATGCATTTCAGAAGGTGACGGTGTTTTGCGATGACAGATAATTCTCGATAGACAGAGAATGAAAAACTGAAACTGAGTGAAAAACTGAAGAAGATAAAAAGAAATTAAAGATGATAAAGAAAACCTTAATTTTTTCAGTGTATCTCTGTGGAATTTTGAAATCTTCCAAATTTCCAGACTTCATTGAGTTCTCAGAACTTCGTGTCACACAATTTTAGTCGACTTCCATTAAAATCGTCCTTAAATTCTTTGAACAAAATCTTCTACTTCTTCCATTTTTAATTTTTCTCGATTCCTCGCCTGGTTTTCTTTCTTTTCTCCAACATGTCTAGCAAATATTAGCCAAGTTAAAGTTTTTCTATAGTCAGAACAACTTTTTCCCCAGGTTATCGAATACGTGTGGCAACTCTGGCCACTCTGAATGGCGGAGTGCTGGAACTCGCGGCGCAAAAAGTCCTTGGCAAGCAAGAAATTTTATCACTTCTTTCAAACGCCTGAATGTAATTATTTTTTATTTGCCCAAGTTGGTTGTGCGAAAAGATGGACAGATAAGTAGGTGTGTCTGGCTAACACCAACACACACACACACACACACACACACACACAGGTTATCTCTAGATTACTTTCTCGGTTGGTATGAGTAAAGTTATTTAAAATTTGTTTTCTTTTCTTTAGAAAGGACTTTTTCTTCCTCTTATTTTGCTAGCAGGTTGTCATTATTTTTGTTTTTCTTTTTCTCGCACCCTGAATGGTGTTTTTAAGTATTCAATTGAGATGCACACGCGTCTTCATAACGGATTTTTATCATCTTTTTTACGCTGGAAATGAGGAGCAAAAAGAATTCGGCGTGAAAGAGTTGTAAAAAAAAATCTCCAAACGAAAGTCGAGAGAGTGATAAAATTTATCAGTGACGGAGTTTTTTAGGTTGATTTGTGATCGATTACTTTTTTTCAATCGAGAGGAGTGACGTGCACTGGTAGTGACAACAAATCGAGACTCGATTTAGAAACGACAATCGAGGTGAAAACGATTTAGAAACGATTATCGAGAATCAAGGCCGAGAATCAAGACCGAAAGTCGAAAACTAGACAGTAATTTTCAGTCGAGACGAGAACCGAATCGAGAGCTTTTCTAGTTTTTATATTTTCAAGTCGAGAAGAGAAGCGAAATCTCGACAGTCATCCACTTCTCGCCTCAAACACGAAGCGACGATCAAGACCAGCGCGATTCTTTCCAATCGAGAGTGACAATCGAGCCGATAATCGATAATCGGTATCGAAATCCACATCTTTACACCGCCAACCACTTCATCGCGCTTCCAACCCGCCACAGCGCGGGTCTAGAAAACCCGGTACAAGTTTGCTGTCGAGGAGGAACCGCATCGTGTTCCTTATTTAGTGTGAGTAATTAAAAGCGCTTCACACGGAGAGACTTCGTCGCTCTTGACGCGCTGGCGAGAGACGCGTAAACGTGGAGAGCAAATAATCACCTCAAAGCATCTCGCAGCGAGCTCAGTCGGCGCAGCGACTGCGTCATGCGATATTAAAACGTGAGCGTCGCCGACTAAACACACTCACACCGCACACTCCTCCGCTCAGGGTAAACCGAGCAACCGGCGAAGTCAGCAAGGCAGCCGAGCCAAGTAACTGCGCCGCTCTTAAGTTTGCGGCCGCAGCAACTCATTTATTATTTATTCGTGAGGCGGCGGCGTGCACGTGGCAATATAACGCGCTACGAATGGGTGACACTTAACACTGGAGCGACTGACAGCCGACTTGCAGCAGCCGTCGCGATAAAAGCAAAGCTGTGAAAGCTGCACTCAACAAGCGCTGCAGCCAAGTGTTGCTTCGTAAAAATTCAGTTGCGTCGGAGGGGGGGTTGAGGCGGATTTGGAGGGAAACCATCAGTCGCCGGCTGGTGATAAATGAAGTTGTCAACTTTTAAAGGATGACCGCGTTTGCCACTGCATGAGTTTGTCGCAGTTTTAGATTAAATCGGCTTCTGTCAAAATCGAGTAACAATTTAAACTTAGTTGAACTTCAAACAAATTTTGTTCTAAACTTCTTTTTTTTTTTTTTTTTTTTAAATATCAAAATTAGTCAAATTCTAATAACATTTTAAACTGAGTTTAAACTAATTTTATTTTTCACTTAAACTGAGTTTAAGCAAATTTTTAACTATCTCTAAAAAAATTGATTTTCGTTTTTAAACTCAATTTAAGCATGAAATAGCGATAAACTAACTCTTCTTCAGCAATAAAATTTATTTCAATTCGCTCTTTAAAGATTTCTAGTTTCCACATTTCTGCTCACAAAAGCGAAACTTTTATCTCTTCAAATTAAAACACTAAAATGATCGTGAAGTTAAACTCAACTGAATTTATTTGTCGTTTTGCTTTTTAATTCACTTGTTTGTTGGTTTTCTACTGTATTCAGTTTTAATTCCTCCGCTTTTCTTGCTGCATTTTTACACTTGTTTCTGCTCACTGCTGCTGTTGCTGTTGCTGTTGCTGCTGCTGCTGCTGCTGCTGCTGCTGCTGATGTTGTTGCTGATTATGTTGTTGTTTTATTTGTAGTTGCTGCTTCACACAGCACGAGCAGCAAACAGAAGCAACAAAATATGCTTTCATTTGCACAACAACAACGGGCGGCAGCGAGCATCAATTTTATGCAATAAAACAAAAGCAACAACAGCGACATCTTTAGCCGCCACTACTGTGAGCAGCGACAGCCACAGCAGAGCAGCAGCGGCAGCAGAGCAGCAGCCGCAGAGTAGCTGTTTGTAGTGCAGTAGTATTAACAGCAACAACAACACCAACAACAAGGTAAAACTGACTAATCTTCGTGTATATTTAGCAGGGAGATAAAACGCTCCTCTCAACTATCTTAAATTTATTATCTGAAAAAAGAAGCACAACAACAATAACACCGACAACGACAACGACAACGACAACGACAACGACAACTAACAGCGACTGCAACGGCAAAAACAGAAACAGTGCAGCTCGGTTGGGTTGCCATCGTGCTACAGTGGAGCAGAAATAAAACTCCTGCAGGGAAAATGTGAAAATTGAAGACAGCAAAATTTCTGCTTATTTCGCAGAGGTTTTTGTTGAAAGGGGAAAGTTGAGGATTCCACTGTGCACTAACAACAACAACAACAACAACGATAACAGCTGGATTGTTGTTGAGTTTTATTCGCATTCAGTTTACGCTTCTCAAAATGGTATTTTTTGGTTTTGTTACTGTTTTTTTCCTTTGTTTTTTGCTATTTGCTAGCATTGCTTAAATATTTCCATTTAATTTTTTCATCTACTTGCGTTTTCCCTCATCGTCTTCTTCCACCTGCCGAGAGTCGCTCGCACTCGCCAAAGTGCACGAATATCGAGCACAAGCAACGCGGCCGTGTTGTGTCTGGCGCGCGAGTATCCGATATCTGCACACACACACACGCACACACACACGCGCGCGCGAAGTGCCAACGTTTAGTTGTTCTCAGTGAGCTTTCAAAATTTTCAGAGCTGCGCCAGCAACATTCGCAGAGTTGAGGAACGTTTTTTCAGCCTAAAAAATTCGAGCATCCCGTGATTTTATTAGTCTTTTATTGTTTTTCCAACGAAAACGTTGAATGAAACGTCGAAAAGTTCGCGAGTGACATACAAACGAGAGAAAAGCGGGACAACCTTCGGACGGCGTATGGAATGAAATTGGAATGGAATGAAATTCCACAGCGGCGTGAAGTACGAAAAGACGAAAATAGATACTGAAAGTCATATCTAGCCGCGAATTGAAGCCCTGAATCTGACCTTCAGTTGACGCCACATCGGTGTGCGGTGTTGAGTTACTTTTGCAGTCCAAAAAGATGTACGTATCACGCGTGAGTGACATGCTCACAATTTAATATCACGTATCTGCTCACTTCTGGCGAGGTGAATCATTCGTTCAAATCTTTGGCAGTTCAATCGCTCTGAATTAATGAAAATCCTGAAATAACTTTTCGCGAAAAATACACCCGCAGACGACGGACTGAGTCATGCGAGATCGAAATTGAAATCGAACTGCTTACCGCACACAAAACTGCGGTGACTCACATTAAGTGATTCGCTTCGAATGAATTTCGCCAATTTCAGAAATGACATTAAAATAAAACTTTACAGCGGTTTTACCTTGAAAATTTGTACTTTTAAACAGCGCAAACAACACGAAAACGATATCTGTTGTCATTTCGACAATCGTTGGTTGCTCATTTAATTTCAATATTTTCTCAATCAAAACCGATCTCACAACAAGTTTGACAACCCTTTGTCAATATTAACAATGATTTGTCGTCAATTTGAGGAACTTATTTCTCAGTGTGAAGAACGTGTTTGTCAGTATGAGGAACATGAATCTCAATGTGAAGAACACTGTTGTCAATTTAAAGAATGTAGTTGTCATTAGAAAGAATGGGTCGGCCAGTATAAAGAGCACGCTTGTCATTATAAAGTACGTAGCTGTCATTATAAAGAACGTTGCTGTCATTATAAAGAACGCGGCTGTCATTATAAAGAACAGGATTGTCATTTTGAGTAACGTAGATGTCATTATAAAGAACGAGGCTGTCATTATAAAGAACGTAGATGTCATTATACAGAACAGGATTGTCATTATAAATAACCTGACTGTCATTATAAATGACACGTTTGACAATATAAAGAACGCGGTTGTCAATATGAAGGTTGCATTGGTTGTTAACGTGGTGGTTAATATGAAGTAGAGTTGGTTGTCAAAGTGAAGAATGTGGGTTTGAATTGAACAACAAAACTACAAAATTGACAGCGTGAGTGATGAACCGCGCGTTCATCATATTGACACCTGCGGTTGTTGCCTCAAAATTGACAGCTAAAATTATTAATTTGACAATAGAAATTAAAAAAAATTTTAGATACCTTTTGACACCTACTGTACCACAATTCTGTACACTACCGTGAACTATTCTAAAACAAGCAAAAAAAATCCCACTAAACGTGAAGGACGCTTCAAAAATAAAGATTTCTAATTCCATTTTCGTGTTCCACATGCAAATCGAATCGCCCCGATGTCATATTTACATCTCGTGCCTGATTTTTGCGCTCAAAACTTCTGTGACAGCAGTAAAAATTACTTTATGTTGCAGTCAAAACAAGGTGACACGTGTCCTTCCCAGATCTGCCGGAACAACCGTCCTCCTCATGCCACTCATTCAGCAGAAACACGTTCCACACACACACCCACATTCACACCAACTTACCTACACCAAAAAGTGGTCTGGTGCGCAAAAAAAAAAGAAGACATTCATTCCCGCTTGCAGGGAAATTCGTAATAAGGACAGAGAAATCGATAAACATATTTATAAATGACAAAAAAGAGCAAAAGAAACCTGAATATAAACGCTTCGTCGTTCGACGCGCTTGGCTGAATTTGCAAGTTGTGGCAATAGAAAACCTCAGCTGGAAATCAGTAACCGTAAAATATACTACGTGTGTATTTAGTTAAACCAACAGAGCAGACAATAACGGGAACAATGACAGCCACGATCGAGAGAAGCGGCAACCCTGGCAGCGGCAACACGGCGGACGGCGCGGCTCGAACGACATTCGAATGCAACACGAAGCGTTGGTAACACGAAGGAGCGAACTTAAAATCTTTAGCACTGCGATGTCGAACGTGATAAGAATGTCCAAGCGGTTTCCTGACATCTCGGGATATCTTAATTTATCCGTCTCTCTCTCTCTCTCTCTCTCTCTGTCTCTCTCTCTCTCAATCTCTCTGCAGTACGTCAGAAACTTGAGTACCTACTTGACACCAGCTTAAAAAATGACATTTCGATGCGTTTGCCTTACCATTTGAACGTGTTATAAACATTTCTAAAATTATTCGCTTACTTGACGTTTATTTTATGAAAACTTCAGCGATTTTGGGGGGATAATTTTTGCCATGACGGTGTGGATTTTAAATCCAACCGTATGAATGTTAAACAGAAAGAAGAAACTGTCAAAAATCTTCCCAAAGGACTGTCAAAGGCGGTTGCATGACTTTGACTGTCCTTTCCTCACACGGAAAGCCTGGAATCCTACGTTCAATCTTTTGTAGATTAGTTGACAGCTGTCAAAAACCCCGAGAAATTAGAGTAGAAATGGAGATTAAATTGTCCTTGAAAGAGATAATTTGACGTTAATGACTTATTGAGCTATCATGCGTCGTCATGTCATTGTTGACCTAGTAATTGCTGATGCGTCACACATTCTCTCACTTCTTTCGATTACCTCGACGACGTCTCTCAAGACGAAACTCATAATCGGTGTAACAAATGAGATCTGTTGGATTTTACAATATACGAGTTGAGAGCAAACTTTGTTTGAACATTCATGAGGAACGACCTATTTTAACATCTGCAGAGTTGCAATAATTTAAAGTAGCGAGAACTGTTCACAAATAAACAAACTTTTCACTCACTTTTCATCATTAATCTTCTCACAGAGTTACAGAAACACCTTTTGGCCAACATTTAATGATACGAAATGTTAACAACACGTGTTGACAACTTCGAAAAGCGAACATAAAAAGGAGTTTAAAAAACATTCGAGTAAAGTTCTCACCACGAGTTGTACACTAAAGTTTTTGGTGTTGTTGTTGCTGTTGTGGTTGTTGTGGTTATTGTGGTATTACCACGAAATCCTAACATACGACAATCACTGCTGACCGTGATGACTGACATGTGTTCGTGTTGTCACTGCCGCTGCCTCGCCGGCTGTCAGTAGTGGGCAACAACGAACTTTTCCCGATACATCGCCGCGTTTCAGCTTTTCTCGGCGTATTTTTTTTTCCATTTTTCAGTGTACCATTTTAGCCGTCCCTTTCTTTGTGAGGCCATAATATTTTCAGCCTCTGGCAGTTCGGCCCATTCTGGCATTTTTGCACATTGAGTTGGTCGACTTTTTAAGCGAATTTTTTCTAATTCCCTTCCAGGTTTGGTGGCACAACCATTTTTGCCCTCTCCATGTTCGCCACTTTTTCCGCTCTTCTCACTACAAATTTTTTTCACTAGCAGTTCTCACCAGTGACAGCTTAGTGAAGCTTCAAAAATGACAACTTCGTCATGATTTCCAGTCAGTTGCAGGCCAAACAGCATTAAATGGGAACGAAAAAAGGACGACCAAACGGATGCAAAGAGGAGAGCGAAAGTGGAGAAATGAAAAAGTCACGCAGACCTGGCTAACTCTGTGTGTCGTCGTATGTAACACGAAACAAGCTTACAAGTACACAGAGTCCCCTGCAAACTCACCCCCTTCTCCACACTCATCCCCCCCCGCCACGCCACGCCCCCTTTCACCTTCTAAAAGCTCCCTCTACAATTTGTAAATAAACACAGCTGATGTTTATCCTGCTTTTCGCACAGCAGGCGTTCATTGCAAACGTCAAACGAGTTTTTGTTTGGTATTTTTTTTTGTTTATTCCCCTTTTTAGTATTTGCAAATTGTTGAAAAAATATTTGATTTTGATTGAGCCTTTTTTTCGTTGTTCTTCTTTGTCCGCAAAAATCTTTCAAAGGCATTTCAGAAATTTTAATTAAAATCACTCTTTGCAACGAGCAGGTGTGGAAAATTTTTTATGGATATACAAAATAGAAGCTGCTTGGAATTTTTTATACTTCTTAAATTGCAATTAAACTCAAGTTCTTCCCTTTTATGTTGAAATCAATATTTCAAATTTTCTCATATCTTTTTACCTGCGAGAACCTTTTAAGGGACCCAACTTTCGGTCCGTCGGTTGTTCACAATGTTATGTTGGTTTTCATCAAAGTTGTCAGTTTATTAATATTTTCGCAATATTATATCGTATCTCGTACAAGAAACCCTACAGATTCTCAAGGTGACTTTCTTCAGTCGAGATTTAGCCAGATAATCGAAATCTAGGTGGATTTTTCAATCGCTGCGATCTTCAACTGAAATAACAATTTAAGAATTAACAATATTCATATCCAATACTATAATAAATTCAGCAAACTTTTTCTTATAAATAGAAATAGTTTTTTTTTTCTTCAATTACAAACCATTTATTCGAAATTCATGAAGTTATTCGTAACCCGAACACTCCCAGAAATTGCCAACATTGTTCTACGAATTGCTGAACAGATTAAGAATTCTATTTTGCGAATGCTTCCTGAACTGCTAGTTCACGAAATAATTAAAATCCCATTCAGTCATCCTTGAAATATGCGGCTGCGGCATTCGTTGTAAAGCCTCTCGCAGAAATTGATTTTATTAACCTGTACGTGAAGTAGTTTCAGCCGTCGAAGCTTGAAGTAATTCAAAGGCAACTTGTGGAGCTTCACCTGCTCCACCCACTTCTTCCCTTCAAGACATCCTCCCTCTCCTCCTTCCCCTCTTTCTCCTCCTGCAGCGATTATAATTTCCTCTTTTCTTCGGAAGAATTCTGCACTGGGATTCCGCATTTCCTGCAACCCAGAAAATCGCTATGAATGATTTGCCTAATTAATTTCATCAAAAAGCACTTTAGACCAACTTCCGTGATGAGCAAAAAGAAAAGGTAGAAGCAGAAGGAGAGGCAAAGGAATTAGAAGAGAGAAAGCGAAGAGCCTTGAAAGCCAAAAAATTCCATAACTCTTCCAGCAAGTTGGAAGATTACCTTGTGAGTGAGACAGAAGATGATGAAAACGACGACGACGACGACGACGACGGCATGCTTGTCGCTATGCTTGTCAAACAAATTCATTAGCACTGCATAGTTTGCAGAACTCTTTGAGGCATTCCAATTTTAATTACATTCGGCGAATGATTTCTGAATGAAACCCTGCATTCTCGACTAATTATTCGACAACGTTTCTGCTTGGGCTGAAAGCACTTCTGCAGCTAGAGATGAAGATGAAGGACGAGATATACTCGTAGCAACATAGTTTCACGTAAAATACTTGTAGAGAAGTGAAGGAGTTTTTGAAGTATACAACGAGGATGTGGAAATTGAAAGGCTTTTGGACTCTTTCAATGTGTTTAGGTATTTATGGGTATTTCTTAGTTTTCTCAAATAGGTTAGGCGACTCAAATCAAGGGCGATATCAGTTGGAGGTATAGAGGGATTCAAACCCAGCTTCGATTGATAATTGGGTTCGATCAAAACTAGGTTTTGATTTGAAGATATCGATGAAAGTGCCTCGATAACCAACAATTCCTTCCTCAATTTGTGAAAGATAGTGTAACTTAACTGTGTTCCCATGTGCCGATGATTAAAACTGCTTAAATTTGTCGACCTATATCGAATCTTAATTGATGATACTTTCCGAAATACTTGAAGACCTCTTAGCTTATCAGCGAATATCCGAATTAAATTCACAAAGTGCTCGTTAAATTCTTACACGACCTCGAGATAGCCCACCCCTTCCAACCGAAATGTCACCTAAGTAGCAAAAACTTAACTCAAGAACTCCTGAAATTCGTTGAAATTCTCCCTTTCTTACAAGACCGTAATGAGGCTATTTTCAGACAGCTCTCGAAAAAGGCGGCGGCGGGGGCGGGAGGAGGAGAGCCAAGCCAGAATCGTTGACTCCAAGACTCTAAATAATCCATTATTCACAATTGTGCTAATAAACAACCGAAGGACGCTTAAGCAGTCGAGAGCCGCTCAAGGATGTTGCCAGCGCATTCACTAAATGCAATGATAACTCGTAATCCCGGCATACAATGGCGGTGGCGGCGGTGGCGGCGGTGGCGGCGGTGGCGGCGGTGGCGGCGGTGGCGGCGGTGGCGGCGGTGGCGGCGGTGGCGGCGGTGGCGGCGGTGGCGGCGGTGGCGGCGGTGGCGGCGGCGACGGCGGCAGTGGCTAAGCCAACGACAACGCCAACCCAAGCAGTAGCAGCAGCCGCCAACAAATACAAAACACTGTCTGCTCCTTAAGGATTTTTATTATTATTATGACTCGGGCAGAGCGAATATTGCGCTGCTTAAATGGAGGATGAAAAATAAGAAGCTGGAAATTCAAATTTATGGCGTTTGCCTGCTTGCGGGCTGCGAGTTGCGGGTGGAGCGCCGCCGACATCCTTGCAGTGGCGCGCAGGCAACAACGACGATGGCAATAAGTTGGCTAAATTAGAATCGCAGCAACAAGACAAAAGATGGCGATCATAATTATACGCAGCTGCAAGGGGTAAAAAGCGAACAGCAGCGACAGACAGTGTTGGCAACGTGGACCGAGTTGTAGCAGCAGCAGCAGCAGCAACGGGAGGATATAGTTTGGTCCCCGTACTGGGAGAAAGCAGTGCGTTAGGTTTCCCAGCGCTGGTTTGCTGGTGTGTCGGTAAGAAATTGAAAATAATTCATGCTCAAGATGTCGCCATATCGGCGCGGCGCGCTCCACAGTGTCGTCGTGCCAACATCAGTTGCTGCTTGAGAGTTTTTGCCTTGTTTTCGACTCAATGAGCCAATTATAGGCATGGAAGAAAAGACGCATTTATTTTATGACAGCGAAAATCCTTAATAAAGATACGAGGAATCAATGTACGTGAATAAAAGTCGGTAGCCGATGTATTTCTCAAAGATAAATAAGAACTTTTAGTGAAGAATTTGCTTTGCAACTTCGTTACTTATGCAAAAAAACAGGGAAGTTATGACGATGGTGATATTTCACTGACAATATGCTTTCCTTTCATCAGCATTGACAGAATTTCTCAACAACACTCCTTCTCATCACGATCACTTCTGTCGCCAGCGGTAACGTCCACGCCATTATTAATGTAGACGACACAATCTTCGCATTCGCCTTCATCAATACAGTTGTCCTCCCCACCATCATCGGAGTCTACAATTGTTATCCGTGCGTTTGTGGGTATCATTTTCGCCATCATCACCAGTTCCATTATCAACAACAAACCTCTTTATCCTCACCATCATCACCATCATCATAGGCATCAGCATTATTAGTGCTATTTTCACTATCATTTTATGTGCAACCGTCAGTTGCAGTATCATCATCATGCTCGCAAACATATTTGTCGTCACCATCCCCCCCCCCCCGCCCACATTGGCATCACACTCATAATCCTCAGTCTCCATCTTCATCGGCGTCATCCTAATATCTGCTACACGCTCTGATGAAGTGGGACTCCATGGTTACTTGAAGTTGATGCGATAGAATGCATCATCGCCGTCCCCCACACGAGGTGTTTGTGTGCATGTAATGCAAGGGTACTTTATAAACAGATTTTTAATACAGCTTCAGTCCCTCCCTCCCCTCTTTCCCTCCCCTCTTTCCCTCCTTTACCAGTTGGCTCAGTTCAATAAAAGTTATCACGTGGATAGATAGGGAGTTTCTAAAAAGGATTCCAAACATATTATGAGCTGCATACGGTCCTTCCGCATGCGTACTCCTTCCCTCTCGCTTCGCCCAGCCCCCACCCAATCCCTCCTGCACTTCATCCATCCAGAGCACTTCATACATCCCTGGTATTCCGTCTCATCCAAACACCTTCGACTCCCGAATGCCATAAACGCTTTATAATCAGACATTTTGAAGAGTGGATGGATAAGGAAAATCGAACTTTGTTGCACATGTGGTGATAAACGATGTGAAAAGTGTAGCACAATACGACCCAACAACAACAACAAATACAACAACAAATACAACAACAACAACAACAACAACACTTCCACCACTCGATATCGATAACAATATTGAAACCAACAACATGGCAACGAAATTTCTGTGAAAAATGAAACTCTGAAAACCGTCGAGAAGAATTCCGGTATTGAAAGTTGTGTCGGCGTTGATGCATGAGTTGAATGTCTGGATGAGTAACCGTGAGTGCAACAGTGAGTGCTTGCAACAGCCATTATCTCGCATATAGCAGCGGGAATCTTTTTCCACAGATTCTAAAGCAGCAACTTGAAGGACTTTTCACTCTATTCAGGATTTTTATAATGGAAGTCTATAAATTAGAGGATTTTATTGATAAGACTAATAAAGTTAATAAATTTAAGGTTGATTTTAATTGGATTTTAATACTTTCATTACGTAATTAACAGTATTTCTCACCTCAATTTGTTTGGTGTTGCATGAGGTGGTAGAAAAACTATTCGAAATCGCACCACACTGAGGAAACTTTTATTTGCTTTTAATTTGTGGTTGCCAACGCATAATTGAATTCCATCGAATGCCAAAAAATCTAATTAAGTTTCTCGCCGACCAGCTGATGCTTTTCGCGATGAGGTTTTCATAAATAAATCTGGGTGAACCAAAATTCGTTCTTTCCAATTTGTTGGCCAACAGCAGGTGACTTTTCTAGAAATTTATTGTTTCTCTTTTCGATCCGTTTATTAATTAAAAATAGACGCTTCTATTTATGCAACCAGCTCTCGGTGGACGAGAGGAGCAACAACAACAACTTACATTTGTTCAGTAATCCCCGAAATAAATTCTATAAAATGTTCAAATCTAATTTAACTAAAAGTTCGGTTTGGCTTTCATTTGATGTTGATGTTGGCCATTTCAAGGCACCTTCAGTATGCTTTTTCCCAATTTTTCTAAATTTTCCATGAAGATTGAAGTGTTCGGGTCAAGGCTATTAGATGAAAAAGGAAAAAAGAAGGAGTGTAAACACGATGCAGAAGGATAAAGTGTGAACTGAACAAGTTGAAATTCCAACTTAATCGCAAATTCAACAGCTGTGCTTACAAACATATAAACGTGTATTACAAACCTACACACGCTCGCGCACCACCACACACACGAGAAGAAAGGATGAAACACTTTACACGCCGCATATAATATGACTGCTACTGATACTGAGCTCAGATGCCCAGTAGGAAAAGCTGGGAAGCAAAAATCAACCAGTTTAAGAAGTGATAGCAAATGGGGTTGAAATTGATTTCGTAAAAATTATCATAAATCTTTCACATTGAAAGGAAAAGCGTATTATTTTCGTAGTTGTGGTAAGGGAAGTCAACAAAGAACAATATTAATAATAAAAACAAAAGAGATTTAATCGATTTTGTCAATAAAAACTAAAGATTAAGGTTGCATTTTGTGAAAATTACGATAATTATCGACGTAATCGACACAATGCGGATAAATTTTGTAATTGTGATGAATTGTGACAAAGAAACATACTAATCATGAAAATAGAGAGGATTTATTCGATTTTTTCTTTTTCTTCACCAAACAACGCAGATAAAAGCTGCCCAAAATGTCATTTTAGACTAGAAAAGCAACCTTATGAACTTTTCAAATTAAATGTTTAATATTTTCTACTTAGAAAGTGAACTCCAAATTTTTTTACACAAGATTTTAAAGTTTGTCTTACATTTTGTTTATTTCGCTTGTCGAATTAATTACAAGTTTTACTAGTTTTATTAAATTTTACAAATTCTTCCTACTGGGCAAGTTTTGCTCATTTATTCTCAGTCAGTTACCTTTTTCACACATGTAACTCTAAAGTCCTGGTTTTTCTCTTCTATTTCTTTAATAATGTTGAAAGCAACAGCAGAAATATACTCAGAAAATGGAGAAAAACTATTTCAGCTTTCGAGAAAATGAAATTCCATAAAACGGAACGTTTTAAATGCGTTGCGGTGGCATTTAATGTGCTGGAAATTATTTTTAGTATTATGTAAATGTAACGGTAAAGCACACGTGTGTATGTGAAAAAAATCTCTAATCTAATCAAAAACTCTAATCATGGCTGCTGATGGTTGAAACGAATTCTTTTATATGCGTGGAAAATGGGAAACATCAAGATTATTTTTTCAATATGCAATATAAAGAAACGAGAATCATCGATTTCAACTGCGTGAAATAATTGCTTTCTGTGAGATTCGAACTCACGAACTTGTGATTGCTAGAGTGACACGCGTCCCTCATTCATTTGTCACTCTTTTGTCTTCATGCGTTGAACTGCAGTGTAAAAAGGGCAACGAAAGTTGAGCGAGTGATGAGAATTCTAGAATTAAATCTTCAACTTTGGCACTGCAATCGCAATAAAAACCAAAACCAAATCCTTTTCTACTCCTTTTTCCTCGCACACCCTTTGGAGGAATTCAATTTTGGTTTCTCTGGAAATTTTGTTGCCTTCTTTTAAGCAACTTAATCGAGTGGAAATTATTAAAATAATATTTTCTTGCAAATTTTGCGTTTCGAAAGCAATTTGAATTCTAATTTGTGGCTTTTGCGGAGTAGAATTTTAGGGGCAGCGATAAGAGGATATGGAGTCCTCAGCACACACACACGCACACAACACACACCGACACACACACACGTACCAGCTCAAGCACACAACACACACACTCGCATTTCCCTGCATTCTTCAATAATAATAAATTGTGATTCTCTCACAAAGAAAACCCCCAAGTTAGCATTTGCGCCCACATTACGAATGAATTCATTCCCGAAACCCAAAAGTATTTTGGCTACTCATTCATTACGCCAGCCTGTGAAATGATTTTATTTTATCTGCATGTTTTTGCGGTACACTTAAAGCCCGGTAACGCATGTGGAGGGAATCAATCAATTGTTCGTATTAAACAAATGAATGATGAATGAAACTCTGCAGGGAATTTTTACACACAGTTATGTGATTGTTAATTCAACTCAGCGGATTTCGTTTGAGCTGGAATTACTGCGAATTGAATAGAATCCGCATACCATTCAGTTGTAATAAAGCATTAAAAGGCATCCGTATTCTTCTGCGTCAAAATCGTAAATGGAAATGACGTGTTATCAATGCTAGAACGAGTTCAATTACATCGAGTTCAACTGCAACGAGTTCAATTACAACGAGCACAAATTAGTTGATAAAATGTTATTAATTCTAAAACGAGTTCAATTACGAGTTTAACTACAACGAGTTCAATTACAACGAGTTCAACTAAAACGAGCTCAAATTAATTGATAAAATATTTTCATTGCTAAAACGAGTTCAACGGCAACGAGTATAATTAAAACGAGTTCGACTACAACGAGCAGAAATTAATTGATAAAGTATTTTCAATTCTAAAACGAGTTCAATTACAATGAGTTCAATTACAACGAGTTCAACTACAACGAATTCAACTACAACGAATTCAACTACAACGAATTCAACTACAACGAACTCAACTACAACGAATTCAACTACAACGAGTTCAACTACAACGAGCTCAAATTAATTGCAAAAATGTTTTCAATGCTAAAACGAGTTCAAACGCAACGAGTTCTACTACAAACAAGCTTAATTACAACAAATTCAACGACAGCGAGTTCAATTATAGCGAGTGCAAATTCAATTCAATCCTCTCAAAGCTACGTCACACATCTCTCCTCACTAGTTGATTTTTTTACTGCTATAGCAACCGATATCGCTGGTGATTTAAATATATAACGACCTCTGAACTATTTGAAATCTCTACCGAATCCCATTGTGAGAATCCAAATTGATAAATTCATTGAAAGCGAGGAGGACCAACAGCTCGAATGGTGTATTTAAACAGAGTTTCAGTAGCGGAGTGCAACACTGACCTGCTTTTATTAAGTATGCAGAAACATACAGCAACCGCATCCATTATTTTAAACCTCGCGAAATCAACGATTCCACTCGCAAATGCGCGATTTTTGTCAATCTGCACGGCGAACACGCAACAAGCAGCCACGCCCACTCCGGGGGACTCGTGCAGTGTGCAATTCTATAATTGAAATTCATGTTTACGCCAGCACACTTCATTAGGGTTGATAATGTTGTTGATGCTGTTGATGTCGCTGCGTTTTTTGGCTTCATGTTGTCGCTCTTCAAACTCTGTTTAGATTGTTATATAAATCGTTATGTTGACGCTGTGGTGGTGTGAGTGGGTGTTTGTGTGTGTGTGTGTGTGTGTGTGCGTTGCACCGCTACCGAAATGTGGTTGGCAACCAGCAGCACAGTTGAAATATTAATTAGTTGCAACATTTTTAGGCGCCGCCCCGTGAAGGATTTTAATATTTAAATTAAAAGTGCAAATTAAACAGTTTGTGCGCGGAAGAATTTGGTGGATTTTATTATTGTTATCATTATAATTGCAACACTATTATGGTGTCAGTTGAATTTTGCGATTAATATTCACCAGAATATTTACAAATATTTATTCACGCCCGAAAGTTTGTCGTTGAATTATGAATTAGTTGTCGAAAATAGTTATTTTTTCGCCAGAAATTACTACAATTTCTGGCAAATTAAATCAAACTTGTTAATTCATATTTTAAATTATCCGAATGAATATCAATTAGCTATATAAAAATAGTATATTTTCTCAATTTATGTCTTCCGAAATATATTAAATTACGTAATAAAACTGAATTAAATTAAGTTAACTGCGAAATTTACAAATAAAATAATCTGAATGCAAGTCTGGCAATTTCATCAGCAGTTCAACCCGCGCTCGCTGTCAGCACCGGACTCATCATGACAGCTCATTAAATCTCCGGCATTTCATGTCCTTAAATGTCCTCCACGCTTCATCACACACACACACGCACACACGAACACACACACACACACGCACACACACACGTCTGTTGCTGCTGCTGTTGTTGCAGCCTTTGCTGGAGTCGCCGCTGTTTTGTTGCTTAATGATCGACATCGACTTGATGACCGCCAAGCCGCAGCAACAAATCAATATGTTGTCCGACATTTGGTGTGCCACCAATTTAAGGTACGAGGGGCGCTGCAAATGTATGTGTTTAACATTGTGTGTGTGTGTGTGTAGCAGTCGTAATAAGTGATGGTGGCGCTCGCACAGCTAACGGAACAAATGGATCGGCTGAACTGAAAGCAGCAACAACAGCGCTGTCAACCCTTCATTAACTTGGTAAAATATTAGCAGACCACCGAAACAACAACAACAACAACAACAACAACAATAACAACAACAACAACACAGCAGCAACAACGAAATAAATAAGTCTAGCGTAAATTTAAACTGTGAGTGGGCAACACTATCAGTTGGTTTGTTGTTGTTGTTGCTGTTGTTGCTGCTGCTGCTGCTGCTTCTGATGGTGGTTGTTCTTGTTGTTGTTGTATTTGCACTCATTAAATGTTGCATCGCATCCGTTTCCACGTCCATTTGGACAACTTAAATCCGCCAGGCGGCAAACGCAACAACAACAAACGCATTTGCCTTTCCATTTAAAATTCACTGACATGCAGAGAGAGAAGAGACACACACACACGCACACATACACACACACACACACACGCACACACACACACACTCCCACTCCTGCTCACACATGTTAATCAAGCTGGAGTTTCCAATTTTGTCCTACAATCAATCGAATAATAATAACTGAATCCGTTGCCTGAATTTCATTGAACGCAGAGACACAGAAACCAACAACAGCAGCTGCCAGCGATTGTTGGTTTTAATTGTTGCAGTTGAATTAACACGCGTGTTGCACGAGTACGCATTGAGTGCAAAACGTTTCTAGCAGCAAACTGTAAAATTATCACGACTGGCGAATGTTGTCAAGAACTCAAGATGATGATGAGGGTGATGATGGTGATGATGGTGATGATGATGATGATGGCGATGATGGTGATGATGGTGATGATGGTGATGATGGTGATGATGGTGATGATGATGATGGTGATGATGGTGATGATGATCGTGATGGTGATGATGGTGTTGATGATGATTGTGATGACGACAGCTGACAGTTTGAGGTTTAGAGAGCGAAATTTCAACTTCCCACACATGGATTTCGCTTGTGTTTCTCTTGTGGCAACAACAACAAGAACGAGGTCATCGTTCAACAAACAACAACAGCAAACAAAAATGTCAGACTGCCACATTGAAATCCATTCGTGCCACAAATCAAATCCTGCCATCTTCTGGAGGGCGATTGTTGCTCTTGTGCGTGAGTTCTGCAAGGCGTGGCATTGCGTGCGCGTGTATTGGTGTCCCAATAACTGTCATGTTTTCCCAAATGATGACTAAGCGGTGACAACATTTGAACTTATGAATTATTAAGGATATCCAAAGCAGAGAAATCTTTCCACTTCAAATGGCGAAAACGTAAAATAAGTTTTTCTTATAGATATTTAAAGGTGTACAGAGATCGCTATATTGCGTTATAGATTGCCTCTGCAAGGCTTTAACTACTGAAGTTTAATCGCGTTCACTGGATTTAAATAGTCAGGATACTCACAATATTTCGCCTCAATTCCTTTTCATTTATAATTCGCAATAACTTTGTTTGATTTGAAGAACTTGAGGATTCTAAATGTAGAATAGGGCGGCGATGCACGACCTTGAAGAGGGTGGAGGTATTTCGAGTGGAGTGGCGCCGCAATGACACCTCGCACACCGTCCAAATAATCCAAAAACACGAACCGAATAATCAGTATCCGTCTAATTTCGGAAAGCATCCTCTATAGATTGAAATCACTTAAATTTGTACGAACACAAGAACCACCGGTGTGACTGCAGCTCTATAACCGGCTCAATAACAGCAAACACATTAATTCCGCAATAACGCAGCCAGAAACAACAACTCAATCTGGCAACGCGGGTGGACACATTTTTGGGGAAATTATAACGCGCCAGTTGCGGGTATTGAAATCGCAGCAACCACATTAATTGCTTGAATCAGTTGAGTGTGTTGAGTGTGTTGAGTGTGTTGAGTGTGTTGAGTGTGTGAGGCACGTTTAGGGTGCTGGTGGTGGTGTTGGTGGTTGTTATTGTTGTTGCTGTTATTGTTGTTGTGGTTGTGTTTATTCTGTGTCCGAATTATATGCTTCGAATAGCCAGAAAAACACTTCGGTTGAATAAATACGAGAAGCTCGTTGCACTTGCAAAACAAATCGTGGATTTTCAATTATATTTCGCTGAAATTAATTAAATATTTGAGAGCAAATGGAATTATTGTTACAGTACAAAAGTGCCCACAACAACAACAGCAACAACAACAACACCACCACCACCAACAACCACAACGAGCAGCATACAAACTTTTGTTTAGAATTAATGAATGCAAATATTGACATTCTTGCAGGTGGCTGTCATTGTGGATGTCGGGCGCCGCAATGACACCGCAACAAACTGCCAACAAACATGTGGACGGCTTCGATTGTCCGTCTGGTTTGTTAGTTTGCGCCACAATTTCGTTTTTAGCTTGCAATTTTAATACATTTGCATGAAATTCGTAAATTTAAATTATAATTTCGCGGTCACTGTAGACGGCTCTCAGTACAGCAATCGCACTGCGTAATCCACTCATTCCTTCAGTGACCATTTCGACCGACAGACGCAGTGTGTCTGGCTTTAGCTTGCGTCGTCAGTATGGATGGCAGCGGCTTACTAATTGAGTACACTGACATCGCGTTTAATCGTTTAATGCGATTAAAATGTTATTAAGTCTGCCACAGCGAGCGTCGGCGAAGCTGACTTGTGTGCGGGTGTGCGAATGACTGCATCTGTGTGCGGCCTTAGAAGTGTGTTGCCACCTTTATACGGCCTCGCATTCATGGAGCCTTCGAAGCCTCATTCTACTCACTGCCACACTTGATGACTTGATGATTAATGCGAAACAACTGAAAACGAAAAGAATTCACTTCTGGAAAAGTTTGCACAATTTTCTTTCTATTTCAAGTATTTATTTTGCATTTATTTAGACTTAAAAAACAATAAAATCGCAGTATATTTTGGTGTTTACATCAGTTTTGTGTTGAATTATCTTGTTTCAATGATTTCAATTCAATTCAGTCATTCGTTTCACATCTAAAACAACTTTTTTCATCCAATTAACCAACCCACTTTAATAGTTTTCTTTTTTTAATTTATTGAAAAGTCTTTATTTTCTTTGCTTTTCAAAGAACTCGCAAGAATTTCCTGAAAGAATCTCAAACAGATGCGTAAAGTGCGTTTTTAAAAGTAAGTTTAGCTCTTGAAATATAATTACAACTGCAGACAAGCGACTCATTCTGCCTCCTCTTGAAATGTTGCTACTTCACGATATCGCGCGTTCGCGTTCGCGTTCGTATGCAAATCTTATTTTTCCTCTTCTCATTCATGCGCAGAATTTTCGCAAGTGCTTCGCAAGGTTTTCGATTTAATTAAAGGCATCCGGAGGTATTAAAATGCACTTGTGATGCACTCGTGTCCTCGCCATGCATTATTTATGTGCTCTGGAAGGACGGTGTGGAGAGCGATGAGAACGACGCTTGCATGCAACTCAACTTTCGAAGGAGAAAAGCAGCAGCAGCAGCAGCAGCAGAGATCTCGGCGAATTTTTATCGCTTCATTGAATTACCGACGCCATTGAGAGAAGTGAGTAGCTCTTCTCTTCGCGAGTGCATCAGCGTGTGTAATTAAAAGACCGACTTGATCGGGTTAACGAAGGATAAATCAACTCATTTCATCATAAACGCAACGCAAGACATCAATTTGTTTTCTACGTATCGAGCAAGAATTTATCTGATCTCAGGACTTCGCAAGGATTTCAATCATTTCTTGAAAGAGTTTCATAGTTGCCACTTGAAATACTCATTAAAATTTAAATACTTTGAGCGAACAACATCTTTTTATTGAGAATATTGAAATGATATCGACAAGTATTTCCATACTTTTGCCCTCATTTCTGAATTACACTTCTTATTAAAAGCGTTTCTAATTTATTTTATTTTTATTTTATTTTTTTTTTTATTTTTTTTTTTATTTTTATTTTTTATCTCCCGAACACTTCAAGAAATTCTTGTTAATTGATCAATCAAATAGTGAAACTGTTACAAAAAACCCTCTAAAAACCTCATTAACTCTTTCTTACTTTTACTTCTTTTAGGATTGAAATCGATGATCAGAACTCGAAACCGCTTAATTTGGCCAACTCTGCAGTTCTGCGTGCAGTTGAAGAAGAAGAAGAGATGAAATGCGGTAAGTTGAATAATTATATTTGTTTATTTTTACTATATTTGCGTGATTAACATGTTTGTACACCGAAAACATCTTCACGTTTGTGTATTTAATTACAAATCTTGTATTGTCCTTGTAATTTCTGGAATTGTCCTTGTAATTTCTTGAATTTCCGTGCAAAATTCATGTATCACGACATCGAAAACACGTAAAAAACGACGAAAACATTCTTATATATGCAACAGAGAACTCGAAATTCACAAACTGAGCTTTTTTAGTGCGTTATAACTCAACATATTCGAAGTAGAAACTTTTTATTATCCTTTCTGCATCCTTTTAAGTATCCTTTTCCCCAAATGCAATCTTCTCATTCCAAACGACTGGACGATTTTTCTGTCAACTCACAATTCTTTGACTATGAAAAAACTTTTGTCAGACTTTTGCGTGAAAGAATTGATATCGAATTTGTAGAGCACACGCAGGATATTTCATTTTTTCCACTTCACAGGATACTTTTCGCTGAAAACTAACTGTATTACACACTGAAATCTCCAAATAAAATCGCCATTCCCAGGGAAAACCCGTCGAACGCACGAACAATTCCACGAAAATCCCCACTGATTGAGGGAAAACTTTAAATTGGTGGGGGAAAAATTAGAAATGCCGCCGAATGCATACGAAAGAGATTTCAGGATTTCTTTGCTGCAACAATCTTTGAAATGCCCGGCGGGCGCATCAAAAGTTAAATACAGAAAGAAAGAAAGAAATAGTTCGGGCAAACAAATCTGAAGAATTAAATGCCAACTTTATGAGGAGAAGAATTCTACGAGTGAAATTGTTAATAGCAAAAGCCAGAAGTTTTGAGATACTCTGAGCGAGTATCTGGCAGAGTTTGTTGTGTTGCTGGCGGTATCCTGCGGACTTTCGTGGTTCTGCTTGCTATTCACTTCGCTTGTAGTCGTTCGCAGCCATTCAACTGGAAGCCGATTGCTGTGTTGGCTCTGCGGCCGCAACTGTTGCTACTTTTTGAAGAGCAAATTCAGCATGTGATAGCGAAGTCGAAGTCGCTGCCTGCTTTTGTAGTCAAGTTTGCGGGCAAAGTTATCGAAAAGTTGTTGCATTTATCAAAGATTTATCAAATATTATGGATTTTACTCTCACTTTCTTCTTGCTTAATTATGAAAATCCGAAAAACTCCTTGCGAATTAAAAGTAAAAAGGGAATTTAATACCAAAATCAATCGAGGGAGTCTGCAAAATGATTCTAAGAAAGGGAGTCTGCAATGATTTTCTTCACATTATTTGCATTTCTCGAAATCCTTAATTAATCACTGACCATCTGCATTGTTTGCCACACTCGAAGTCCTTGCTTTTGTCTATTAATTACACCTCGAGTCCTGCTAAGCCGGTCTGCAGTCATCATCGTTCCTTCACGTCGCCTGCATTCCTCCACAAATCTGAAGTATCTCGTCGTCGTCGTGTTTATCCTGCGTCCGCAACGTTTATCCTGCTGCAGTTCGTTTCAAACCGATGAATGACCCCGATTATTATTTGCTGTGAGTATTTTCTCATCTGCAACAGATAAGCGAGGTTCGTGAATCCTTAAGCACTCCATCGTTCATTAATTCTTACGGCAGAAACACTCTCCACTCTCGTTGCATCCTTCCTTGCCAGCCACGCCAATCTGTCGTCGGAAGCTGCAACCTTCTGAGGCGAGTTCGAGAGGTGATTATAGTGATTATGCGGTAATAAGCGGCCGCTCCACGCTCCTCATTAGCCAACTTTCTAGGCCACAGAGTCTCCTTCTTCCAGCGGGCGGAGTTTCGACTTGTTTCGTGTGTCTAATAAAAGAAAAGTTTGCCTCACATGCTTGCCACACATCAACCAACACAAAAGTTTGACAACATCTTTTCCAGAGCCGGCAACATCGTCTGCCTCTTCATTGTCGTGAGAGCGATGGAGGGAGATTCGCTTCTCCTCTCCAGCAGATGGCGGGAGATTCGCTTCTCCTCTCCAGCAGATGGTGGGAGATTCTCTTCTCCTCTCCAGCAGATGGTGGGAGATTCGCTTCTCCTCTCCAGCAGATGGTGGGAGATTCTCTTCT